>JAVJAQ010005782.1:0-176487 GCA_032362365.1 Zygogramma bicolorata
ATGTTAAAGATCATTATCTCAGAGTGAACCGGTCCCCAAACAGAATCATTTATATTTGAAATAGGTAACGTTACTTGCCGCAATTAACACATCTATTCTAATTGAAATTTTGAGGTAACGTTAATCTTGCAATATTCAAATTCGTTTCTCACGCGGTCTATCTCTTGAGAATCGTTGTGCTCCGAATTCTTCAACCCACACACGAGTTGTTTTGTATGCACTGTCGGTATATTTCTGACCAGAAGTTTCGCCTACGACGTGTTCTACATGTATTGTATGTATGAAAAAGTAATATGATTGATTCGAGGTTTGTGTAATACGAGGTTAGCTCATAATATTTTTGAAAACAGTAAAACCACAGAATACAGGTAATAATTTAGAAATGTAACAGCCGCATTTCTGCTTGAAATTTTAGAGCTAAGGTTTTACGGCCACCGGAGGCGCTTATGGTGGTTATTTTATCCCAACTGATAGTGAAGAAACTGAAACGCAGACCACTATAATGGTGTCATTTAACTTCGACTTCTATTTGACATACAATGCTAAAACTCCCACAGACAAGGCCCGTATGATGGCAGTTTCTTCAAGAAATGCAGGCGCTTGGTTAAATGCTTTACCAGTTTCCTCCCTCGGTACTCTATTAGATGATGAGTCGTTCAGAGTTGCAATTGGTCTTCGTCTGGAATCGAATATTTGTGTTCAACATAAATGCATATGTGGTGCAGAAGTAAGCCCCCCAAGGAATTCATGGATTGAGTTGCAGGTACAGCGCAGGACGTTTTTCTCGTCATCAAGCTGTGAATGATTTCATCAAACATGCGTTAGTTTCGGCTAAGATACCTTCGATTCTAGAACCTCCAGGCACTTGTCGTGACGATGGAAAAAGACCAGATGGCATGACCCTCATCCCTTGGCGAAGAGGAAAACCTGTTGTTTGGGATTTCACCTGTGTAGATACTTTAGCACCATGTCATATTCCATCAACTTCCGTTTCAAGTGGTTCAGCAGCTTCATCAGCAGAAATTTCGAAAAAACGAAAATATCAAATTTTGGAAGATAATTTCATTTTTTATGCTGTCGGAATTGAAACATTCGGTTCCTTTGGCCCTCAAGCTTCAGAATTCATTCAAGAAATTGGCAATCGAATCACTAAAGAAACCAATGATCCAAGAGCTACTTCATTCCTGATCCAAAAAATCAGTATCCTGATACAGAGAGGAAATGCAGCTTCCTGTTTCGGAACAATACCTCATTCAAAATCTCTTGGTGTATTATTTTTGGTTCCCATGAATGAAGGAAATTCTGTAAAGCCAAAATTATCTCGTGAAACAATCTTCAGAAACTGTCCGGATCGCAAAAATTCAGAGATTTTGAAAAAATACGGGAAAATTATGGTAGCTGATGAATTGGATGAAGTAGAAAATGAATATGTCACATTAAACACGAGCTCCTTATCGAACCCTACCCTACATGAGCAAATGACAAAATTTTTTGGGAAAGAAAAACTGAGGTCTATCGAAATTCTCGGTCTGAAAGGTTTGAAGAACATAGGTAACACTTGTTTTATGAACAGTGTGATCCAATGCTTATCAAACACAAGATGGTTGATGGAATATTTCAGGAGAAACGACTTTATGGAGGATATTACCAACAACATTTCTAATTCGGAAGAAACCCTAGTAGAAACGTTCGCCAAGCTGATAAGGGAATTATGGTCAGATAATTTAGCTAATAATGTGGTGGATACAGCATTACTGAAAATCCAGATCCAAAAACTCGCCCCTCGCTTCAATGGTTCCGCCCAACAAGACGCCCAGGAGTTCTTACGATATTTATTGAAGGGTTTACATGAAAACGTAAATCGAAGGAGAAAGGAAAAACTTGAACGTATTCAGATTGAAACTGATGAAAATTCAAGTGACGTTGAAAACGCTCGAGAATCTTGGTTGAGTGACACCGAAAAAGCACAAGAATCATGGTCGAGGTACCTGCACATGGACAACTCGTATATAGTAGACATCTTCGTCGGCCAATTAAAATCGACGTTAAAATGCACACATTGCGGGCACTGTTCTGTAACCTTCGACCCCTTTTGGGACCTGTCGCTACCTATTCCACAGAGAACCGATCACCTCAAATTATCTCAGTGCTTGGATTCTTTCACCAGAGAGGAGACGTTGGATGGGGATGAGAAGCCGACGTGTTCCAAGTGTAGAGAAAGGCGAAAATGCACGAAGTCATTATCGATCCACAAGTTCCCTCGTGTGTTGGTGATCCATCTCAAACGTTTTTCTCCAACGGAGAGATCCAGAGGAAAATTGAATTTCACCATCGATTTCCCGTTGGAAGGTCTAGACATGAGCAATTACGCTGCAGCCAATGGAGCCCATTGCCCTTACAAACTCTACGCGCTCTCCAACCATAGCGGCACTACGTACAGCGGCCACTACACGGCTTACTGTCGACACCCTTACTCCGAAACGTGGTACGAATACAACGATTCCCATGTGTCACCGATCTGTTCAACATCTCTCGTAAGAGGCGAGGCGTACGTTATATTCTATGAACAAGAAAATGCTTTTGAACAGGAGGACACGGAATTTTCTACTTGACATTATTTTATATTTTATTCTATTCAATTTATTTTATTCTATTTAATTTATTTTTTTTATTCATTTATTCTTTTCATTTCTTGTTATAATTTTTATTTTTACTTGTGATTTCATATTATTCATTGATATGTAACATATAAAAAATACACAATGCTATTTTGAGTGAGGCGAAGCAAAATATTTGAATTTATTTCAACAAGATAGTTTTCTGTGAGTTTTGAGTTGTATTTAGTTCGGGAATTGGATGAGCAAGAAATGTTTCCAGAATATGCGCAGAAAAGTCATCGTTTTCTTAAAAAATAACACAGTGATTTCCATAAATGGATCGAATGAATCATACGACTAAACTATAAAAATCTCTCGAGAAACCAAATTTCCAACCCATATTTTGTGTCCGAAGTGTCTTTTTCGGATTTCAAGTGCCATGTACTGAAGAGCACTTACATGACGCTGTCATATCGCTTAAAATTCTTTTGAAGTTCGTCCTGTAATGAAGTCGTCTCAGGGTGCGTCACGTTATATATTCTGAAAAGCTGCTTTTCTCACGGAGATGTGTTGTTGTTTCGGTAGAGAGATATATTTTCATTATATGTTGGTTTGTATCGTCCGATCCTAGTATGGAAAATGTGCCCGCAACTTGTCGGTGATACAGAATTATGTACTTTCATTCTGTAGTTTTCTTTTATTCATTCAATTTTAGTATACAGTGTGGTCCACTAAGTCTGCAACAAATGGGAAACTTTTTTATTATCGATTTCTCAGAAAATTTTATTCTTGACAAAAGTTGGTGCATGTTCCAAAACTATACCAAGTGTACCTGAAATGGCTTTATGACAATCACCATACAGCCAAAAAATATAAATTTCGTTCAAGAGTAAAGTACCCTCATTTCAGAAAATATAGAAATATGTTGAGGAGAAAAGTTGCATGGAATTAAAAGTTATGTTCAGATACGAAGTCATGGCCTGCTAATCGAATTTTTTTTTCTTTTGGAAAATTTTGAATTACCCCCGTATGATACATATTTTTACTATTTTGATTCAATATGTATTTGAAGTAGCTACAACCAAATGGGTTTGGAGTATTTCTTATCAAATTAAAGTGAATTTGTATAATTTACATGGATTTGTATTTTTTTAGGTGACCGTCAACTTTTTGTTTGTTGCAACGATATTTAACAAAACTCTAAAATAACACAAGTACTTTTTTTAACGAGGCAAATAGTTTACCAACAACATAAAAATTATCGTGTTATTTTAGAGTTCTGTTAAATATCGTTGCAACAAACAAGAAGTTGACGGTCACCTAAAAAAATACAAATCCATGTAAATTATACAAATTCACTTTAATTTGATAAGAAATGCTCCAAACCGATTTGATTGTAGCTACTTCAAATACATATTGAATCAAAATAGTAAAAATATGTATCATACGGGGGTAATTCAAAATTTTCCAAATGAAAAAAAATTCGAATAGCAGGCCATGATTTCGTATCTGAACATAACTTTTAATTCTAAGCAACTTTTCTCCTACATATTTCTATATTTTCTGAAATAAGGGTACTTTACTCTTGAACGAAATCTGTATTTTTTGGCCTATCCTGTATGGTGATTGTCATAAAGCCATTTCAGGTACACTTGGTATAGTTTTGGAACATGCACCAACTTTTGTCAGGAATAAAATTTTCTGAGAAATCGATAATAAAAAAGTTTCCCATTTGTTGCAGACTTAGTGGACTACACTGTATAGTCGGGGTCCACAATTTCTATCAATTTCAAATGAATTGTGGCAACATTGATTTCATTGACAACTCAATACCATCGAATTAACCTCTGAGGCGTTTTTCACTTATTCAGACAAAAAACTCTTCCAACCTCGAACAAAATATTGCTCATGTTTCCCCCACAAAATCCTAAGCTCTGTTATGAATCAGTGGACAAGTGGAATTGAAACGACCTCAGAGTACCTGCAGATCATTATATAATAACTAGGTTAACACTCTCTTTCGTAATAACTAGTTTCCAAAACTGAAAGTATACACAATCTATTCGATACTAGATGTCATTTTTGTAATCCGCTCCGGTTATGGGCAAATACGTGGATGGATTTTTATTGATTCCCAGTATTCAGGTTGCTTGTTTTCACAAATTGATCTCGTGTGATATCTTAACAAATATACGTATTCGTGAGAGAACTGTCGATCGAAAACTGCAGACAAAAAAAGCATATTTCGGAATAAAGGCAAATAAAAAGCCATCTCTATTGAAATTTCACTCCCCCAAAAGGATCAGTTCACTCCAGCAAGACAGAAACTTTTTGTGCGCAGGGAAAGCTATCCCGTGAGCTCATAAATGTACAGAACATGCTCGTCTGGGTTGAGAAGTGAAATGATTTATCCTGGGTGGGGAAATTTCTGATGAAATTTGTATAATATCTGATATTTCTACACAATATTTTATGTTGTGGCAATCAGTTCGATGAAAATTACGATACTTCACTTCGAACATTATGCAATTCAATTATAAATCACCAATAACAAAAAACTGTTGGGTGAATTTATAATTGAGTTTCTGATTACTGTGGTTTGTCTGGATCCGAGGACTTGAAACCAGACATACTTGAAATTTCCCAAGTAGCAATATTGACGTGGAGTAAGTAATTATATATTTATAAAATGAATTCTTGGAATTGAAAGAGTTCGAGTTACTGAAAAATATAAAAATTGACCAGGCAGAAGCAACTAAAGAGACGATTAATTGGAATTTTGGTGAACTCGAGAGAAATGAAGTCGATGGCAATATTGAAATAATGTCAATAGGGATTTGAGCAACAGTGTGAAAATCCCACCGGAAAGATTCACCAGGTCCGAAAAGTTTCATGAATTCTTATCAAATGAAAAATTCCAGAAATTCTGATTGGTGGAATTCAAATCAGTCGACTTTGCGATTGGCTTGTAGTTTGAATAAAGAGTATGGATTATTTTTCATTGAAGGATGAAATGTCGGAAGTGTTGGCAGAGAACCCCGAATTGAGCATAGTTAAGTTCGAACTGAATCTCTCAGGAATTTTCTGATATTGTCATATCAAGACAGCGTATAGACAAAAACACATAAATCAAATGAAACTTGTCGCAATGATACCATACAGAGATATACATATTTTAAACAACTAACCCTTCGTTCATCGCATCTTCATTTTTCATTCAGAATCATTCCAATACATAATTTTCAGCCCAGTAACCAGAGTAACCATTAGTAACAGGGTATTTCTCGCTCTGTTCCGATACTTTCGAACCTGATTTTCAAGACATTTCTGGATCAATCCACTCAAAAATGCAGACTCTGGACTTGGAACTGGTCCTTTTTGGTCCTTCGGGCCGGATTTTCGGTCTTTCGGGCCGGACTTGATAGAACTAACTGATTGAAATCGAATTACCCCGATTTGTCTCGAGAATCGTGGATCGGAGTACCGGACAGGCGAGTATGTACAGTTTCGAACTTTATGTACGGGTGTTGCAGGATGAAAAGTGGGTAGCTGGGATGCCTGATGTCATCCGCTCGGACTCGCAAAGATCGGACTCGTCCCTGAGACCGCGCGTCTCTTTCAACAGGGACGTGCACGTCAAAAGAATCGGTACGAATACAGTCATTCAATGTTTGCTGACCTCTGAATGAACATATATTAACCAGCGTACTAAATATTCGAGGCCCTGTATACTGCCCTCGACGTTAGTTGACCTCCAACACGAAATATTGATGGATGATGAATAAGAATGCAATTTCAAATTTCTTTTTTGGAAGGGTAGAATCAGTATATTGAATAGAAATTTGCTATGCTATGCTGCTATGTGAAATGTAATTGATATAAAATTGAAATGAAAAATTTTCACACTGTAACCACAGTTATATATTTTCTCAATGTTTGTTTGAACATGTTTGACATTGTACTATTGTCAACATCATTCAGATCCATTGGAACGTGTCGATACAAAATGAAGTGAAGAAACTTATAGAGCTTCAATGAATGAAAATAAGAAAAGTTGGAATAGAAATGTTGCATGTTAAAAAATGTGAAAAGTGTTCTGAATGAAAATTTTTGTAATTATTGAAAAAGTAATGATAACCTTGATGAATCAGAAAAGAGTAACAATAATCGAATGAGAAAGAATATTATAAAGAAAAACTTGGAAATGAAGATATTTTAAAGTAACGAAATAACAACAATATAAAAACGAAGTTCCAAGCTGACACCCACTATATCAATAACATTGACAATAAAAGTGCAAACCACCATCTTTAATATAACTCAATATTAACTCATAGGCGTTTCCGTCAGAAGAATTTCCGCATTGTTAGTTGTTCTGATAAAATTGTAGACGAAAATATACATTTTTATATTTTTATATCTAGATTCGATGATTTTATATCATAGAATGGAATACATGTGTTTCGAAATGAAACAAAATCCTTGATTTAGAGAATGAACACGATTGGCCCTAGGATGAAACCTTGTGGTACCATTGCTCAATATCTTGAATATTGTTGATACTTGAGTAGGTTACATGGAATTTTCGAACCATCGTTCAGTAAGGAACAACTCATGCCTTTTTCAATAGTGGAATATATATTTCCTTGAAGCCAAATTGTTAGTTGAGATCTTTTCATTTTATCTCAGCAAGGTCATAGGAAAATGTGAATTAATGTGTGTGAAAAAGGAACGTTTTTTTTTTGGATTGAATTACCAGATACCAAGAGATAAATTTGATACTCATTGAAAATAGAAAAATAGTGTAGAGAGAGGTCAACTAACGGCAATATGATGATGGTATATAGAGGCTCTACTAAAACAGTAATGATTAACAGAGTAAGTCAATGATTCAGCTACGGAATGTAAAAAGAAACTTTCAAATGTTTTTATTCCGTTTGAAATAGAATTTTTTCATTCAAATCATGGTTAAGAGCTTCGGTATGATCGAATTGTTTAGAAATAACCACAAGTGGATAATTGTATTCATTTGAAAGTTGAAGCGGAAACATTTTGATGCCGTTGAAGATATCCTTCATGAAGCTCAATAAGCTTTTTTGAACGAGTATTCTTTAGAGGACCCTTGAGAAACGTCATCAATGAATGGTAGTCTACTGAGGTAATCCAAAAATAACATTGTTGCCATCTGAGATCTTACGATGATTTTACTTGAGTCTTTTCATTCAATTAAATATAATTGGGTATCAATATCCACCGGTGTGATTGACCTTTGAGTTCTTGGGACGTACTGACCTCTACAATGTCATGATTCCCCCGAAAACTCAAAACACCGACGAACAAAAATACATACATATTAATCATTTCAACCGGTTCATGATGTGTTTCTTCGAACATTCCATAAACGAATTCCCGAAGCTGATGTGTTTAACTGTATTTGTCTAATAAATAATCCCCTATAATTATTAATAGTGTCTTCTTCTCTTCCATTAGTGTTCGAGCAGCTTTGTGTGTTTTAATCGAATAACATTTATTGTTGAAAAACTAATAGCATATTACAGAAAATTATTGTAGATTTAAGTTTAGGAATTTGAATAATGTGAAATATATTAATAATAAGTAATAATTCCTCGAGAATATACCTGTATTTTCTCAGTGTGTAGTAATGGATCAAAATACAAACAATTATTCTGTAAGTATTTGGGAACATTGGAGTTACTTGTGAAGAGAATGTGAGGAACTTTGTTTTTGTTTTTTTTAGTCTCCGAATGAAAGAAAATCAAAAAAATTGTAATAAATGAACTGAAATCAAATAATTATACAAACTTTCCCTGTTGA
The DNA here is from genome assembly GCA_032362365.1 of Zygogramma bicolorata. Lineage (NCBI taxonomy): Eukaryota > Metazoa > Arthropoda > Insecta > Coleoptera > Chrysomelidae > Zygogramma > Zygogramma bicolorata. The sequence goes on from JAVJAQ010005782.1 coordinate 8,433, forward strand.
CATATATCATCCATGGACATTTGATTTATCCATAAAAAAAGACAGCTATTTACCTGCCTATATGGAGCTACGAGCATGAATCATATAGAAGTAACTTTTTCTTCTCAATCAACTCAATTTGTATACCAAGCATAATCGAACAGACATCATTCAAAGAAAAATTCTACAGAATAAATCAAAAACAGTAGTTTGTAGGAAAATGTCATTTACCAAGATAATATTTCATTCAAGTCCGGACAATATCTTATTTTGTTCAGAGATCATCATCTCTACTGTTCCTCAATGGAAAATGGGTGAAATATGGAACATTTTCACTAGATACACGAAGCATTTCCGAAAAAATCATGACTAGTCCGCCATCAATTACCAATGGCTGGGTTTGATAGTCACGAGAAGGAATGTTACCGAAATGTCAATAAACTGATAACAGCCTAGTCGCAAATTAATTTTCTCGGAAATGTTTGGTGTATCTATAATTTATCCCTTTGCCCACTGGGAGACTGAATAGCTTAATTTATCTGAGCGGAGCAAGACCATGCCTGGCGTTGAAAGGAATATTATCCTCTTGAATAAGCTTTTTTCACGAACTATGCTTTATTTTTGCTACATTGTGTGGAAATTTCGCTATCTCTTTGATTCTGAAATCATACGATGGTATGCGAAATGTCTGAGGAGAAGTGATTTCTTTTTGATTCAGTGTCCATCGCTCCGTATAGGGCGTTCCAACGGAAATTCGACCCTCCTGTTCATCCGTTTTCGAGGAATTATTTGTTGAACATGTTATTCGAGAAAGAACAGCTCTGTGGTTATTTTTGATGAGAAAATCAACATAAAAAATATCAACGAATAATAATACAATCGACTTTCGAAAGCTATTCTAGATTTGTAGGCCTAGCAAAGTGAACTTTCTACTTCAGGTGTCTCCACAGAAAGATATCCAACGGTGTGAGAACAGGTGATCTAGCTGGCCCCGGACATCTTGAATAATGTAGGGAAGGCTTTCGAGAGTCGACTGTATTACTGTAGGGAAGAGCCCATTTCGAGCAAGTTATTCATTGATTCTGTTCACATCGCTGTTTATTTTGATTTCCTCAATAAGAGTAACCATACTGTTTTTTTTTAATAACATGTTTAACATTCAATTTCTCGGGAACGACTGACCCAATTTAGAAAATACAGAGGTAAGAGGGGGATACAAGACCTGCCAAATGATGTATCACTCAACTCCTTATTATGCAATTGAAAAAAGTATGGGGGGTAGCTGCTGACGGCAAGGGGGTGAAGTTCCGGGTATGATTTCCATATCAAAATTAGTTCACCTAGATATGAAAATTGACGTGTTCTTCGAAATCTTCATAACACATCCTTGCCAGAGGGGGGTCATGTTTTCGTTGGAACGCCATGTATAAGCAAAGATGTCGCCAGCTGTTTTATTTAAACTCTTTTTTTGTGAATGAATCAAAATCTATGAGTGATATACTCGTATCTATCAACAAAGAGTATTCGCCTAATATTTGACTTTATTTATCTTCGATGTGAGTTTTGTATTGATTTTTTTCATTCGGAGACGAAAAATTTAAAAACAGTTTCTCATATATATAGTACAACTTGGTCAAATTGTGGAATTTCGCAATTGAAATATTTGGACTGTTTTTTTGATGATTACGCCTGAGATAACTTGACCAACCAACATTCCCTATTTCAGTTGGGTTGTATTTAAAATATTTGCAGTGATAACAAAAAAAATATTAACTCTTTTCGAGTTTTTTCTAATTGACAAAAATTTAGAATCACTCCTCGTTTACACTAGAACTAATCGATTCCTGCGTTCGTTGATTTCAACCGAGTACCTACGAAGGCGAGACGTGTTTTGTGTATTTCTTTCAATCAATTGTTTCACATCACCTCATCGTAACGTCGATATCTCAATGTCCAAAAAATTCGGGACCAGTTTCTTGAGTTGTTCGATAAAGGCGCAAGAAAATGGACAATTGCGAATGACTCCGAAAGGCAAGATGACTTCTTTATTTCGGTAGAGGGCCACCCAAGTGTTTCTGAACGCGTAATGAAGGATGGAGTGCTCAGGCCGACCTCCCAATGTTGTTGGATGGTGGCCCTCAGCCGTGGGTAATTTTTCTAAGAATTTTTCATATCGTTTTTAAGAGAGAACAAAGTTTGGAATGGAAAAATCGTAAAAATCTGCGAAAAATCATTCCTGCAAATTTTCGAACTCAGTGAACTTTTTTCTAGATATTAGCAATGCTTGTCCTATCCATTTTGAGAGACATATAGGTAAGCAAAAATAGATAATCGAAGATTCTGTACTATCTCACGAATCTGAAAATTTTTCTAACTCTATAATAATTGATCAAACATTAATATTTTTAACTTGTAAACTTCCGCAATTTTTATACAATATCATATCAGTCTTGAATCGTTTGGGAAGATTTCGATTTTTGCTCATTTCAATAGATAGATAGATAGATAGATAGATAGATAGATAGATCCTTTATAAGTTCTTTTGGAAATACCCTTTCAGGTGTAGAACATGTCAATATAAAAACAAAATAAAAAAAAATACACTCTTTGTACATGGATGCACACACACACACACACAATCATGTAAAATTAGATGATAGATATAGCCACTAGATAAAACAATAAGTATTACAATTTACAAGATAAAAGAAATAATTGTTATAAAACTAATGTATCTGCGAAATACTCGTCAAGTGCATAGTACGCTTTTTTAATGAGCAAGTTTTTCAAATTAATTTTCAGCTTCCTACTGGGCTGCGTTCTTAGTGATTCAGGTAATTTGTTGTATATGTTGATTACTGAGAAGGGAATATTTTTTTGTATATATGTGAAGGTGGGCCTAATATTCAGAAGATTGTTTTTATTTCGAGTATTATACCTGTGGTTTCTGTCATAACATGCATAGAGGGCCATATTTTCGCTTATAAATATGACTGCTTCATATATCAATATGCTAGTCAAGGTAAGAATATTTTTATCCATGAATATAGACTTACAACTGACTCTTTGTGGAATATTAAAAATCTTTCTTAGACATCTCTTTTGTAGTGTGAAAATCTTCTCAACATCTACAGATGTTCCCCAGAAAATGATACCATATTTAATGTGGCTTTGTATATAGGCATAATATGCTAGCAGGGCTGCATCTGAGGATATGTTTTGTGAGATGACTTTTAGGGCATAGCAATATCTCGATAGATTTTTTGACAGTTCACTTATATGACTTTTCCAATCTAATTTCGAATCAAGCGTGATACCGAGAAATGAAAGTTTATGTACTGCATTTACGGAGTTTTCGCCACGGTTGAAGCTGTCCATATTGATGTTCTGAGAGAAGGGAATAATTTGAGTTTTATTGGTATTTAATTTCAGATTATGCATTGTAAAGTATTCCTCCAATGTATTTAAAGTGTTGGTGATATTATATCGTATTGTTTCTTGTTCATCAGAACTGAATATTATCGAGCAGTCATCAGCATATTGAACCATATATTCTTTAACAACTTCCGGAGCATTATTGGTATATATTATATAGAGTAGGGGGCCTAGCACCGATCCTTGAGGGACACCTCGAGTAATCAGTAGCTTGTCAGATATAAAGTGACCATCTGAGTTCAATTCGGTCACACATTGATATCTGTGTTTTAGATACGAGGTGAGTAGATTTAGTGGCAATCCTCTAATGCCATAAAGAGACAGTTTTTTGGCCAACAGGAAGTGGTCGACACTATCAAATGCCTTTGACAGATCGAGATTGACAGCAGTGGTTATATGTTTCTCATTCCGAGATTCGATTACCCTACATAATGCCTGATAGGTTGCTCGTATAGTTGATTTGTTCTTTCTGAAGCCATTTTGTCTATCACATAGAAGGTTGTTAGATTGACTGATTGATTGTTAAAGACATACTAATACCAGATTTCAACGATATCATGGTACAAAGCTATATGGACCTTAATGAATTTACTAGCATTTGCAGAATTGAAGTTGGTTTTTCACTTCAAAATCCACAATCGTTGTTTGGTCATGAATATGTAATACCAGTTAGTCATCACCCGATACATTTTTTTGGCCAATATTTCATATTCGATATCTCTTCTTTTACTGTTTCATATTTGATATCTCAAGGTTCTTGGTACAATATCATTTTCTTCGATCAATCAAAACTTCAATTTAATTTCGACCAAAAAATGCATTTCAACTTTTTTTTTGAATTTGATTACCTTATTCTATTTGTCTTTTATATCTTTATCATCTCGTTCTTAGCAACAGGATTCAATAGAGTTAATAATGTAGACAATGGAAGTCAGAACCAATAACACTCATGAAAGAGAATAGAATAGAAATAGAATGGAAATATATTTATTCATCTGTTAAAGCAGTATAAAATATGTTGAGACACATGATAAAACACATACCTACTTTATTAGACTAGTCACACATACAGATACAATTGAGTAACAGGTATTAAACACGTACATTTACATTTAAAATACACATTCAAGACATTTTGTATTAAAATTTTTCAAAAGATTTTTCACCTCTGCAGTAACTTTTCCACAGAATAGAATGCTCTTCTCATCAGAAATGAATATAAAATCGATTTGAAGCTTTTTGTGTCATCAAAATTTATTTCATCACCCATTTTGTTTTTAACATGATTATAAAATAAGATGCCTTCATGCATATGGGAATTTTGGCCTATGGTTAGTCTTGAGAATGGTTGATGTAGGTTTTCTGCTCCTCGCATATTGTAATTATGTCGGGAGCGGTTTGTAGGTAATTCCTGTAATTGTTTTTGAAAATTTAAAATAGTTAAAAATATATATAGTGATGGCACTGTTAGGATAGATAGTTCAACAAATATTTGCCTGCATGACGTTCTTTGGTTGACCCCTTTAATGCATCTGACAATTTTTTTTTGAGTCATGAATATTCTGTCAATATGACTTGAGCCTCCCCAGAATATCAAGCCGTATGACAGATTCGACTGTACCAGACCATAGTAGACCAACATTAGTATGTCCCTAGATACCGTGTCCTTCAGTTGTCTTAGTACACAACAATTTTTACTTAGTTTATTATTTAATACTTTCCCAGCTCATTTTGTGATCAAGAGTGACACCTAAGAATTCAGTTGTTGTGACCTGTTCTATACTTTTGTCATTGATTTTTATTAAAGAGCAAGAGTTATGAGTGATATTTTTTGGAATGAAAGAGATAAATTTGGTTTCTTCTATATTAACACATAGTCCATTAGTAGTACTCCACTCATAAAATTGTTGTGAGACATTGTTGGCAGTATGCACTGTTTTGTCTAGATTCCTATCAGATATCATCATTGTTGTGTCATCTGCATACATAATATTTTTTGCTTCTGTGCATGATAAATGAATGTCATTGAAAAAAATAGTAAACAGTTTTGGACCTAATATTGAACCTTGGGGTACCCCGACATTGACAATTTTTTCTTCGGATTTGGCATTTTCCAATATAACTATTTGTTTGCGATCTTTTAAATATGATATTATCCAATTTAGTGGCGTTCCTCTAACACCAATGTGGTAAAGCTTTTCGAAAAAGAGACAATGGTCAACTGTGTCAAATGCTTTACTCAAATCATAGAAGAGAGTTATTGAAGCATTCTTTGAGTTCATATGGTCATAGATATGTGTACATAACTCTGCAATGGCAGAAGTTGTTGATTTATTTTGTCGAAAGCCATGTTGGAAGGTACCTAGAAGGTTATGAGATTCAATGAAATTTGTTAATCTGATGTTGAATGCCATATCTATGATTTTTTGCGAGTTGATTTTGTAAGCAGATGTTTCTGTAGTTATTTGTAATACCTATTTAAAATCTTTGCAACATTTTCTACAAGATTTGGGTTATTTCGAACAATGTAGATTTCTCACGATTTCTACAGGTCGAAAATTATCAATTCTTGAATCAATCAAATATCATTCGAACACGATATTATGAAACGAGGGTTAAAGAATTTCACTGAATCTAGTGGTGCTCGCAGAATTGAGCTATCTCCTTTCTCCTTTGAGTTGTTTGCAGATGGATCTGAAAAATATTCGAATTCTTCTGTTTTTCCAATTTCATGTCCTCACCCCCCCCCCCCCTCCTGATGAATCTCTTTTTTTCCATATTTCAATGGGGCATTTTTTGAGGTACCCAACTTCGTTCTAAACCGTTCCGGAAAAACAGAAGAACTTGAAAGGAATCAATAAATAGTAACCATTACCTGACGAACGGTTTGATTTTCAGTGATGTAAATATAGTTTTTCGGAATCTAAGTGAAATTTTTCATAGTATCAAGCGATATCCGCAAAAAAATTTTTGGGGAGAATTAAAAGGCGTTCAAAAATTGATACTCGATCATTTTCTGGTATAGCACGAATCAATAATGTATTTTGCTTTTAACAACATAGTGGAGTGCCGAAAGATTTATACCTCGGAATCCAGGGAAGGTCAATGGAGCTCCATAAAAACTGTTGGACTGCTTTTTTCAGAGCTCAAATAATAAAGTTAAAACACAAAAAATGTGAGATCTTGATCAAAACTATATACAATGGCTTTCTTTTATGTCCCCCCTCCTTTTATTTTTTGAACGGGTCACCTCAATTAATTGAAAGTTGGGATAATAAAATTGAGGCATGAATCATATATCTCCTGATGATATGCCACAAATCGGAAATATTTTCGGTTTTTCGCTTCTACAACCGTCAATAAATATCAAAAATTTGGGATTTGGCGTATGTCTCAGTTCGTTTAGATTTATTTCCATTTTTTCAGTATTTTCCTGTCCTCATCTTCGTGGTAGATTCCCCCGAAACGGGGTGATGTTTGGAATAAATATCTCCGTCTACTTTGTCACACTCTACAAAAGCGCATCTCAGCTTATACTCCAGTAAAGGAAGTAAAAACTGGCTGGACTAACTCGAGACCAATTGGAGATACTTGGAGTAAGTTGAATTTTGTTAAGAAAGGTGCCCTCCACCAGAGAAAACCCTTCCCTTCAGGGGGGAAAGGCCGGGGGGGGGGGGGGGGGGGTGGGTGGGGGGGGGGGGGGGTAAAAAAAAAAATATAAAACCTATCTTTTTATCTTATTTTCTTAAATAAAAATTTTCATTAAAATTCTCCCCTTTCGTGCCCCCCCTCAGGGAGAGGGGGGATTTGTGTGTGTATTTCAAAAAATTTTAAAGTTTTTTTATTTTTTTTTTTTCTTTTAGTATTATATGAAAAATTAAAAATAAATTTTATATTATTTGTGTTGACTATTTGAGCGGTTTTTGCTTTCTTTTTTTTCTTTTTTTTTAAAGGGGATAGAGGGAGGTAAGAGTGGGTGAATGTGGGTGGATGAAGAAAAAGGATCGTTCTGGCTTTTTCTTGTGTAATATCTATATATATATAACTTGATAAATATTATTTTTTTCTGTGTTTATGAGAGGGGAAAATTAGGAGATCTTGAGAGACCGGAGAGAAGAGGAAGAAAAAAAGAGAAAGAAAATATTATTTTTTTTCTTTTTTTTTTATCCTTTTTTTTTTCTCTTTTTGGGGTTGTGTTGGTGAAAGAATATCCTTTGGTGTAGTTTGAGAACACTTCCTCCTACTTCTTTCTAGCTATTTTTGCCCTTTTTGGCTCTTTCTTGTTTTTGTTTTTTCTTTTTTGGGTTGGGTAGTTCGTTTTTTTTTTTTTTTTTCTTTTTTTCCCTTTTTCATCAGCTTTTTTTTTTTTCTTTTAAATTTCCCATTTTTCTTCGTTTTTCTTGTTTTTTTTTTTTTTTTTTTTTTTTATTTTTTTTTCTCTTTGCATTTCCCCTTTTTTTTTCTTTTTTTATTTTTATCTGCTTTTTTTTTTTTTGTTGGGGGGAAAATTAAAATATTGCCCTCTCCTTTTATTTTGTGTATTTTTGGATTTTTTTTGTTCTTCTTAATTTCTCTTTTTCTTTCTTTATCTTTTTCCAAAAAAAAATATAAAGTTATCGCCTTTTTTTCTTTTTTTTTCTCTATTATTTTATTTTTTTTTCGTTGATCCCTTTTGTTCCTCTTTTTGGTTTTTTTTCTTTTTTTCGTGTTGTTTTGTATGTTTAGATGATAGCTTCTTCTCTTCTTTTTTAAATTTTCACTTCAAGAATATAAACTAAAAACCTATAGTTTGTTGGTTTTTCGGGTTTTTTGGGAATTTTGAATTTATAATTTTAATCTCTTACCCAATAACCCCCCTAACCCCTTTTTCCTGGTTTTTGGGATAATTATTTTCTGTTTTCTTTGGTTTTTTTAAGTTTGTGACTTTTGGCCAAGATTTACGGTGTTTTTGCGCTTTCCCCAGTTTTGTGCTTTGTTCCCTCGGATACCTTCTTTTTTTTGTGACTTATTCCCTTTTTTTTTCAGATGTTCTAAGTTGTTCCGTGTTTCTCCGTGGTTCCCTTTCTCCTCCCTCCTTATAAAAATCGCATAATCACGGTGATAGTGTACCCGCTATAAAAGGAACAACCTGCCTCGAAGTTTCGCTTGCGTCCGGAGAGAGTTTTCGAGACCGACGCTGAAGGTCGTCGGATTTCCTTTTTCGGTTACGCAACCATATAAGGATTATCCAAGAACAATATACTCTCCTCGATACATTTAACAGCTTTTTTGTGTCGATCGGCCGGCCGTGAGAAGGAGATTTAGATTTTTTTTCGGTCTTCATTGCAATGGCCTGCTGCGATGATTCACAAGGCGACGGAAAGATAATTGACGTGCAGGGATCGGATTGCGGACGAGGTCGCGCTTCTGGGTCGACAGTGATGCCTGAAAAAAATTGTTTTCTTCGGTTTCTATTCCCAGGAAGTCTGTTGAAAAATGATGCTGTCGATACGGTATCGGCTGTCGTCTCAGCATGAGTAATTCCATTGCGTTCAACCCGATGAGTATAATCTTTCCACCCCTTGGTCGTGATCATGGATGCTTGCCGAACTTATATATCTCCGGGTACCTTATTGATTCAACAAAAATTTTTATTGTTGTTTTTCTTTCATATTTTATGATATCCTCATCACAGTAATCACAGTATGCTTTTTTATAGATTTTCAATCAACCAGTTAGGTATATATCATGATATTTTCTCCAGATGTGTGAAAAGCATCATTTTTATAATTTGACTTTTCTATTTTTGAAACTGGTTTGAGCAGGTATCAATGAATGGCGGAGGGCGACCGGAAAGAGAAAGAAACGGAAAACAATATCGGTGACTACAGTTCAATTATTTTATCTTTACCCAGGCGTCATCAGGGCTAATCAGAGGAAATGCGTCGAGGAGAAGAAGAAGAAGAAGAACAATTTATCCACAAGAAAGACCAAGAACAAGGCAAAAAAAAACAGAACAAAAGGGGAAGAAATAATGGAACCCCACGAAGGGGGGCACTTGGGGGGGGAAAACATTATATTAGATTTGGGAGATAATTCGAGGGAAGAGGGGAAGAGAAAGGAAAAAGGGAAAAACCAAAGGGGGAAGGGGGGGGAAAAAGGAAGAAAAAAAAAAAAAAAAGGACAAAGGGGAAAAGGGATTTTTTTTTTAAAATATATTGGGGAAATAGAGGAGAAGAGTCAGAAATACATATATTTTCTTTTTTTTTTTATATGTATTTTTTGTGGTAATTATTATTGTTGGTGGTGGTTTATCATAAAAGAAGGGAGGAGAAAAAAAAAAAATTTTTTATGTCCTTTAAATACAAAATTAAATTATTATAATGTCACTTCAATTCCGGAAACACCACAAAATCTAAATGTAGAATGGCCCCCCCCCCCCCCCCCCCCCCCCCCCGTGGCTAATATCCCAATTAAATTACTACGTGTAAAAAATCGGTTTTTTTTAGTCCTGACTTGTTGGTTCCTCCTTCCAGCCGTTTGCAAATCCTAATAACCTCAAAAGTTTTCATTCCCTCTCAATTCTGTCATATGCGTTATAAAAAAAGTGTTCGAAACTGGTAGAATCAGTTTCCAAAACCTCCCCATCGTTGATTCAAAACATGACTGGAATTCAGAAAAGGAAGCAATTCAATTCAAACTATAAATAGTGCGTGAATCAAGGGCACAAAGATCCCCGTCCTATCCAACCACTTGGCACAGAACCAAAACGTATATCCCACACTCTGTGAAGTTCTAAATGAAAAACCCGGTTTGGTCACGTCCCCGGTGTGCCCAAGTACGGTTGTCAAGATGGACGCGCGCCCGGCGGGCGCGCCCGGGGCCTCCCCTTTCGGTGTACCGCTCCCGCGCCCAAAAGAATGAAAAAGTTATGACATGCCTGTGATTCTGATGGTGACCTCTTGAAAAGATGAAAGTGGTAAAAAAGTCCTCCACCCCTCCCTTCAAAATCTCCCTCAGTTCAAGACAAATGTTGGGCTCGTGAGAGGTGCTTGTGAATGGAGAATACTTCCAGGCAAACCAAAAATGGGTAAAATAGTATATTATGCAACGACGTGTAAGAGGTTATTAAATATGAGCAAAACCGGGAACGAAACGAGCGGAGTTGGTTTCTTTTGTTTTTTCGGGGTGTTTTAATACCAATTAAATAAAAGTTCATCTATTTTTTTTTCTCCCAAAAAAAATGAAGTATTAATAATATTATAATATGTAGTTTTTATAATGAAAAAAAGTGGGTGGTAAATCACGTTTTTTGTTAAAATATTCAAAGATATAATGGTAAAACAACCGAAGAAAAAAGAAAAGAAAAAAAAAAAAAATAATTTCTGTAGTGTGGTATTGAATCCAACCCGTGTGTTTTCTCTTCCCTCCCCGCTCCCTTTTCTGTTCTGCCGCAAATTCGATTGAATGGAAAGAAAAAAATGTTTTCTGTTTGTTTTGTGAAAAAAAAAATATTTTCGTTTGTATTTTTTTTTTTCTTATCTATGTGTTGTGTGGTGGCTTGTCTCTTTTCTCTTTAAAAAAATGTTTTAAGTCGTTTTAGTAGATTGTCGGAATTGTCAAATTTTAAAATTTGATTTTACTTGTTTTGTGTTGAAAATAGAGAAATCCAGTGATTGTTGATTGTGAATTAATGAGATGTTATTGGTTTATATTGTGTGTAGTTATGTATAGTTATATAGATATGTATTTTAATAGAATTCGGGTTGTGAGGGGTTGTGTTTATTTTTATGGTTTGGGTGTGGATAGGTGTTGTTTGTAATAGATTGTGTAATGATGGTTTATGTTGGTGAGTAAAAAATGGGAAAAGAAAGGGACGAAGGTGGATTTCGTATTGTTTTTCGTATTGTTTTTGTGAGTGTTTAATGAGCATTACATAAGATTTTTTTCTCTATTTTATAATAATGAAGAAAAATATTATAATTTTTGTATTTATATTTATTTAATTATAGTAGGTAATAGATGGTAATTATTGATTTTTAAAAAATATAAAAATGTAAAAAATGGGAAAACAAAGGAAAAAAAGAAAGAAAAAAAAAGGAAAAAAAAGAAAAAAAAAGTCGTCCGGAAGTGAAGAAGTAAATCCGTGTTTAATTCTTCCCCCCTTGCCCCTTGGCCATGTGGGCTTGTGAGATTATGTTGATATGAAAAAAAAATATTTATGTTGTGAAATTGTAAAATGAATAATTATTGTTTTTTTTATTTTTTTCGTGTTTTGTGGATGTGTGGCTGGGTCTTTTTTTATTTTCTATTTTAAGGCTATTTAGTTCGTTTATTGAGATTTCGAAATTGTCGAAATTTAAAAATTTGATTTTACTTGTTTTGCGTTGAAATGCGTAGAATTCCCATGATTCTTCATTGTGAATTAATGGGTTTTTATTGGTTTATATTGTGTATCGTATGTATCGTATTTATCGTATTTGTTGTCATTGTTTTACGTGTTGTGGGGGTTGTGGTCTTTTATGTGTGTTCGTGGGGTGAGGGTGTTTATTATTTTTTTTGTGTTTTTGGGTTATGTGTGTTCTGTTTGTTGTGCCCCTCGGTCCTGTTTCTTGTGATGTGGATTGTGAAGTCAAGTGTGGGGAGGAAACATAAAGCACATTGCATTGTACTTACTTTGGAGGTAATGATGCCAACAAATGTTTCTCTTTGAAAACAACTGTTTTTGTTATATATTCAACTGCAAAACGATGTAAAACTGTTGATAAAGAAAACTCCATTGACAGCGAACAATGACGCCATACATGGTACTGCACTAGTCAAAAGTATGTCTGGCAACTTGGCTTGACATGTAAAACATTGTTGGTTTTGTGTTTCTCTTTTTACTGTATTGAAATTATTATCACAATACCATAATTCTTCACTCAGGAAACAAACTAACGGATTTTGATCTGCTCGTAGTGGTTGATAGAAAGAGATGTTACATTGAGGGTGTGTGATTCCTCTGATCAAGAATTGATAACGCATGGGTGAAATAAAAATATTTCAACTGTAGTAACTATATAACAAATCACATGAATGGAAGTTTACTTGAACCAGCAACCGAAACATTTTGCTCTCTTTGTCCGGAGTAATAAAATCGCTTTTACGTTAATTTGTTACGACCACAAACTGACATATATTGCCGGTAAACCTACAGGTATACACCAACATAAAAAGTCATCGCTCGTTGTTCAAGTACCGTCTCTGATGATCTGACATAAAAAACGGTCCTAAATGTCAAATGAAAACCAATATAGTTGACATTTCAATTTATGAGTGTCAGCAATATCGTTACGGGTTTCATCAAGAGTAAACATAGTTTATCAATGTGCATACGGGGTAAAAAAAAATCGTGAATGAACTTTTTTTGCAAAATGACTATAAACTAATTAATATATAGAACAGAGTGATTGTCTTCGATTGCACAGATGAAGTTGATATAAATTCAAAATTGATCAGTCTGAAAAATATTCTCATTCAGTTTTACTGCAGTATTGCTGATTGGTGTTTCTCTTCAATTTATGCTCACTCTTAACTTCACTTCGATTGATATTATGATATCATAAATAATGTCCTCATTGAAAACACCAACTGATATAGCAGTCTAGCTACACTGGTGGATAATAAGGACGTGAATTTTAACAGTAACATTTTCCAATAATTTCAGGTTTATCAGCCTGCTTTTGTATCGGAAACTGTTGTGTTTTGTGTTGAATGAAGACTGCTAGGATAGAGCAAACGACGTTATAATCATCAAGAACTTCAGGCACTACCGAACTCAGATGATAATTGTTTTCGATCAGTAAAATGTGCTTACCGTTCTCAATACTCAATATACTATGACGTAGTGAATTTCACTTCACTAATATGTATCTGTTTTCGTACAAGTCATTCACCTCATCGGTTTACCAGGATGATATCAATAGCCGTACTTTGGAATTGTTCATTAATATAACTTTATCCGTCTTTTGATGGGGATGACGGCTGCAAAACTCTACCACTAGGAGCGCCACCACTGCATGTACCTTTGACAGCCTCTCAAGTCAAATGACAACAATTCAAAACATTAAACATCTCTTCTTTGCAATAATTAAGAATATAAAGATTTGAAATCGACATAAAATGGTCTTATGTAGTGCATTCAGATGTAAAAATGTAGGTACGCATTTATTTCCAAAAGAAACAAAACTGAAAAAACAGTGGGAAGTAGCCCTGAAAAGAGCTTTCAGGCTTCTGAACATTCTAGATCATGCTCCAGTCACTTACAAATAACGTAGCAGGGCTAGTAGATGGTTATTATGATGATTTTTAACGAAACACCTCTGTAATCAGTTTGAATTTTTTACCTTTCACTCAGATCTTTTTTTTTCCTTTGAGGGATCCACCACGTTCCCTCAACAAACTTTTCAGTTCTGGTACAGACAAACATCCATATCTATCGGTTGGAGAAAACATCCTTATGATCCTCAAGTATCTTTTGAAAATATTCATTAAAATAAAAATAAAACATAACCTGCAAAATCACTCGTTAGGCACATGCAGTCGTGCTGCCACCTACTTGAAGCTTTGGGTCATCTTCCCCATTGCCCTGGTGATATGGGTACATCGTTCGTTGCTTCCAATTTTGGTGGTTTGCCATTCCATTAAACTCACTACACTACACTACACAGTACACTCGATTTCGTTCTGAAACAGATGAATAAATAAAAGATGGTTCCCACTCCATTATAATCCTGAATTGAATGCAAAAAGAGAACGGTAAAACACGGAATGGCAATTAAGAAGGTGACGAAATCTATACTGTTTTTTTGCTACATAAAAGCTAGTGTGATTTTTCTTGTGTGTGTGACTTGAACTACCTGTGAAAACATATTCTATTATTATCACTGAAAAGTGGGGGGGCGAGAATTTGAACATTGATATTCTTCCTCCCATCAAGAATGTTTCAGTGAATGGGAGTTTCTGAAAAATTCAGAACTGTTTATCGTTTGATCATGATCTGGGGAAAGATATTGGGATCTCACTGTTGATATCTCTCTAAAAATAGTCCCTGCTGAGTATGAATGATTGGAACTTTCCTTGTCTCAACTATCATCCTAGTTTGCAACCTGTTGAATAATCCAAATATTTCGCATACAAATAAAGGCAAAAGGAAAAAATAGACAATTGAAAGGAAAATAAACAGGACAATATCATTTTCTCAATCGATATTCATTACTGTCCTCGAAATTGCCAAGAAACTTTTTTAGAGAATTCAATATCCTAATAAAGTCTATTATTATTATTATTGGAAATTCTTTTGAAATCTAGAAATATTAAAGAAGCTTCCTATAATGAAATGATTTTGAAACCGTAAAAATATTGAGAAGTCGCTGAAAAAATTTAATTAGTGAATTGAAAAAGGTCAGTTTTTTTTGCCACTTCTTATTTTTACGATTTGAACTTTGTTTCCTTGCAATTTTCTGGATCCTTATTCCTTTTTTCGTTTTTGTTTCGTTTAACTCTATTATTTCGTTTCAAAATATTTATTTCTTGACAAGGAAAGTCAAGAACCACAATATTTCATAGACAACCAATATGATCCAATTTCATTGATAGTCCTTTGTAATAAACTGCGTTTCTACCGAATAACTCATCATCAGTGAACACAT
This sequence comes from Zygogramma bicolorata, assembly GCA_032362365.1. Classification (NCBI taxonomy): domain Eukaryota; kingdom Metazoa; phylum Arthropoda; class Insecta; order Coleoptera; family Chrysomelidae; genus Zygogramma; species Zygogramma bicolorata. The sequence goes on from JAVJAQ010005782.1 coordinate 23,519, forward strand.
ATTCTGCGACAAGAAACGCAGTGACATTTCCGACATAATTCCTAATTCTCCAAGGCTATATACAATTCCAGTTCTTATTTCCAAACGAGTTCCTTCACCTCGTCTCCCTAAAGTGAAAAACCGTTATCGTGTCCGGAATATGTTTACTTTCAGTTTCCAATGTATCGGTTTTGGGTGTCCGTATAATTATTATTACGAAATAATCAATTACTATAATTATATGCTATTGTAAAGTTTAATTGCTATCAAACCAAGCGTGGAAAATATTATGGCCCCGCTTTTATAATAAATTTATTATACGGTGGGATTTTGAAGTTATTCGTTGCCCGATGGAATTTTCATTGTTGAATTTGAATTCTTATTGTGATAAGAATTGGAGGTGTAATCGAATGATGTGGAGAAATTTTCAATTGGATCAGATTTCGATTCGCAGGTCTATTGTACACCTCCCTCGTTATCAGAGCTCATTTTCTAGCTTGGCCTATTTAATGATATTCCATAACCTTTTCGAAGCTTCTAGCCTTCGTTTCCCCTAACATATCCACGATGCTTATATGTTTAATGAAGGTACAATGTCCTATTACAAGACCCACGAGTACCTACCCTTCAACCTTGCAGTTTGGTTCAATCAGGTCTTTCGTGAATTTGAGCAGGAATTACTTTATAATTTCTCCAACAGTTTCATTCTCTGGAGCTTGCACCACCAATTTTACGATTTGGCCTACATCTACGAATTGGTGGGTGTCTTTGTACATGCTTCCACTAGGATTTAGACAGTTCTGCACCAAGCGTGCCTCCATCACGGACTAAAGCATCTACCCCATTGTCCTTGTGACCCCCATGGTTAGATATCCAGAACATGGCAACGTTATTGTGGGTACCAAGCTCATTGAGAGCTCTCAGACAACTCCCACAAGTCACGAGCAGACTTGGCAGAAGCTAGACGCCTGAATTACCGCCTGTTGTTGTAGAAAATGGCAATAGTTTTCTCCGCAACCTTGGATCTGAGTGATTCTCCTGTGCAATAAGGCAGCTACTGCTATCTGAAATTTTCATACTTGCATATTTCGAATAGAAAATTCGTCTATTTTGGAAGGAGTTAGTTATGTGCATTCAAATCTTCACTGATCTTCAGTATAAACTTTGATTTCCATCAAGCCACCTGTTGGAGATCGATAAGTCATTTTCCTTCCTCGAAATCACTCATACATCGGTTCAATGTGAAGAAATAAAAGCCATTATTCATTCTTTATCATTTTCCATATCATTACTTTCGTCAACAGTTTGACTTTTTACGTGATTCGAATATTTTAGATATGAAATTACCAACTGAGAGCTCCTAAAGCATTCTTGTCGTTCATCCCTAAAAAAGTCAAGTGGAGTAGGATCAAGTGACCTCAGTGGTCACCGCTCTTTGTGGCTTTTTGAGGACCAATAGAAGGGCTCTAGTCCACGGGGAGGAGGATGTCTTTTGCAAATCATCACCTTCCTCATCACCTTCGATTCCTATTGCATCTATTTCTCCTTGAAAGATGGATGGATCCAAAGAGTAACGGCACCCAGAATCTTGCATCTGTTACCAGATCTGAAGAGTGCGAAAACAATTACATACATACATACATACATACATACATACATACATACATACATACATACATACATACATACATACATACATACATACATACATGCATACGTACATACATACATACATACATACATACATACATACATACATACATACATGCATACGTACATACATACATACATACATACATACATACATACATACATACTTACATACATACTTTATTTAACTACTTTCATGTAAGTTTACATTTGTAGCAGGTGTTTTGAATAAGCTAGAACCCACAGTAAAACTTATGTTTAAACATAAATACACATATCTAAAAAATATATAAATCTCAACGGCGTTGAAACACTGTGATAATATATTCCATAACAATACCAAACACATTAAATACATTTAAGACGTTACATCTACAAATGGGAAGGTGTCTAAATATTCTGCAATTGTATAGAAGCTTGATTTTGTGAGGAACTGTCTGACCTTTTGTATGAAACAATTTCTAGATAAAAATTCAACTTCCCTAGGTAGGTGATTGTAAAGTTTTATATTGGGAGAGTTATTCGTAGATTTTTTCAATCTGTATTTTATAGGTATGAGTTGATCTGCTCGTCGAGTGTTGTAATTATGGAAATTTGAGTTTAGCGAAAGTTTATGTTTATTATTATGGATTTCTAAAAGTTGCTGGTATATATATAAAGATGATAATGTCATGATACCGTATTTTTGAAATAGTGGCCGACAGTGGTCTCTGTAACTTGGCTGCCCCATAAAGTTATACCATAAGCTATGTGAGAATGAGAAAATGCATAGTAGGTGTTTAGCAGAACATCTGTACTCACAAGTTTCCTTAGTTGTCTTATAATGAAGATCGCACTAGATAATTTAGAGCAAAGTAGCTCAATGTGTTTTGACCAATATAAGGAATCATCGAGAGTAACACCAAGAAGTTCAACGTGGTCTCCCATATATGTATATTTGTTGAGAAGTTCAGACGATTTGTTTTTGCCTCGTTCAGCTTCAAACAATTTGCAGAGAACCAGTATTCTGCTTTCTTCTCTACTGTTGCAAAAGGAACGTTCGGGCACACATCTAAGAGGAGTTGAGTGAATCAATGTTGAATCATCAGCAAATAATATACAAGTAATTGATTGCATGTGGTAAAAAAAGTCATTGATTTGAACAATAAATAACAGTAGTCCCAGAACGGAGCCTTGAGGGACTCCATGAATTATGGGCTCAAATTTAGAAGTACTTCCGTTTAAGCTAACGCACTGCTTTCTATTTTGTGAATGCGATTGAAAAAGTTTCAAAGGCACCCCTCTGATCCCATAGCGCTGGAGCTTTTCGATCAGTAGTTCATGTTGGACACAATCGAACGCCTTGCTAAGATCGCACAGGCTTATGGATGTCCGGCGACCACCTAAATAATGGTAAATCCATCAGTACAACTTTGGTTCAGAACTCAAAAAACTTATGAGTATACGACAAAGAAAACACAGTTTCTGTCAAGACGATAGTGATTCTGCATTGCACATGGTTATTTCGGAGGGTTGCCAAAGAGTAAATACTGGCATCAAGTGACAGGGAAACCTCAGACTTCAGGCTCCATGAATAAATATTGTTTGAATATTTGTCGAGGAGTTAAAAATGTTCTGTGATCCATTTTTGGGTTATCTCTTCCGTAGAAAATAAAAAAGCTTTAAGTTTTGGGAAAATTGATATTATGAGAACTGAGAGCTGTATCATTCTCATTCCTAGGGGAGAGAAAACCCCAAAGATGGATTCCAGAATATATGAAGAAACCATCCTCGTAGTAGTGGGGGAAACTTAAGGCCCGTTTCATCAATACAGGGTTACCACAGGACTGAGTGATAGGGATGGAACCACCATTAAGTTGATAGACCTACCCTCAAGAGATTGAGCTAGACTGGGACTCGATCTGAAATGAAGACAAGACAGTCTAATGTGATTTAGTGATCGAATTAGTTTTATTGATGCTTGTCTTAGGCAAACACCTCGTGATACTTCACTTCCCCAGCGCAGAACCAGCGCGAGTAATGAGAGGAAAACAAAACTAACAACAAAACCCAGTACGCGGACGCAATAAAGAACGCAACGACTAATATTCATTAATAAATAACTTTGCAATTGTAAAACGCAATCTGAAATACCTCTATAAATAAATGAAAGGAGCGAGAGACAGAGACGGCGATCGAGAGACGGGAGCCGGGGTTCGAAATGAAGTTGATAATAACCTTCAACGTAGATTGTAGACATAAAATTCATTTCAGGTTTTTAATGGTCAAATATTTTAGTTCGAATATAGAAGTCGAAGGAGGCGCAGTGTTCCGTGCGCGCTCTCTTAGATAATTCCATATAATTAGCGTTGTTCGAAAGTGTTTCGACGACGTCTTCGGCGTTTAGTGCACGGATGCCTCGATGAGCTAGCTGATGTAAGTACTCTCTGCGATTGACAATTGTTTATTGTAACGATCGCCGGAGTTTATTATCTGCCCGTTGGAATCTTCATGCAAAGTACGGGGAACGTGATGTTTTTTTTCTTGATGCTGTGACGGGTTGGTAGTGTGTGTGTGTACGACAAAGGAATTTTTCCCCAAGGAGTTATGTTTTCGCGCGAGGAATCCGCGAGCGCTGGATAAGTGGAAGCCTTTGTGGGAAATGGAGTCGTACAGTGAGCGTCAAGAGTGCCCCGCCTCCCATTTATATTTTTGATGGGCTATTTCTGGACATTTTGTCAGAAAAAGTCGGAGTTCTAGGTAATACTTCGGTCGCTATGAGCAACTTTTTTTAAATTCATTTTGTGCAACTTACGTAACTCGGTCTCCTCTACAAAAAAATCCTCATAACATAACGGCGGTATCGTATATTTTCAGAGATACAGGCCTATTTGGTTGTTAGGTGCAGCTCTCTTTTGCCGTATTAAGTCTGAGATTAATTCCAGGTGCATCCGCATTTCCTGCCCAAAGGCTTATATGCAGGTTGCAGGTCAATTAGATAAAATAATATTCAAGTGGCTATAGATTTAATTGATCGTTGGGTATGTCTGGCGAAGGCAAAGTGTCGGAAAAACAGTGAAAAAACCGACTAAAGGTAGTTCTCACCCTCGATGGGTGGCTAGTCTAATGGATACATCACTCCCTTTCGTTGAAAATGTCCAGAGCCTCATAGATCAGCCCATGCTTGAGGTGCTGTCTATGATGCACTCTAATGCCGGTGATCCCACGTGTTAAAGGGCTTTTCGGTAAGAAAAACTTAAAGAATTTGTTCGACAGTCTACGTATGTGATCAGTGACCGTCTTAATTCCTGTAGTATCTCTCAACTCGTCCAGTCGAATGTATCTATCACTGTTGGTGATGATACGAAGAACCTTGTTTTGCATCCTTCCAAGCCTCATCAGTGGAGTCTTTTTTAGGCTGCAAAACGGACAGGCGTATAACATTGCAGGTCTTATGACTTGTTTATATATAAGCAATTTATTGTCCACACTCAGTTTGGAATTCCTGGATCCAGGGGTAATTGCGTTCAATCGCCGCCCCCGCTCTCTGAATTGCCAAACTGAGGTGCTTGTGAAAGTTTAAACGCCTGTCCAAGGTTACTCCCAGGTATTTCACGCTTTCCTGAGTATCAACCCGTCTGTCTCTGACTCTCAACTTTTCGAAGATTTTCACGTTTGTGAACTTCCTCGAAAAGTTGATAGCCTCCGTCTTTTGCGGATTTAGACAGATCTTGTTTCTCTCCAGATACGGCACGATTAACCGATCCAAGTGGGTCTGAACTTGCTTGTTCGCGACCTCACTAGAAAAGGAATGCGCATATATTGCAGTGTCATCTGCATATATGGCAACATTCGTTTTCTGGAACATTGGGAAGTCATGCGTATATAAAGAGTACAAGTGCGGGGATAGACAGGATCCCTGCGGAACACCTGCTTCGACTGGTCGAGCTGGCGAGATACTTTCTTTAACTCTCACACGAATAGTCCTGTTAACCAGGTAGCTATCTATCAGCTTCACCATGTGTAAAGGCATGTTTGCCCTCCACAGCTTGGCTATTAACCCTTCCGTCCATACCTTGTCGAAGGCTTTTTCCATATCGAGCAGAACCATAACGGTGTTCTTATCTTGGTTGAATTGTTGCTGAACCCCGTGGACAACTCGGACCACCTGTGACGCCGTATTACGGCCTCGGCGAAATCCGAATTGCTCCTCGGGGATCAGCCTCAACCTCCCCTCGATTCGATTCAACCTACTCAGTATGATTTTATCCACTACCTTGGCGACCGCACTCAGCAGCGAGATGGGTCTGTAGCTAGTGATAGAGGACTGGTCTTTCCCTACTTTTAATAATTGGTTGTGAAACTTCACAATTTCTCACATCAAATTTCTGTTGTTTGAACACAAAAAAATTCATCCTTCTTCGGATCAAACACCACGCACCCTCTTATTTACCCGTTTTCAACATTTCCAAGCAGAAAAAAAAACATTATTTTTCCAGAAAATGCATCTCTTTTCAAACCGTAACCAATTTGTTGTGATGTCATAGTGCGATGACAGTCGAAAGTGATGTATTTGTATTGTTGCCGCTATCATTGTTACTGAACTGAACGTATTAATGTTGACTTCTTTCTGCTTAAAAATGTTGAATACGAGTAAATAAGAAAGTGTGTGGCGTTTTATTTGAAGGACAATTTTTGTGTGTTGAAAACAGAAATTTGATGTGAAAAATTGTGAAATTTTACAACAAAATGGACCTATATCATCAAAATTATACGAGACCGCCGAAAATTTTATGAGGACTTTTTGTAGAGGAGACCGAATTACGTAAGTTCCACAAAAAAAATTCAAAACAAGGTTCTCATAGCGACCGAAGTATTACCGAATTCTATTCCCACCATTCACTTGATATGAGAGGAGCAACCATTTCGTGTAGCACGTGGTACGACGTGAGAGGTCATTTGAAAGGGGAGTTACATCTTCATCCAACTGTGTAAGGAAATCTTAATTTCTCCGATCGATTTTCAAGTTATCACCAAAGAAGTTGAATACAAAGAACTAGTGCTTAAGTGCTCTATTAAAGTGTAGAATGCAGACTTCTCTACCTCTACCTTCGAGAAACCAAGAAATCACTAATTCGTCGTGTTGTTGGGATTTCTCAACCAAGAAAATAGCGTTATTCATCCGGAAACTAAATCATTTCAGTTTTCAAAAAAAACTTCAATGGTCCTGAAACAGTTCAGTACTGAGAGTCGAAGGATGAGTCAATGCTTGCATAATAATTCATCTATTAACAAGCAAATATTGAAATGAAATTCCATTGTAGCTCGTAGTTTCGACAATTTAGTAAGATCAAGAGATCGAAGGAACAGATAACGATTTTTTATGCACAGTTAAATGGAGAGCAATATCCCCTTTCGAATGTCCAGTCATTGAGAACCCCGTACTTTCTAGAATTTTCACACAAATGGAAGCCAGTAGCCAGTCATACAAAAATTAACTCCCAACTTGAACGCTAAATTAAATGAAGTCAGTATGAGAGATCTGCAATAGAAACTACTCATTATTACTATATAGAGTCTGCACAACTATACTTATATGATGTTCATTAAAATATTGACAGGATGAAATGAAATATCATTTCATATTTTCCTTTGTGAAAAAGGTGACCGTAGTTCAAATATAAATACAAAGTTGATTCTTTTATCAAAAGGAAGGGAGCATTCAATCTTATTCAGAGCAGTTCAGAGCAATTTTAATTTGGCGCTATGCCAAGGTGATTTCACATTTGATCAATTGGGTTTATAACCGTATAAATATCAACTCTTGAGCAAAATGCTGAGAAATATGAACAAATTCATAACTTACACCGTAGGTTTCCATACCTTTCTAAGTCCTTGCTATAGATCGAAACAGAATTGCCAACATTTTGACGAGAAGAATACAGCAAACGTACTGAAAACAGTAGAGAGTCGTTTGAATGTCATTATTTTGTAGTGGATTGATTCTTTTTTGGTAGTTGTTTTTGGTTCACAACCTACCACAATCTGAAGTTTAGAATTGATATTCAAGTGTAGAAGGTCAGATTTTCAATCTACCTTGAAAAGTTTCTGCGTTAATTGAAAACTGTTCCTTCCGAATGAGCCCTGTTCTATTAGTCAGCAATTTCTCGTATTTCTCAAATTTGACTATCAATAAGATACAACTGAAATATTTCAGAATACTTTTTTCTTCAAACGTCAAATAATGATGACATTACTTATCTAAGTTGATCCTGTCAAAGTTTGATGTCTCCGCCGGCAGCAGTTTTTTTTCCCATTTCTTTACGGCGGAGGGAAAAATGTTGTCATGGCAACAATATGAAACATGTCACAAAGCAACAATACAATTAAACAACAATTAAACATCATTTTTATTTATAGTAATATTAAAAGTACAATTAGTTTATGAAGCATTTTCAAAATTGAAACCGTGCAAAAATGTTCCCGACTCTTGATACGCGTTGGTAATTGTTGATGATTCTGATGGTCGAGCACAACTTTCAGCAATCATTTCCGATGTTGGCGAATCATGAGGGTACTTTATAAAAAATCGGTTTTCTGTGAAATTTACAGGCCGCAGTGATACATACTTTTTATACAGTTTGATGTAGCTTTGACCAATTATCGTAAAAGATCTAATTTGTCGTGTTTACTGTCTGGGATTTTGATAATTATTACATTTTCTTTATCCTCAATGTCCACAGTGTTCATTTTTACCAATTCGTCGCATCGACAGGCGCCGGTAACCCCAATTAACAAAACAATCTGAAATATTTTTATAACTAAGTAGAGTATACTACATGCTTTGCAATATTATTTTTTTTACCTTTAGTCCTAAATACAACTTATCTGGCGCTTCAGACAAAAATTTATCAAACTCGTCTTTAGTGAAAACTTCAGACCTCTTTGCAGTATATCCTTCGCTTGTCTTTTTCAGAAAGGCACGTAACTTTGAAAATTTGCTTATATCCACATTTTTTCTAATAACTAACTCGGATTTTATCATAGAGTATCGTGGCCACATTGTAGAAGATTTCCATTTATTTTCATTTTCCATTATATTAAAATATGCCAGTAAAACGTCTTCGGTAACTTGCCGTACTCTTCTTGTATCGCACCACTCTTGGAAGTGCTTGTACACTAACCGATACTTTATTCCGGACTTGGAGGGCCCCAAACGTGCTACTGCATCATTAGCCGCGGACTCAATTTCGTTTAGGTTTTCCATTTTCGCACTAAATATGCGCTTGCGGTTGCAACAACAATAAGCTGTCTTTAATAACATAAAATAACTGTCAAACAACTGTAACCAGGGAGACGCAAATCCCACCGACGACTTAATTATTTTAATTTCTAACATCTAGACGATTTTGATAGTTGTCACAGTTAATTTCGAGTAAAAATAGCGTATGAATTGTACTATTTATGGTTGAAAATTGCTACGTTTGAAGAAAAAATAGTATACTTTATTCGGTGCCCTCTATTACGCGCCTCACTTCGTTCGGCGCGTAATATCGGGCGCGTCAACAAAAGTCATGCTTCTCCGCCTCATAAAGTAATATACTATTCTTTGACTTCTCGGTAGGTTAAAAAGCCAAAAAAACTTCGAAGAAAGTAGAGAGTTCTTTGAACTTCATCAAATTCTAATCGGTTAGTTGGTTATGAGAAAATCGTATAGTGTGGTTCATTGAAAGTGCAGCTGATTTTTTCCTTCCTATAACTGCACAATGGACATTTCAATGCTTCCAAAACTAAGTGCATCAACCAGCATACAGGGCAGGTCACACAATATCGAATACTTTTCTTGGAAGTTATTCAACTACAGTCAGATATGAATATTTTTTTGGGGTTCTGAATCAATGCATTTTGACTAACAGGAAATCATTTCAGCTTGAATATTTTCAAATTGAGGCATTTGCGTGAAATTGATTGAAGCTTATGTTCTTCGATTGAACTTTCGTTTCGTTTGTTCCAAGGATAATCAACAGAATTCAAATATTTTTTAAACAAGACCTATCGTCAAAATAATGATTCTTCGAGCGCTGATTTCTATTTCTCATAGCTCTTCGCAATAATTTGGGAAAGTTTAATTGATATGTTTTGATTTGAATTATTATCATGAATATTCTGAATGGAAGTTTCATACATCAATTAAGAGTTCTTCCGTATGGACATTATCAGAAGTGGAGTACTTATTAGCCTGTTGAAAAAATATTTGCAAAATTGTATGATTTTGTTGCATATCGTCCTAACAAAGTTGGTGATTACTCAAAAAGATATAAACACAAAAGGCTTTTGCGAATGAACATCAATTTGATGATACCGATACACCAGAGTCTTCTGATAGTAACATTGGATTTGAGCTTATAACTTTCAATCCTGAACGATTTAATGAATGACAGGTTGTTAAGATAAGAATCTATACAGGTGTAGAAGGGCAGATTTTCAATCTACCCCGAAAAGTTGCTGCGATAATTCAAAAATAGTTCGTTTGGAATTGAACGTGTTCAATTGGACAGAAACTTTTCGTTCACCTCAAATTTGCCTATCAAAAAATACAAGAACTAATATTTATCAAAATACTTATCGTTGACGTTTTGGAAACCAAATCTGCTTCCGTTCTCAAAACTTTCATAAATATTGTCTTCTAGTTTAGTTTATGTGTTTACTTTTCGTAAATGTCAGATTTTTATATTCATTCCTATTTTTTCAGATTGTGGTAGGTTAGGAACCCAAAAAAGCTAGAAGAAAGAATCCATCGACCAAAAAATAATGACATTCAAACAGTACAGTTTGTTGTATTTTTCTAAATATCATGCAATGGGCCTTAGAACTTTTGGCAGTATTTAAATTTGGATTATTCAACTGATAAAAACACTTCCATTTGTTGCACACATAATGACCCACACTGTATATAGCGAAAGAATCAGTGAGGAATGAGAAACCCATAATAATAAAACGGCCTTAATGGTATACATTCGAAAGTTGGCATCCACCATAGCCATTTAGATTCCCCCGACGGTGATCGGGGGATTAAGTATCTCTCAGAGAGACCTGAAATATGGAAAATAGTTACAATAAACAGTCTAGCCGATAAATAAACCACCGTCCACGGGACGAATATTTCGAAAAACATTCGCTCACAACACACTTGACCTAATAATAATAACTCCTACGTGCTTCTAACCTTGCTCATACCCATAAATATCGCACATGTCATGCTGTTATTGTTGTTGAGTAAACATACTACAATTTGTTCTTTCCTGTCGCGTTGGGTTCGCGTGAGGTAATATTTCATAGATGTTTTGCAGTTAGTTCTCGGGTTTTTTAGTCTTTTCGGGTTGTCGTGAAGAGTAGAAATGTAGATAGTTTTTTTCATTTTTTATAGAGATGCAAATTTCAGTAACTGCTTAAGCGACATATCTTTGATACTGGCTGTGAAACAGATTCAGGGTCGTACCGTTTTGGATTGTTCGGTTTGAATTCACCCTGGGATGCATTTCCAGTACAAGAAATCACCACAATATGGAGATTTCAAGTGAAATACCTAGTATATCTATGAACATAAAAAAAGTCGTATTAGTTACAATATTTATAACTCAAGAACGGCTGAACCGATTTGTCTGAAAATTGGTGGGGGAGTAGCTTACAACCAGAAGACGGACATAGGATGATTTCTTTCCCGTTTCAAGGTCAAATGAGACAACGTACTTCATCCTACAGAATCGATGGAAGACGTGTTTCGTATTTTATTGAAATTCATTGTCTAAGAGGGTAAAAAAAGGGGTTTATAACATTTTCTGGGTCGTCTTGCTACTTCGAATTCTCCCTACGGCGAATTCTTGCTACGTCGAATTCTTCTTACGGCGAATTCTTCCTACGGCGAATGTCATCCCCTCCACTGACGTCATTGAAACACGAACGTTTCCGATGATGGTCCATACACCCCATTGTGGAAAGTTCGCCGTAGGAAGAATTCGACGTAGCAAGAATTCGCCGTAGGAAGAATTCGACGTAGGAATAATTCGACGTAGGAAGAATTCGACGTAGGAAGGATTCGACGCAGCAAGAAGAATTCGACGTAGCAAGAATTCGACGTAGCAAGAATTCGACGCAGCAAGAAGAATTCGACGTAGCGAGAATTCGACGTAGGAAGAATTCGCCGTAAGTAAAAATCGGCGAAAATACACGCCCTTCTCTCTCGAAATATATCACATCGCAGACAGAAAATATCGACAACGACGTCATTAGATGAACGATTTGTACCGAAGAATACCGAGAAAAACCCAGTCCCATATGATGATAACGGTACCAGGAGCTATAATTCATCTGAAACAAAAATTATTGGCTTCCAATCACATCATGTTTTTCAGAATCTAACGTCTTTGAAGAAAGCCATATGAAAATTTCTAGTCCGTAACTCCCCATTGTTTGTTGGAAACTTCAGTCCGTTGAACCGTTAACAATGGTGAGACGTGTATCGAGTTTGTGGAAAAGAATAAAAAAACAGTAATTTCTTGATGTATGTTATCGATGTTGATCACTTCATGTATTATAATTTCATATTTTTATTTCGTTAATAATATGAATCAACATGGATCAATTCCACCGTGAATGTGAAAGAGGAATCCCTCGGTGCATTCCGTTTTATTGATGGAGTCGTTGACGAGATAATTTGGCGGCGATGTTAACTAATTCTGAGGAGCAGGGAGTGTTACTATGGCGAATTCTTCCCACGGCGAATTCTTTCCACGGCGAATTCTTCTTACGGCGAATTCTTCCTACGGCGAATTCTTCCTAAGGCGAATTCTTCTTACGTCGAATTCTTCTTACGTCGAATTCTTCCTACGTCGAATTCTTCTTACGTCGAATTCTTGCTACGTCGAATTCTTCCTACGGCGAACTTTTCACTATATGGTGTATAGATCATCATCGGAAACGTTCGTGTTTTGATGACGTCAGTGGAGGGGATGACATTCGCCGTAGGAAGAATTCGACGTAGGAATACGCAACCACATTTTCGACTTCTTTCAAACGCTCTTCCAAGTGCGTTCAGAAGGCAGAGCTGTGATGAACCTGGTAAAACTTTTTTCTTAGAACTACACAATATAATTGCATCATAAAAATAATTAACGCACAACGAAGTGGGCACGGGTCAGCTAGTTTATACTTGAGAATACCCTACCGTCATGTTAAAATAGTGCAAATTACTTTCCTTTTCAATAAAATAATATAGTCTGTGAAAGCCTTCACTTTGATCATATTTATGTGAAAATCAAATGAGTACTTTTGCTTTTCAAGTAACCCCTTATAGGTCAACAATCATTCATCACAATGGAACACCCATATCAACTTATGAAAAATCATGAAAATCGTGATGCCAATGGAAGGCCTACCAGGTCTTGTACCACAGTATTCATCAGCACTATAAGATACAGATCAAATACTTTTTGCCCAAAAAATACCAGTTTTGGTGTCATAGTCATTGTTGTAGTTCCACTAGTTTTGAAGAAATAACCGAAGAATATTGAATACATTTTCCGAGAAATATGCCTTGGTGCCTGTCCTCGATATTACAATGATTTCATTTTTGAAACATTGAAGTTGACAGAGTCGTGATATATTGTGAATCCTTGACCAAATTTTAGAATTTAGAAAAACAAATTAATTTAAACTATCAAAGCCATATTATGTGAATGCCGTCATATATATCAAATTCCGATATTCAAATCAAGAGAGACTTTTTTCGAGCAGAATAGAATTATATAATACGAATTGTCTATACAGTGAGGTCTGATAAGTGAGCAATAAATAAATATTTTTTTATTAGTTTCACAATCGAAGAATGAATCCGCCAAAAGTTAGGGCATATTCGATAACCATTCCTGATGGATAATTATTATATGTTGTTGGTGATTTCAGTTAGCATATAATATTTATGTTGAATACTTTGATGATTTTGGATGTTTTGAAATTTTTTGAGGTTGTGAGACTCTCAAATAGAAAAAATGGAACTCAAAGACGCTACTTGCATTTTGCTGAACGGAAATTGAGAGATGCTTCTTGTTCCTTGGGTATAAATCAATGTTCGATGACTCTTCTGAAAAGAGAAAATCCAATTCGAAGTAGGTTGTATCAGAATCAACAACTGGCATGGCGGATCAGTCGTACCAATGTCACATTTTGAAAGAGGAGGCAAATACATTTTTTTTTTTCAGTCAGGATAGTTTTATTCGTGGGCTTCATCGTCGAAACAAACATTGCTGAAAGCAAGTTTTCAATTATAATAATATACATGAACACAATTTTGCTTTTCCATTTCGTATATTTCAACGATGCGTCAGACAGCAAACCCCGTAGAAATATATTTCCTTGAATGTAGTATAATTTTTTATCACACTGTAAATAATCCCATTATGAAAATGATTATCTGTAATTTTTACAGTAAGATTATACACACTATCGTAGATTTGTCTACGAATGGATATAACAACCTATAAATCTCTATTTTTTCTTTGATTATAATAACCATGTATTAGTATGTTCATATTCGGAACATACTGTGTTATTTGGTTCTGATTACGAAATCACAGGAAAAGGTACTTCATTTTACTTCTCATGTAATCGGTAATAGTGGAACCTTCGGTGTAAAAGTGGATACTTTTCAAAGAGATCACCCTAACTACTCACACTCATCTTTAATATTTTTTCCACACTACTATCCAAATTCATGGAAAAATTCCACACGTTACCTGTCGGGGCAAATATACCGATTTAAAGCTTTTTTTATTCCCAGGTAAGAGAAAACCCAAAATGTATTTCAGTACACACATGAAAGTTGTTGAAAATATTGTAAAAAGCAATTGAAATTAAAAAAAAAACAGCCATAACGTTGTGAGCAACTTTCTTGATTGAAATTTCGTTTTGTCTGCAATGAGACATTTCAATACTCCTTCATTCACCGAAGACAATAATAAATATATATGGTGAAATCAACTCAAGAACCTTTTTAAACGATATTTCTCAAACTTCCTCTAAATAAGTCAATTTTTATTCGACAACAATGTATTGTGTTATTGAGAGAACTTAAGACCGTGACATATCGAAACTATTATCACCTAATTTGTGTATAACCTCAGAATTGTATCAACAATAGATGAATATTTTGAAGCTATTGTTGAAGCGCACTCGACGAATCCGAGGTTGAGATATGGGCGGGCAAAAACTGAGAGAAAGTAACATTTCGATCGTTAGGCATTTACGTGGTTTGTTTGAAATTACCATTAGTATCACGTCGATAGTGTTGGGTATATTGAGGAATTCAATTCAACAAAAATATGCCTGATAGACGAAATAATTGGACTATTTCTTCAATTAGAGGCGCATGTGTAGAACCACTGAGGCGCATGTGTAGAACCACTGTAAAATGAAAATCGTAAAATTCGGGTAATTATGGTTGGCACTCGTCGTGATGGATGATTTGTAATGGCTTTTAAAAGGAAGTCATTATTTTTCCGTGAATCGCTGTGAAATGTTGATATGCCAAACAAAATTTCTCAAAGAAAAAGTCAAGAATTCCTTTCTTATCATTTTATTTATGAGAATACCAGCATTTCAATTTATGAACGTCAAGTTTGACAATTAAACCTTAATAAGTTATAAGTTTCCACATTTCATTACGAATTTCAAAGCACCATTCATTTGTGAATGAAATTATTCGCGATTTCCAAAGTAAATTGATATCTGTCGAATTTTTAATGATTAGCAGAAAACTAGTATGTTTAACTCTTAGGAAAAACCATATTTCTGGAATCTGTGTTGCTGAGTCTTGACTCGCTCCTCGACTTAGCAATCTTCCCAGTCGTCCTGGAATGTTAGGCTTTTACTACCTGGTAAAAATATACTATTGTGGTGAAATAATTTTTTTTCTTCAAACGTCAAATAATGATGACATTACTTATCTAACTTGATCCTGTCAAAGTTTGAAGTCTCCGCCGGCAGCAGTTTTTTTTCCCATTTCTTTACGGCGCCGGCGGAGGGAAAAATGTTGTCATGGCAACAATATGAAACATGTCACAAAGCAACAATACAAATGTCATTAACAACAATTAAACATCATTTTCGTTTATAGTAATATTAAAAGTACAATTAGTTAATGAAGCATTTTCAAAATTGAAACCGTGCAAAAATGTTCCCGACTCTTGATACGCATTGGTAATTGTTGATGATACTGATGGTCGAGCACAACTTTCAGCAATCATTCCCGATGTTGGCGAATCATGAGGGTTTACAATTTTTTGAGCATTATCGTTCTTATTTCTTATTGAATCCTCTATATATCCTTCGGCAACCGTGCTTGATTTCCAGCCCCCATGTCGTTTGAGGCATTCTAGATTTCCGCCTCCATCAGTTAAAAGTGTTGCTGAAGTTCGTCGTAAACATTGACCTGTGTATGCGCTTGCATCGTTTAAATTTAAATAACTAGCTACTTTTTGGGCTACTGCGCTGATCGAATGTATTCCCATGACGCTCCGGTAACAATTTCCATTTTGGTACTCAATCGGTTTTCTGTGAAATTTTCAGGCCGCAGTGATCCATACTTTTTATACAGTTTAATGTAGTTTTGACCAATTATCGTAAAATATCTAATTTGTCGTGTTCAACTGTCTGGGATTTTGATAATTATTACATTTTCTTTATCCTCAATGTCCACAGTCTTCATTTTTACCAATTCGTCGCATCGACAGGCGCCGGTAACCCCAATTAACAAAACAATCTGAACAATTTTTATAATTTAGTAGAGTATACTACATGCTTTGAAATATATTTTTTTTTACCTTCAATCCTAAATACAACTCATCCGGCGCTTCAAACAAAAATTTATCGAACTCGTCTTTAGTGAAAACTTTAGACTTTGCAGTATATCCTTCGCTTGTCTTTTTCAGAAAGGCACGTAACTTTTAAAATTTGCTTTCTAATAACTAACTCGGATTTTATCATAGAGTATCATGATCACATTGTAGAAGATTTCCATTTATTTTCATTTTCCATTATATTAAAATATGCCAGTAAAACGTCTTCGGTAACTTGCCGTACTCCTCTCGTATCGCACCACTCTTGGAAGTGCTTGTACGCTAACCGATACTTTATTCCGGACTTGGAGGGCCCCAAACGTGCTACTGCATCATTAGCCGCGGACTCAATTTCGTTTAGGTTTTCCATTTTCGCAACAATAAGCTGTCTTTAATAACATAAAATAACTGTCAAACAACTGTAACCAGGGAGACGCAAATCCCACCGACGGCTTAATTATTTTAATTTCTAACATCTAGACGACTTCGATAGTTGTCACAGTTAATTTCGAGTAAAAATAGCGTATGAATTGTACTATTTATGGTTGAAAATTGCTACGTTTGAAGAAAAAATAGTATACTTTATTCGGCAAAGAAGCGACTTTTCTTGACTTGCCCTCTATTACGCGCCTCACTTCGTTCGGCGCGTAATATCGGGCGCGTCAAGAAAAGTCATGCTTGCTTCTCCGCCTCATAAAGTAATATACTATTTTCTTCGTAGTTTTTCTGGTTGTTAACCTACCACAATCTGGAAAAATTGAGAATAGATATCGAATTGTATGTTTTGAGTTATACTGACTGATGAGACGTAGTTCGTCCATTCAGCAGGAAGTGTTGTGGTACTTTCCATCATCTTGTGCCCAATCAGTGCCTATGTGTGAAACTCATTTGAAATCAGTACTCATTTGATAACTACATATTATTCATTCTTTACAAAGAAACAGAAACCCTGGTCAGTAAGATGTACTATTTTATTCACCGTTTCACTTGGACTTGCCGTACTTATCTTAAATAAGTTATCTTGCACTCTCGATCATCACTGTACTTTGAACTCATTAAATGTTATGGAACTATGATTGAATTATCAAACTATGTTACTTTCGCATTAAACTGTATTTTTTTCTACATATATCCCACACTCAGTTTCAAATACTCTGCAATTTTTCTATTGAATGAAAAATGGTATTCGGTATTGGGTGGACGTGAACCTTGAATCAACCATTATCGATGTGTTCATTAGCTCCACAATAATTAATTTGTTGTTTTTCTATTCTGCACACCCATCGCAGCAGTTATATAATAGGCCATTTCCTCTTATAGTCAATTAAAAAAAATTATGCACGAATCGCATACAATTGATGGTCAAATTTTTTATTCCAAACGGATCTATTTCAACCGACGGCTATAAAGACAACTCGACGGAACAAAGTGCTTTGTTTCGAATCAATCATAGATAGCTTATCGCTCGTCAGATCTTAATTGTCATTAATAAATCTTTTGTGCACTATTTAATAAACAATTGTAGGTAATTTGTTGTTAGGAATAGAACGGTACTTCCGTAACACTTCGATAGGTGCGTTGCTTCGGGGAAAAAATAGTTCAGAATTCGAAAATGATTGGAAAATGATTCATTGATTACTTTGGTTGAGAGTCAATAGTTTAAGGAGGTTGAATACTGTCTCTCCGTAGTATTTTCGAAAGAACCAAATCGGTCTTCTAGTGAAAATGGTCTCTTATGCACAAAGAAAATAAGAAATTTGTCGGCAAATTATCGTATCGATTCATAGTTGCCCAAACAAAAAATAACTTTAGTGGTAGGAATCGCAGGTTGAAATGTAAGACCCCATTTATACTTAATTCTACAACATTATTTTTTCAATTAAATCATTTGTTTCGATTGACCATCTGTTTTCAGAACCATTATAAAATTTCGAATGATTATCAAGTTCATGAGCATCTTTTATGTATACTTTTATTGTGGGTTTGGGATGAAACGAAAAATTTTCGTATCAGGAGACATGAGAAAGAATGCACCTTTACTGAGTAATAATCTGATATTTTTTTTATCTTGAATAAGATATAAAAGACATTACCACACCAAATTGAGATTTTCTAACTAAAAGAGATCTGGTAACCGAAGAGTAATCCACAATTCTATTCCACTAAATCATTTGAATCAGGGTCATGGAATGAATTGATTAGAAAAAATAGTGCGGAATTGATGAGATGAGTCTATGAAAATGAATTGATGTTCGCCAACTGGAACTATTTCGTAATTATTGTCTATTTCATACATAGCTATGTCATTTCGAAATAAAAGTATACCAACCAGTAAAAAGTATTCATTATGATAACCAATTCGATCTCTGCACGTAATAATTGGAAACATGGTTATTTTTGTGGATACAAAGAGGTTTTGAAAATATATATAACAAAAAAAATAACGAATATTTCTCAAAACTTATGAGGACCGTGGAATGGCATCAACTCTATGAACAAACAGATATCAATGAATCATATGAAATCTTCTATTCCCTCTTCAATTCTTGTTTTGATGTAGCGTTTCCTAGGAAAATTGTCCCACTTACTGGGAAAAGTCATTTCAAAGGATGGTTATCGAAAGGAATCAAGATTTCCTGCAAAAATAAAAGGTTCTTACGGACTCTGAGGAAGTACACTGACAATCCCTGCATTCTACAACATATAGATAGGTATCAAAAAATTTTAAAAAACGTTATAAGCCTAGCAAAACTCACTTATTTCAACACAACAGTCAAAAAATCTGACAATAAAAGTAAAACAACTTGGAATCTAGTAAACCATTTCACGAATAAAAAACAGAGAACTGTCGAAAACATAACTATCAGCAAAAATGGAACATTGATTGAAGATCCCCAACAAATATCTGAAGAATTCAAAAATTTTTTTTCAACAAGTGCTGTAGATGTAACAAACATGAATGATGGAAAAACCAGTATCGATTTCTTGAAAACCATGAACTTCAACTCTGTTAACTCCTTTACTCTAACACCGGTTACAGAAACAGATGTGAAAAATTCTATACTTGCTCTAAAACCAAAAAAATCCACAGGATTTGATGAAATATCTATGACTCTTATTAAAGAGCACTTTGAATTATTGATTCAACCTCTGACAATATTATTCAACATGTCCCTATCCTCCGGAACGTTCCCGGATCGATTTAAAAGCTCAGTAGTAATACCTGTTTTCAAAAAAGACTGCAGGCTACAGCTCAATAACTATAGACCTATCTCACTGCTTCCTAGCTTCTCAAAACTTCTGGAATGGCTCGTAAATAAGCAATTAATAAACTATCTCGAGATCCGAAACATCATTTCTAACTCGCAATTTGGTTTTCGACGAAATCGGAATACAACTGACGCAACATTTGCTTTAGTTGAACATGTGAATGATTTAATAGAATCCCATAAAAATCCATTGGCAATATTTTGCGACTTATCTAAGGCATTTGATTGTGTGGATCATCAAATTCTCTTAACAAAGCTTGAATATTACGGTATAAGAGGTGTTCCCCTGAAATGGTTTGAAACTTATTTAGGACAGAGAAGATTGCAGGTGAAAATTGAATCCATAGAAAATGATCATTCGAGAAATTTCTTTTCTGAGCAGGCCGATGTTCATAGGGGGGTTCCACAGGGCTCTATACTTGGTCCTACGTTATTTCTCATTTATATCAATGATATCGTATGTAATTTTCCGAACATATCCTTTTCTCTTTTTGCCGACGATACCAGCATAATCATACATGATTCTGATATACAATCATTATTCCACCTATCACAAAGAACAGTGAATGGTGTTATGAACTGGTTCACAGCAAACAAACTCTTTTTGAATGTCAGTAAAACGCAGAGCATATTATTCAACCCGTACAAAACAAACCAAAATTTTGAGATGAGGGTGAATGAGAAGACGATAAACACCTCAAGTACTTCAAAATTTTTAGGACTTTATATCGACAGTAATCTCACCTGGTCTGAACATATCTCACAATTAAACAAAAAGTTGAGCAGAGCTATTTTTGCCATCAGAACCATCAGAGTGAACACAAATGTGGAAGTAGCAATGACCGTACACTACGCTTACTTTCACAGTCTTCTGCAATTTGGTATTGAATTTTGGGGTTCTTCTGTTGACTCGAATTCTACCTTCATTATACAAAAACGAGCAATACGAACAATATTTGGTTTATACCGCAGAGAATCATGTCGAGATTACTTCGTGAATCACAAAATATTCACACTTTTTAATTTATACATATTCAAAGTCTCACTCCTGATTCACAAGAATAGAGGCTGTATGTTGCGTCCTGCAGATATACATCCATATCCAACCAGAGATCAATCAATAATTCTTCCAAATTATAAATACAATAGAACTCGCATGGGGCCTCTGTATATGGGAATCAAAATATACAATCACCTTCCTTTGCCAATCAAATCTTTATCATAAACAAAATTTAAAGTTGAACTAAAAAAAATATTACACCACAACAGTTACTATAGTCTAAACGAGTTTTTTGGATCGAATATGCGCTATTAATTACTGTATTATCAAAAATATTAAGACAACTAGCCATCTTCCCTAAGCCTCAGGCAGTAGATACGTATTATAGGTTGAAAAATATGAGACATGTATGTAAATGATGTAATTTTGTATCTTTTGGGAATTAAATATCTATCTATCTAATAAATATCTATAACTTCTTGTGTTTTCTGCTCCAAGTCAATGTAATAATAAATTCATATAAATCATAAAAAATGGTGAAGGCGAAAAATTTGCAAATGTTCTCTATTGATATTCGCTTATCATTCAGGGAAGTTTGATTCATACACAGGAAGGAAGAAATAAAAACAGCTACTCCTTTGGCTAGAGTTGGCATAGGAAGCAAGCAAGAGAATGTCTTATATGTTAATTAGGAACTTGGGTATGTTGATTGAAACCGATGACAGATTTGTCACGAGTTGAATATTTTACAATCATTTGGTGTATCTAGTGATTATTTTCTTCGAGCGAAACGACATTTTGTATGGACTTTAAATAAATATTATCCTGGTGAGTGAAATTCTACAAATAGCTCTCTACTTTTTCAATATTGTGTGGATATTTCCTATTTGGTTCAATTAACGTATGCTTGGTATACAAATTGAGCAATTGAAGAGGGAAGTAGATGTTTTAGATGAACTATTTGTGAATGCCTTGAACATCTATGAATGATTCACACATATCAGCAAAGAGTGGTTGCTAAATATTTGATGTTAATTTTTTCTGCTCGAAATGGAGGAGAAAAAGCCACATCCATGAAATCTCCATAATTTTTTTGTTATTCATTTCAGTACAGATGTTTGGAATTTGGATGAAAGCTCCAGACTTCTGAAACGGAAGTATGTCTTCTCAAATCAGTAGTTTTTTCGCGTTCAAGCTTATCTATGAAATATTCTTGATCTATACTTTTGCTGTAGAACGAGGGGTTGACCACATGGGAATTCCGGTGTACAATTGATAGGAATTCCGAGGGAATTCCGAGGAATTCCAGGAAATTCCGAGGAATTCCGGGGTATTCCGAGGGAATTCCTGGGGAATTCCGAAGAATTTATAAACTATAGGGAATATTATTACGTAACTTCAATTTATTCGCGCAATAATAAAAAAGTGTACAGTAAAATTTCAATATTATTATAAAATCATAATTCAAAAACAAAACACCGGTGTGAAGACATCCACTTCCACTGGACGAAGAGAGTTAGGACCTTTGTTTTGAAAGAGTTTGTGGCGAATTCCCAATTTGAAATACATTTTGTTAGCGACAAATAAGCCTGATGACAACAATCCTCATGATCTGATAGACATCTGATATGTCCCTGGAGGGGTGTGTTGGGGAAGTTTTTGCAAATGAGTCAATAACTTCTTTCAGTGAACTAGTACCTCATTCTGATTCGAATATATGAATAAGGCATGTGAAACAACCCAAAAAACTTTGTTTTATAGTTTGTGCGGCCTCGAGAGGGGTGTGGTTGGGGGTAGTTTTTTCAAATAATCCGATAACTTCTTTCAATGGAATAGAACCTCATTCTGATTCGAATATATATGAATTGGGCATGTGAAACAGCCCAAAAAAACTTTGTGTCGTAGTTTGTGTGTTTGTTTTTGGGGTCAACCTCTGCGACTGCCATTATTTTCCTCAATATTTCAAAAATGACGTGTCTTGAAATTTCACTCTACAAGACGAAGGGACGCCCTTGATTGTGGAAGAGAGACTAGATCATAATTGGCAGACAAAACACAGGTTGTCTACATTGTTGCCAGCGGTTACCGAAATTGAAATAAGACGGTTATAGCTCGCGTTATACGATCTGAGTTATATAGTCAATGACTGCAGTCTTTGTATGATTTCTGAAGTTTCTTTGCAGCTCCATCATGTCATTTGGACGGTTTTATATAATTTATCGGTTTGTAATAAAAAGATGATCGGATATATTGTGGTTCAGTGTCAACCGTTCTCATCTGAGTTTATACAGGGTGAACACACCGGTGAAAAATATTTTTTTATTTTCCTAGTAGGTAATGTTGAAGGATTATCAATAATTTTTGATACTATGGAATATACGTTTTTGGGGAACAGTTTATTTTCGCTATATAAGCGATGACAAAAACGTATAAAAAAAAAATTCTCCACAGATTGAGTATCCCGTAATCATTTAGCGGTTGAAAATAATAGAACTTACTCAATAGACCATAAAATACCGTATTTTTTTCAATGACAAATTGTATTTTTTCGATATTTATTATTACGGATTCAGAACTTGATTCTATAAGGAAAAATCTCAGGAAAAATGATGCTAATAAAACAAACCTGAGTGGAATCAGACGATCCGTTCCCTTTATTTTACGATTGTGACTTGCATTATATAGATGATTTATTTTGTTTCCGATATAATAAATACCAGCCTCAATGAAAATGTGAAAAGTTTTGATATGTGAAATCCGATATTATTCAGATTGGGTCATAATCATGACATGGTCTACTTAAAAATCTAAAGTTTATGTTCCACTCAGAAATCTCAAAAAAAAACTTTTGTGCGAAAGTTCGAGATATATCTTTCATATTTCGTTGGGTTTCCTCGGAATTCCCCCGGAATTCCCCGGAATTCCCAGTATTTCCGTCATTTAGTTTTAATATTTTATCGATATTTCTTCAAATTGACATATTTTTTTGTAGGAATTCCGAGGAATTCCGAGGGAATTCCGGTTTACGGAAATTCCAGTGTACACATTTTTCCTCAGTGGTCAACCCCTCGCTGTAGAACATAACCATGCTGATTTGAATTTCATAGAAGCACTTCAACTTCTATTCAGAACTATCAGCCAGAAATAATCATTCATTATAGACGTTTGGAGAAGGAATAAATGAATGAGTTACTTTTGTTTGGATGAAGTGATTTATTTTAAGGTATGTCTGGTGTGAAACCATTTGGGAAGGACTACCTTCTGTTTCGATCTGAAATAGTTCATCATGTCAAACATTTTTCTCCGAATACTATGAATTATGTCTTGTTGAAAAAAAGAAACGTATATTTTTTCATTCAGACGATAAATTGAAATATTTCATTCTATTAACTGTATATCGACTCATTCATTTTGATTCATTACCACACATGGTTTATATAACGGATATCAGCATGCAATCCTTCGAACTGCAGGACGTGAATGTTATTATTCGGTCTAGCACTTATCGTTAGAATTCATCTATTCAATAAGAGAAAGATGGTCCTAACGGAACCGCAGCATCAAAGTTCGTTTGTGATGTATGGCTCCATTGAAATTCGGTAATGACAAAATAACAATGACGGGCATTTATATTGAATTGAATCATGACGAGGTCGAACTATTGTACGTGGACACCTCAAATGACATTGCACTAATTTGACAGCCAAGATTGGAATGACGGGTAATTGATTTATCGTAGAAAGCACAGTTCGAAATTTCAATTACACCGTGGGTCAATATACGAGTTTTTCAGGAATGTTATAGACCGTAATAATCGCTATTTTTTTGTACACTATGCAATAGTTATTTGTGTACTAAGGATATGAAGTAGATATTTATGCCTTGAGGGCGTCAAATACAATAGCTTGCATGAAAAACATTACATTTTTCATGAAGAACGCGATTTTTGTAGCATGGGATATTCAAAATGCAATTTTCTGTGGTGTTACATACAAGATTTCTTCTAATTTTGATGAAAGATATTATTTTATTCTCAAAAAATTAAATTATCCACTCAAAAAAATGTTCACTGTTAATCATCTTCTTCCAATATCCAGAATGAGAATAAAAATTATCGAATAAACGGACACCATATTTAACATCCCTAGGATGATCGCTTGATTTTTTATACGGAGTGTAATTTAGATTATTATTGCAAAAAATATCAATGCCTGGCAATGTATGTCATTTGAGTTCATTAAATGTATCACCCGTATCAGATTTGAGAAACCGTTATTATAAATCTGAATAATTTGATAAAAAAAAAACAACTTTCAATCCAAAAATCTAATTGATGAGATAATGACTTCACATATAAAAAAGTGAAATATACAAAATTTGCAAATTTGTTGCTTTTATAAGTCAGTTATTGTTTGAAAATTAATGGAAATAAGCTTCACTTCAGTTGTCAGTGCCATTCTGGATCTGTCAAATTTGACATTTCTGAAATTTCCTGAAAGGTTCGAAGAGGCCCCAGAAAAAGTCGTCAATTCTATACCAATCAAACGTCAGCTCTCTACTGTCACTTCTGATTTTTTCCATTTTTTTATTTTTCGGAAGTTTCTCGTCTCCGATTGGGATGGAACATTTATCATTCAAATTTCGTTTTTCGTTGATATTCCTTCCACTTTCAGATCAGTGGGAATAAAAATACAAATGTAATTGAAATATTTTTAGTTCTACATCATTTACCGGGTGTAGAAAAAGTAGCGTATGCAACTCTCAAGTACACCCGCATAAACTATTCGAAACTCACCTTCGGCTCATTTCGTATCCTGGTTAATGCTCGTTCATCAATAACCATCATTACAGGGTCCTTGCATTTTATGGGTACTATTATTGACCTGCTGCAGAAAAAGTACAAATAAATGTTCCTCTCAAATTCGTGTTTCCTAGAGACAGTATATGATTATGGATATGTTTGAAATATATATAATACTCTGGTAACAACTTGAGACAAAAATCGAAATCGATATAATAAAATAGAACTTATTTATTATTAGGTATTCATCGTATTCAAATGTCATTCATGGATGATGCAAAATAATCTCGACATCAATGAAAACTGCTGTCGCAATAGTATATTTTATGTATCAACCTTCCTCTCGAAAGATTTACAATGAAACGTGTAAATAGGAGACTGAAGGTTATGGGAGATATTATCGGTGACAACTTCAAGTTTATGTCGATTCTCCTATTACTGCACGCGATATTATTTTAATTGTCGTGCCAATTTCGTTATAGTTAATTGGGTTCTATAGCGATGAATGAATTCTGAGACATTATAATATTTTTGTCACGAGTTTTTTGTTGGTATAATTAGTTTTGACAATATTTATTATGGTATGGTATTATTTCATAATGAAGAATGTGGAGTCCAAAATTTGGGTTAGAAATTTTATTCATTTGAATTATTTTTTTTGTGGAAGATAATATGCTTGTATAGAGTAGAATATTTGCTAAAGCATCACTGGTTTTCTCAACCACGATATTCAAAAAACTTTTTTATATCAGATCAGTGATTTTCATGATAAACAACAATGCATCTTTATCTGTTATTCTCTGATTATATTTCATGGAAAAGATATAAAAATGAAAGTATATTTGAGTGTATTCAGCACTCTTCAGGCTAGCATCGGTTCATCCAAACTTGAATATTCGCAAACTTCTGTTCAATTCTTGGATTTAGTCCATAATGATGAAATATTTTCCGGAGTTAGGTATTCACACAAGAATCGGATTCTGAAAAAAACACACAAGAGTTTCTTGCTTGATAGGCAAGAAGTATCGTCTGATATTATCTCAATGAATGCAGGTGTTCACCATGGCTCAGTTCTGGCGTCCACTTTGTTTCTGCTTCAAATCAATGATTTGTAGAAAACATCTTGTTCAGTGTATAGTTTTGCAGGGGACAGTGCTCTTCATACTAGTTTCTCTTCCAGAGTCCCCATACCAGCTCGAGAAACAAAAACTCAAAGAAACAGTCACGTCAATAAAATTAAAGATTACTTGGAAAAAATAATGGAATGGGATAAAATGAACTTGGTGATATTTAATGCTAGGAAAACTCAGGAATGTCTCTTACCAGGAAAGCCGATCTATCATCATCTAGGATCCAGATGTCAGGAGTAACTATTTCTACAAAGTCGAAGTATCTCGATGCTAGGAATTATAATGAGATGATTTCTCATGGAAAAAACCATGTAAGATCGATCGCTAAAGGTGCGCTTCCCAGAAACTTGGATTTCTATTTTGTGCGAAGAAATACATCTCACCCATTTGTTGTTAGCTTCGAGACCTGTAGAATCTCTCTTGCTCAGGGATATCATTTTTCAATAAAACAGCTGAATTTTGTGACTCTTTACCAAAGGAGGTTTTTCCCGAGGCTTACAAATTAAAAAATTTTTAGTTAGTCACTTCGTATCTCCTGTCTTTTCAATCACGCTGTGTTTTGTGAACATTACAGAGTTTTTCTTTCGTGTGAACCCGTATATACAAAAAAATAGAGTGAACCCCCATAAAATGCAGTTTTCATCGTCCCCCTTTTTCCGCAAAACCACCGAATTTTCTATGATTATATTTTATTCATATCTCATACAACATCGAAAAAGGACCCAAAAAATTGTATTTTGAATATCTCGTCAGTGGCGTAGAATATCAGGGGGATAATATGAAACGCCACTGGTCTGAGTAATCAAAAAAATCAAATCATTCTTTGAAAATATTCACATATATTTTCGTAACGACCTGTTTATTTCCAAAAATCGATTTAATCTAATCCCATCGGAGGACAAACGCCGCCAACTCATCTTTCATCACCCAGCATGTGCGCACGCCCATGAAAACAAACAAACGAGAAACGACCTTTGAATGCCGGTGGGTTGACGTCCACACATCTGGTGCAGCAAATAAGCATAAATATGTCGAAAACAATGGAATTATTCTTTCCAGCAGAACTCACTTCTATTTAAATGTAAATATTATTCATGTACAAGCGATAAAGCATGGTGGTGTTTGACATTCGGGTAGAAGTGTTGGAAGGCAATGTTGAAAAACATACAGCAGCGAATGTGATGTAGTAATTAGCTGCTTATGATTTCTTATGGCCCCATATAGGAAAACATCAATCCGGACTTGCGTTGTGTATATGATTCATTACTTTGAAACCTGTTAATGTTGATTATTCGAAAAACTGATCTGTGCTAATGAAAATTAGAAAAAATATATATAGAGAAGGCAATACACTTCATGGATTAAAATTGAAAAAAAATGTTCAGAAGAATAATCACAAAAATGTGAATAGACAGTGAAAGAAAATGAAAGGTAAAAATATAGAAATATAGATTTTACTTCAATTGATCTACAATTCACTTTGATTTTTCAGTTTCTCAGATATATATATATATATATATATATATATATGTTGTCGTTGAGTTCGGGTTGAACCGCGTCTGGAGTTTTGTTCTCGACGTTTCGGCTCCGATTTTGGAGCTATTTTCAAGAGGTATATGTGACTTAACGCTGAGGTCTCAATCTGCCTACTCCCCAGGTCTCGTCACGAGTTCTTTCTAAGGTCTCAATCTGCCTACTCCTTAGATCGAACAGTTCGAAATATATATATATATATATATATATATATATATATATATATATATATATATATCATATCATCATATCAATTTTCAAAAATAATTCAATTGTAAGGACGTTTCTGTCTTGATCGACTGTTGAAGTCTCTTTCGATATTCTTTTAAAACATGGTGATCTTATCCCAACTATCATATATCAGGCGTGATAACTCGTAATTACTAATTGAATACTTTTCTGATATTTCGAAAATGATGATTTCATGATAGGTCGTCCTAAAAATGATCCTTTTGCTGGTATAACATTCATTGATATAATCAATGAGATCAAAAATTATTCAGATGTTTCTGTTGTGACTGATCGACGAAGTTTCTTTGAAAATTCTTTTAAAAATATGGTGGAAGCGCTGTGACTGGTAGTTGAAACATTCCTTCATTTATTGATTCATCATATGAATCAGAATATATTTTATAGTGGAGATCTAGGTATTTCTGATATCGCTTGTTTATTTTGGTGTACCCTTTAGACTAAATTACATAGACATTTTTGTGAAACTCCAAAACCATTCTTTGAGATTACAACGGGTATTGAAGTACATACAACCAATTTCATAGTTGCAAATCCAAAAAAACAATTAATCTTAGTTCCCATAATTCTCTCAAATCACTCACGGTGATCCTATAATCGAAATTGAGAGACGTATCTGAGAAACTTCAAGTCACATTCCGGCATGAAATACATCCTATGTACCTAAAAGCCTTCTACTAATACCCACATTCGCTCCTTTTAATTAAATGCCGTTCAATATTTTATCCACCGCTTGGCATTTTATCATTAAGTATATGAATTATTCGATTTCTCAGGCCTGAAATTATAGCCAGCCCGGTCGGGTTACATCACGAAAGCATCGCAGTCACTTTTCAAAAGTTGTGTGTGTAAAAAATTGGGCAAGCACACATAATAATTCATTAATGAAATCGGATTGAATTTTGATATTGGCGTTACGTAAGAATGTATCCCGCAGGGCACACTTGAATAATATGATTTATCGACGGGTATCCATCAGAATGGGATGGTTCGTTTTTTGTTTCACACTTTCTCTTTCGGGTTTTTATGTGTATCACAAGTGTTGTTGAATAACTGGTCGTAATATGTTTACAAGCATGGTGTGAGAAGAGGTGTAACTTTTTTAGATTGGTATTGGTACTGACATACATTGTTAGAATCTGTCAAAAATATTTGATCGAAGCACTGAAACGAAATTAATGTAAATCTGGAAAGGAGAATTGAAATAAACAGTTCATAAATGAATCATTGATGAAATGAAAAAATGGAAAGAATAATGCAGTCAGAGGAAAATAAATAGAATTGAAACAGAATAAAAACTAACTGAAGGAAAAAAATAATAAAAATTAATAAAAAATATTTCAAACCCACGACAAATTTAATATTGATGAGAAGTTTCAATATTTGTTTTTATTCCCTAGTTTTTTTTTTCAAATTTTCATTTCATTTTCATTCATCTACTAATTCTTCGGAATTATTTGATATTCGTTATTCTCTTGAGTGGTACATTTGGCCCTTACCTCAAATTTCATGATTTATTTATAGTTTCATTGATAAAAATCATACGAAAGATACTCCTATGGTAACCCGTTCCATATTGTTGGAATGAAATTATTGCTGAGAAAAAATTACAATAGGAATTGACATTTTCTTACCCGCTGCTAGAAACTTCAAAAATTGAATCTTCCCTTTCACGTAGGTAGTGATTTCAAAATCTAGTTCATTCTATACGACGAACTTGTTTCACGAAGTAATAATTAAATTCAACCTTCTTCCTGGATATATCAATGTTATTGAAACTCGTTCTGCCAAACCCATGATCTGATTCGACTTGTAGTTTTGGTTTATTTGTTTCAACATTAGGTATCAATAACATTGACATTCATTTTTACCTCACTATATTTCAATAAAGGAAATGTTCTGTAGTTTTCGTAAATTGAATCTGTCAGCCATAGAGACCCTAGTGATCATGACGTCCTTTGCATTCCTTGGAAAAAGGGAAAAGGGAAACTCAAGAATTTGAACAAGGATTCGGGATAACATAATTTTATTATACTATGAAGGCTCCTTAGGAAAAATCAACACGATCCCGACTTTTTCATATGCAGCTGATGATTATATTATTTAGTTATAGCTTCAATTTCAGGGGGTGATTCTTTGTCATATTTCATTAGTAAAAATCAAAAACATAAGTCCAAACTCGCATTCGTTTATTGAAATAGGGTGTGAAAGTAAACGATATAGATATATTGATAATTGTTGATCTTCTCATTCTGGTCTTTCACGTTGAGGCTTTTCATTCGTGCTAAGTTTTAGAAATACTGAAATAATAACTTTTCATTGACAAAAACAAAGCAAGTTGAACGCATACGTTTCTGGAACATTCGTCAATAAAATGTATGACGAAGACTTTAGTATGTCTTTATCAGCAGTGAAAACATTAAATCTGAAAATAATTTTGCCAAATATATATTCATCTACCGCTCATCCAATCCATCTTGGCATAATCTCAGATACTTTTCCAATTGCACACTGGTAGTGTAGGTCACGACGAAAGAAAAAAGACCTTTCAATTTCAACAAAGTGAACACATAATAATAAGTCTTTTTTCATCTCAATATACTTTAAAGGGATTGCTGGGCGTATACGTTGTTAGTTTTGTGCCAAGATGGATTGGACAAGCTGTAACTCAAATATATTGAATCTAGATGGTGATCTTAGGATTCGTTAAATGTTTGTTTACTCATAGTAGACATATTTCGGAAGAGAAGGGGCGATTGGAACCCCTTATTTTTTTTTAGCCTTCTTCGACAGTAAGGGCCAGGTATACCCGTCAGAAATAATATTGGAATACAAGTTCATAAATCCTTTGCTTCTGCCGGTATTCTCTGCGCATTGTAGTACTTTCTTCCTGGCGTGCTCATTAAGCATTCAAAGAAGTATTCAAAATAAACGTTTTGATATTTCTCAACATAAAATTTCAATCGCAACCGATTATCAGTTCCACTCTATAACTTCAACGTCACCCTGTACATCAATTATATTAACGCCACCCTTACCGCCTCGAGTTTTCGACAAGAGCGCCAATAAAAACGGTGCGAGGTGTCGATTATAGAATCAGGTAGGCGAGGGAGCTAATTTATATTATTCAAATGTCAGCTTGTTTTGCGCATATTCTACTCCTTATAGTCCTTATAAACGCCTACGGCTGATATCTGAATAACCTGCTTCTTGATTACGGCGATGCCGAATCCACATATATTTCCGCAGTTACAAGAATGTCCTTCTCGGCGTCTTTATACCCTTCACGTTTTTTTTTTCGTGCGAGAAGTGTATTGAAAAAATTTGTTCCGTTGAAAGCTGCCCATGAGTGAAAGAAAAAATATTGACAAGTTTTGGGTTTTGTTATGATGCTTTTCTGACCATCAACATTTCTTCATTGAGAATAGAATGCCCTACAAATATGAAACTTTTTGAAGTAATGGGAATATACCTGACATTGACAGAAAAAATATCCTTGCCAATTGTTCTTTCCACTTGTGATTTTGAGATAATCAACGCTGCGAAATGTCTGAAGAAAGATTATAATAGGGAGGTTCAGTGTTTTTTTCATTATATCAATTGAAGCATGTTCACTAGACTAGAGGGGTACGATGGTGGAAAGGGTGTCGGGTTAGTTTTGGAAATAAGCAAGATATACCTATGCTACCTATTATTATATTTTTATATCTCGTGCGTGATTCAGCAGTCCAACCCCTATTAACATCTTCTGAATGGAGACATGGGGATTATTATCTCAGTTCCAACAGGTTTATGATTTCATTAAATTTTTATACTTATGTTTCAATGATCCAGTGCGAAAAATACTTTCGGCACGGCTGTCAATAAATAACCCGTGAATCCTGTAAGATATACAGATGTAATTATTACCTGCTCTTCCGTATTGATATTATTTACATAAAAACTGGACTAAAAACTTATCGTTCAATAAAAATAGACAAAAGAAGTAAAAAAGCTTTGGCGCTGATAATCGAACCCAGAACCTTGCGATTATCTTACCGGATTTTATATCTCGTTAGTCGATATACATCACTTCAATTATAATATTTCTTGTATTTCCATACCATTGAAACAAAATTTGGCTATTTGGCAACGAAAGCTCTAAACTGTTAATTCATAATTGTTTCAGTAGTTGGTCAATTACTCAAAAACCGAATTCAGCAAATTTTCGTTTCGAATTCTTTGTAAAATTGAATTGAAAATGACATTTTCAGGAACTTTATTCTCAATATTTTGTGGATTGGTACTGTATCTAGTTATAACCATGAATCGGCAATAGTCATAGTCATAGTCATTTATTTTCACCCTTTAACATACAAGGTACATGGGTACGTCATACAAGAAATATTACATTGACTCAATATAAACAAATAAAACAAAAGTGAGTCAGTTTGTAAAAACATGAATTAAAGCCTATACGGAAAACATGACAAACAATTCAAAATATTTTTGAAAGAAGTTACGTCACAAAGAAATATATTTTAAGTACAGAAATGCGATATGTATACTCGAGCAAATCATGTTTTCATGAAATCTTTCACACTATAAAATCCTTCTGCCACCAAGTACCGCTTTACTCCATTTTTAAAAGCCTCGTAAGTTCTCAACATTTGTAATGGTTTCGGAAGTGAATTGAAAAGAGTAATTGCCGCATAGTGCGGTGATTTTTCATATAATGACGAATGATGGGTTGGTACTATCAGTTTATTATTTCTTTTACTAATTGTTTGCTCAAATTCCTCCTGAACACTTTTGACTGAAGTGACACATTTCAAAATATAAATACATGGAAAAGTCAAAATTTTATTCAAGGTGAAACAATTTTTGCAACTTTGCCCATAATCTAAGTTAAAGATTAACCGTATTATACGCTTTTGAGCACAAAAAACTCTGGTCCAGTCACATGCTGCTCCCCAAGAAGCCGTGTTATAGGCTAAATGACTATAGGCGAATGCGTAATACATGTTGAGGAGTCCCTCCCTATTGAGAACAGATTTCATCTGCAATATCATATAAAAGGCCTTATTCAATTGAGAACACACACGATCTATATGTGAACCGAATTTTAGGTTAGAATCTAGATGGGTTCCAAGAAGCTTCACACATTCGGAAAACGGTACATTTGGTAAAACCAGGTTCTGCGGCTTGGATCTAGAATAAAAGTTTATGTACTCCGTTTTTTCAATATTCAAAACAAGTCGTTTTTTTTGCACCAGATATCCATCTCTTCCAACGTGATGTGAACTTTTTCCAAGAGTTCCTCAGTGGTCTTTCCTGATACAGTAACAGTAGTGTCATCAGCGAAAATGACAACTCTTCCACTTATATGACAAGGCAAGTCGTTAATGTATAATAAAAAAATTAGTGGGCCTATTACCGATCCCTGAGGAACTCCTAACGGAATATTGTAACTGTTTGACAAATTACTGCCCATCTTTACGAGTAGCGATCGATTTTGCAAGTAAGATTCTATCCAATCCTCTAATACCCAAGTAATAAAGTTTAGCTCTGACGATTGCTAGGTCTATACTGTCAAATGCTTTAGACAGATCAAACATAACTGAGACGACAAATCTATTCTGATCTAGTTCAGAATACACAAAATTAAGGAGATTATTTGTAGCTGTTTCCACAGACTTGTTTCTCCGAAAACCATGTTGAGAAGAAGTAATTATCCGATACTTCTCTAGAAAATCAATCAAACGTTTTGCCTACTTTCTGTCATCCAGTGTTTCGTTGATCCTTGAAAATGAGGGATAACGAAAATTTTGCTACACCATCAGAAATAACCGCGCAAGCATGGTGGGAGTGGAAAAAGTAGAGTACGCAACTCGAGGATAAGGCTAGTTACATGCACTCGCGATTTACCGCACTCAGCTAACGCTTCGTTATCACAATCTTCGCTCATGCGTAATAGGCTACTCATCTTCATCGTTACGTAATATACCATACTGTTGTTGTTACTCCATTGTATAGCATCGTGACTGAACTGAAGCAGTGCCATTGCTTCATAGGATAACACTATTGAAAATGTGGGACTAGGACATATTAAAATTAAGTACCAAGAAGAATGTCTAAAGTGACATTGTACAGCTTTTCCAATCCGTCTTGGCAGAAAAATAATCACCTATATGCCCAGAAATATCTGTGAATTATAGTAAGATGGAAAAATACCTCTCATATGTGTTCACTGAGTTGAATTTTATTCCTAGCAGGTGTTTTCTTTTTCGTCATAGTGTGCAACTGGAAAAGTATCTGAGTTTATGCCAGGATGGATTGGATAAGCTGTACCTCGGCTGTCTCATAACGAATATCGAATCACAGCCAATTTCTTCGTCCTCGTTTTCGCCGGTCGTCAGGTGTACACCCAGGGCACCACCGTGGGCACAATGGGTCATCTTCCGCGGACTCCCACGACCTCTGTGACGGCAACGTCGCCAAAGTCAACGGAGTGGGACAGCCGTCTATGTCATTATGCAGATCGTGTGGTGGCGAAAAAAAATCGGAATGCTCCCCAGAGAGGAACTCGTGCTCGCCTTTAGTCGTTCCGAAATATTCGCGACGACATAATCGCGCGTCGATTCTGTTTCGGTCTGTCGTTTCGTGCCAAGGGCGGAAAACGTCGACTTTGGAATTTGAAATGGTTCCGCGGTGAACGATTCGGTATCTAAAGTGAGTGTAAGTTCTTGTCGTCGCTATTTTGGTCGAAGTGACGTAAACTGTTTTACATGTATGTCTATCGATTTGTACTCGGCAGTCAAGGTTGGAGATACGTAAGAGTATACGGTCCGGTCGTGTTGAATAATAATGGTGACAATTGTTTCTCAAGCCGGAGTATTCTAGATGACACGAATGATGACATCATTAAAAAATTGGCAGAGACTTTACCTGATGAAAAAATTCACATAAAAAATTATTAAAAAGAGTTTCCGGTGAAATTGTCATTCATAGTCTCCCTAAACTATGAACTAATTTTAGAGTTGCAAATATTTCGTAAAAAAATTTCACACCTCTACTTTTCAACCGATATGATGCCTCAACTTTGACTAATTTCCATGACAACTGAAAAAAAATCTGGAAATTTGATCGAGGCGCCGCGATATTTAGGTGGAAATTTATTGACAGTTCAAAAAATATACATATGATCTGCAGCCCTTAAATAATGTAGATATACCTGTGAATAATGCAAAATACATTTCTACCGTCTTAAGTCACCTAAAATTTTGAAAGGGCGATAATTTGAATTAGTACCCATCTGAGTTTTAATATTTGGTGTAACTAAAGTTGGTGAATTTTTTATTTAACGAAATATGATAGATATACCTACATAGGAATTTTTTCCAAATTGCTCTATGTTACATGTAAAAATATATTTCTACCAACTTTAGTTAACTAATATTACCAAAGAGCTAGACTGGGCTGGTACCCAACTGAGTTTTAGCATTGGATTCAACTAAAAATGGTATTTTTTTATTTAAGGAAATATTGTGGATATACCTATATTCTTTTTTTAAGCTAGTAATTATTAAACTTTCTGACAGAACCGGTTGACAAAAATAACAAATCAAGATTGATCAAAAACAGCAATACCCTGACCAACTTGACAATCAAAGAAATTCATTTAAAATGGGGCAGGTTGAATTAATTTTTTTTTCCAAATTATGGTGTGAAATTTTCTCCGAATACCACACAAGTTCAAATTATTCCTGAAAATTATTTAGGTTCTTGTGATATTATAAGCGGAAATTCGCAGCTGAGCAAAACATTTCCGAAATAAATTCGAACCCATGAGATTTGGTGGAAAAAATATCAACACAGAATAAACTGAAATTGATAACGTTATTTACATATACAATATTCAATACAGTTTTTCCTCTTATTATTTTGCTACTAGGTAGTGAAATTGCCAACAGAATCGGATCGTTGCCATAGCAATAGGTCTGAATGCGGGAATTTTATTGACTCGAATTCACAGGCATAAAAGATAAATGTTTTATTTAGCATGCTCCACAAGTTCTTGGAAAAAATTTCAATAGTACCTACGTAGTTTGAGAGAGAAAACACGAATCTGATGTCAAATCGCGGCGCTCCCCCCTCGTTCGGAAGCTATGGCCCTTCGAAGGTCAAGTAAAAGATATATCATCTTCTTTTCTACACAATATTACGATAGGAGCACACATTTCGCAGTTTCTATTCACACCTCATTTCACCTTATTCACCACTTTTTTCCGCCATTATAAATAGTTTTCGAATGAAAGACTAAGGAGCTATTCCGTTGCAGAAAAAGTTGGACATGAAAGTTTATGGAATTTCGCTTTCGGGTCTTTTTTTGTAAAAGTGTTGATGATTGCGATAGCACCAAGTTGATGTCATCCATTTTCATTATTTTCCGCGAATTACTTGGAAATTTTTACATTCCTTAGCCAATAAAACATTTTTTTCTCGATTTCTTTGGAAATATTTCTAATGAAGCAGTATTCACTGTCTCAACCAGCTCTAGAGGTGTCCCAGGAATGGAAATCACATCATCACTTATCCTTTTACTTTCGAGAACACCAGAAATCAAGTTTATATACGTCAAAATTGACAATTCGACCTTAATACGTTTCCACAGTAACTCAAGTCATTTCATTACGAATTTCAAAGCACCATTCATTGGTGAATAAAATTATCCGCGATACTTTCAGGAATTATGATGTCGAACTTCAAACGATTCGCGAAAAAATAGTATGTTTACCTCGTAGGAGAAGCCACAATTCTGGATTCTGTGTGCACTTTCACAATCGTCCAGGAATA
Organism: Zygogramma bicolorata; assembly: GCA_032362365.1. Lineage (NCBI taxonomy): Eukaryota > Metazoa > Arthropoda > Insecta > Coleoptera > Chrysomelidae > Zygogramma > Zygogramma bicolorata. Next base: position 60,835 of record JAVJAQ010005782.1, read on the forward strand.
TTCGGCTTACCCTACCTTATAAACAATATACTATTTTGCCAAGTCATCGTTAAACTATTGACCCCAATGCCTCTGAATTTTATATTTTTGTGCTGATATGGGGACTCTGAAAGAGAAACTAATATGAAGAGTACTGTCGTCCTCAAAACTATGAACTGAATGAGATATTTTCCCCAGCAAATCATTGATATGAAGCAGAAATGAAGTGGGCGCCAGAACTGAACGCTGTGGATATCAACTGCGTTTATCTAGAGTATATCAGACGATACTGAGTCAACAACCACGTATAGAGAACCATCAGACAAGAAACTGTTCAAAAAAGCACACAATTGAGAACGTGAACCATAAGATGACAGTGTAGAAAGAAGACCCCGATACCAAACTCGATCAAACGCTTTTGAAATGTAGAGAGCAACAGCTAACATTTCTCCGAATTTTCCGATGGAATCCTACCAAATAATATGTGAAACATACCCTTGACCTTGATCTTTTATGGCGAAATCCGTATTGTCGATCATTGATTACTCCTGATTTCTCCATTTGATAAGTTTTATATTGATGGCTTTTTCTATGACTTTAGAAATGTATATTCCTCCTAGGTCACTCCCAAAGGGAAATCTTTTAACGACGATGTTTACAGTGGTAATAGATGGTAATTATTGTTTTTTCTCCCACCGCTTCATACACGCGATAACTCTTCGTGAATGTAATTTACGTGTTGACTTTGATAACGAATTTCATTCGGTATCGGATGGTCGCAAGCGGAAATTGAAGCTTAAGCGACGCAACAGTTTATACGCATCTGGTGCTGGTGGTGCGGGCTCATATATTTCTTGGCGCTCCGATGATTTGTTGTAATTACTTTCCGGAGGAAAAATTCTAGCTGCACCAAGGAAAGGTACCGGGTGAGACACTAGAAGGCTCGCACTGTGTATAGATTAATTTCAATCAACTGCATTGACGTGGTTAATTATTTTTTGGTAAATTGAAATTACAACTTCTATGAAAGAAGTAAATCCAGAAATGAATTACAAAAGAAAAAAATCAAAAAATAATTCATCAAATTTCATTCTCTCCACAAAAATAACCAAGTTTCCCACCCATGTGGTGCCACCCTTACTAAAGGGTTAAAGTTTCACACAAAATCTTTCCCTTGACCAATGTCAAGTTTTTTGAAACTTGGAATCAGATATTTCGTTTCAAATGATGTCCCTCGTAGATGTTTGTGTTCTATCGTTTTTTATCTTTACACCCATATATAATGTATCATTCCGTATTTTGAATCCATCCTTCAAGGTCGAGAAGATATACGATGAGGAAGTTCAAGATCTTCCAGCTACTAGGTCTTTGGACCGATTTTCATTCCGATTCATTTTGTTTTCCATATTCCATATCAGTGAATATCCCTATTCAATACCCTTCCTGATATTCCACAGGAGTAGTTGATTTCTGACAGGTGTTGACCCATCAACCTACTGTGAACGTGTCGTTCCAATTCCTTGAATGTTGATGGTTTGCTATAGTTTTCAAGTAGGCTCACCTACTGAAACGTGGGGTAATTTTATTTCGTAACGTTTCGGAAGAGTTGGATACTTGCAAAATAAAAGTTCAATTCAGCAACATTCAACGATTATATAATGCTATCAGTTTTTTTGCATGATAGCGTCGAGTGCTGGTCTTTTAAATTGAATGTTAGGGCCTCGGTTAGGACACTTGAGTTCTCCTTATTTCAGGCAATATATTTTTCCTTGAATTTTATTCTTATCAGCTTTCCTCCAAATATCATACAATTTTTGATAACAAGATATGTAGAAATTTCAGAACACCTTGACATTATTGTGTAATGGTTGATTATTTTATTCGTGGTTTTTAGTAGAGAATTCACCACAGTCGGAAAAAATAAAGAATTATTGTTGTAATCTGTACCGATGTAGGACAGACTTCTATTTTTCCTTCGCAAAGTTGTTGCAAAACAGTCCTATCCTATACATTATTTACATCAGTACATAGAAACAAGGATTACTATCTGCAAAATAGTGATATTCATGCACATGATCCAAGATATAAATCACATTTTTCTGTACCTTACCGGCGTATAGAAATCTGTAAGAAATCACTTGTAGCAATGGGAATTTAACTTTATAATAGACTCCCACAATATTTTGAATATATTGCCTTATTACATAAATTCAAAGAGAAAACTAAAAACTTTCTCATTGACATGTGTCCATATTCAGTTGAAGAATATTTTGAAAATACTCGTTGAACTGTGTCCAAACTGCAACATATACTTTGATTTCAAATGTACCTGTTTATAGTGTGAGTAGAAATGTTGTCTGTGTTTTTTTTTCGATACTGTGTTTGTGAAGGAAGCTTTAATATCTTGAGGTAGATGTTCTAGTTTCTAGCTGGACCTTTTAATTTGTTTATATCTGACCTGTCTTATGTCATTATTTGATATTATGAGATCAATAAATTCTATTCTATCTGTTGAAAACTACTTATCTCTGCCAATGTTTCGGAAACCGCCTCGATACTCAAAACCGATTCCTCATTTTTTTACGATGCTCCTTTTTGGAAATCTGTCAAAGATGACATATTTGACATATGATTTTGTCTCTCAAGAGTGGTAGCCAGGTGCGATTAAGTTAATCAAATGAATCCATAGAGATGTAACTTTTCACAGACAGCATGACAAAAGCAGATTCCTTCAATTTTCGTTTTCTGCCTTCATTTCTTTCTTGATTCCAGAACGTTATCAGAGGTAAGTAGTTTTTATAAATATTAGTTCTTGTTGTTGTTTTCAATAAACACAGCAACTTTTTGCGGTATAAATCTGCACTTCTTCACTTGCATTTCAATACTTAGTCTTCAGTTTTTCATTTTTTGGATTGAGGTGGCCTTTACTTGATGGAAATCCATAATTATTACGCTATAAGGTAGACACGATTGAATTTCCACAAAATTTATTGTCTTCGCGACATGTTTCGATACACTGTATCTTTATCAAGCGAATGTTTCTAAACACTAAATTATTCTTTGATAAAAGCTCCTTAAATACACCTGGGTCTACTCTAATTATCTCTGATTCCTAGAATAATACATTTTGACTGATGATGATTCCTAAACTTATTACCTGATGCTAATAACTGATACTGATTCCTAGAATTACACTGATAATGATTATGATATCGGACCATAGTTACTTATCAATTGAATAAGTTCAACAAAGGGGAACTATTGAGATCCAATTGATCATTTAGCAAACAATTTGAATTTTTCAATTTATTGATTTCCAAAAATTCTAAATAATTGAGTCTAATGCCTTTATTTTCAACATACAGAATTTCGAAATTCTTATGGAAGTCATGGCCTCCCTCCAAAATGTGATTGGCATATGATGAATGAAATGTTTTCTTTTCATAATTCATACGATGTTCACGTATGCGGCTTTTGAATGGTCTACCTGTCTGGCCAATATATACTTTGGAGCAAGATCCACAATTCAATTTATAAACTCCCGATTTTTCATCTTTTATTGTTTTATCTTTGTTATTCTTGATGAACCTTCCCAACGTGTTATCTGTTCTATATGCTACTTTTAAATTTCGTTTATGCAAAAATGAAGCTACTTTTCAGTTTTTCAGATTACAGTAGGTTATCAACCCTGCTCGAGCACGTTGAGAACTTTTCAGTTCCACAAATTTCGATCTCTCTCGATACAGGACTAGAAGGAAGCGACGGACAAACCTTTGTCGAGCTAGCCATTACATAATTCGCACTTATTTGCGATGCTTGCTCATAGTTCTTTCACATCGCGGTTCTCACTACGTTCTCAAGGCCTGCTAACTTCCCGCCGTTATATTATTCTTACGTGTGTGGCTTTCGGCAGAGCTGGCAAATATTTGACGAATGAAGTAAGTTTGAAAAAAATGTGGAAACCAGTGAATCACGTCGCGCGAGCGGAATTCTTTCCACTACTGTCGAGAAACTAGAAGAAACTGATATAGGTCGGCCAAGGTCTTAACAGGAAACGGATGGCTACGATTGATATAATATATGTTACCGGCAAAGTGTAAAATCAGGCATTGTATAGAATGCCTAGGCATTCTATACATTGCCAAAAGTAAGCAGGCAAAGTGTGAAATTTTAAACATTTCATACTTTGCCTAGGCATTCTATAGAATGCCTGCTGGAGTTCAGGCAGAGTTAAAAATCGGTCTGTTCCATTGTGAAATGAACTCATTTCTTAACAATTGTACAAACTTTGCCTAGGCATTGTGTATAATGCCTAGGCATTATATAGAATGTCGAACGTTTTGCAGGCAAAGTATAAAATGAACAACATTGTTAAAAATTGTTTATTGCAAATAACAAACATGAAATGTATTAAACATAGGATCTGAAAATCCTCATATTTTACTAGAGTAAAATTTAAAAGTGAAACATAAATTTAAGAAATTACTTATTACAGCAGGAAAGAGAACTATGGTTAGGTTAGGTTAGGTTAACCTTAACTTGAAAACAATGGAACAGACAGATTTTTAACCGAACCTAATCTAACCTTACCTAATCTAACCTAACCTAACCATAGTTTTCTTTACTGCTGCAACAAGTAATTTCTTAAATTAATGTTTCACTTTTAAATTTTACTCTAGTAAAATATGAGGATTTTCAGATCCTGTTTAATACATTTCATGTTTGTTATTTGCAATAAACAATTTTTAACAATGTTGTTCATTTTATACTTTGCCTGCAAAACTTTCGACATTCTATATAATGCCTAGGCATTATACATAATGCCTAGGCAAAGTTTGTAAAATTGTTAAGAAATGAGTTTATTTCATACTTTGCCTGGATCCACTCGGCAATGTATAGAATGCCTAGGCATTCTATACAATGCCTGAATTATACACATTGCCGCCGGTAACATATATATAACATAGGTCTTTTAACCCCCCCGCTCTCATTTTCACAAAGTGAAGACTGTGGTTTGGGGAAAGAGGAATGGTATATATGGCTATATGAGAGTCCGGCGCAGTTGAAACTGTCGGACCCCACGTAGGAAAAAATTTCTTATGCTTGAAAAAGTGACTGAAAGTTGATTATTTCAAATGGAACACCTTGTTTATTATTGAAAATCCAGGGAGCTGTTAAAATTTGCTTTCTCTGTATATCATGCGTATACCTAACCAGCCAGGTTTCGTACTACATTATATACAGAGTGCTCGATTTGGAAAATCAAAGTTGATACTACTTTCTAATGAAAGTTGTAACACCGCAAATGGTAGAGAATGTCCGAATATGCTCCCCATTGAATTTTCAAAGTGATCCGTTGCTTGGTTCACCAGAAACGTCTAATGCGCCATCCACCGTGAATCACCCTGTTTTATATCGCATTCATAATGAATACAGAAGATGATGATGGTGGTCGAGAGACGAAACTTCAGATGGAAAATATGAAGTGGAAATCATTTAGTGAAAATATGGTAATGAAAATGTGCAATTTTTCTTTGAATATTTGAAGACTGGAATTAATATACTACTTATGGAGGAGAGGGATAGAAAAACGAAATCGAATTTGTATTTGCTAGGAAATATTCTTATTCAAAAAAATTATGATCAACATCTTGATCACATGTTCTCTCTATAAGACAGTTCTCTACGTCTTGGATTCTGATTTGACGAAGAACGTCATTAGAGTGGCCAGCACGGTGACCAGATTTATCCCCTATTGATAACGTTATGTTATAAAACTAACTGCAATTTCTTAAACAATGTCATTATGACCGATGACTCTTTCTCATTCTCTGGGAGAGGTTTTTTTTTTGACCGAATATAGTGACCAATCCAATCTGAACCTTTTTTTTTGTTTTAGTGCCACGCGAGAGTGCGCGCGTCGTTGGTGCTCTGAGCGGAGACGGGACGGGAGGACACTTGGTGGCTTCTCCCGTCAGGAAGGAGCGCCTCAAGAAGTCCAAAAAGGAGCTAGCCGAAGAAGCCGCCAGGGTCTTGAAGCAAGTCGATCAAGTTGATTGCATCTCGAAAGAAAACGGTAAGAACATGGACTACAGAAACAAGTTTAGATAGGCAACGGCATAACTGTATAAACAAAAAACGAACACTGGAGAATTTTCCCAGGGCCCATAAGATTAGCATATTCAGAACAAGGTGTTGGACTAATTCATATGTATCAAAAGTTTCAACTTTTACACCAAAGGTTCCAATCTCATCATTCAATCTCAATTATGAGTCACGAGGATCTTTGCAAATAGCCAATGTTTGAATGACTAAAATATCAGTGACATTCAAGACAATGAAAATGGACTGGCCCTGATGAGTGACATATACTGTACTTGGGAGCGTTGAGGTTTCGAGGAAGAAAGTGAATGCCTTATGGTAATGGTTCGTACTTCCATTGTCTACATTATTAACTCTATTGAAACCTGTTGCTAAAAACGAGGGGATAAATATAGGAATCGAATAAGGTAATCAAATCCAAATGTTGAAGTGGATGTTTTGGTCAAAAATGAAATTGAAGGTTTGAATGGTCGAAGAAAATAATGTTATGACAAAAAAATTGAGATATCGAAAATGAAATATCAGTCAAAAAAATATAAATAAAGAAATAAATGAAATAATATTGTGACATGAAAGTGACATTCAAGACAATGTAAATGGACTGGCTCTGATGAGTGACATATACTGTACTTGGGAGCGTTGGGGTTTTGAGGAAGAAAGTGAATGCCTTATGGTAATGGTTCGTACTTCCATTGTCTACATTATTAACTCTATTGAAACCTGTTGCTAAAAACGAGAGGATAAATATAGGAATCGAATAAGGTAATCAAATCCAAATGTTGAAGTGGATGTTTTGGTCAAAAATGAAATTGAAGGTTTGAATGGTCGAAGAAAATAATGTTATGACAAAAAAATTGAGATATCGAAAATGAAATATCAGTCAAAAAAATATAAATAAAGAAATAAATGAAATAATATTGTGACATGAAAGTGACATTCAAGACAATGTAAATGGACTGGCTCTGATGAGTGACATATACTGTACTTGGGAGCGTTGGGGTTTTGAGGAAGAAAGTGAATGCCTTATGGTAATGGTTCGTACTTCCATTGTCTACATTATTAACTCTATTGAAACCTGTTGCTAAAAACGAGGGGATAAATATAGGAATCGAATAAGGTAATCAAATCCAAATGTTGAAGTGGATGTTTTGGTCAAAAATGAAATTGAAGGTTTGAATGGTCGAAGAAAATAATGTTATGACAAAAAAATTGAGATATCGAAAATGAAATATCAGTCAAAAAAATATAAATAAAGAAATAAATGAAATAATATTGTGACATGAAAGTGACATTCAAGACAATGTAAATGGACTGGCTCTGATGAGTGACATATACTGTACTTGGGAGCGTTGGGGTTTTGAGGAAGAAAGTGAATGCCTTATGGTAATGGTTCGTACTTCCATTGTCTACATTATTAACTCTATTGAAACCTGTTGCTAAAAACGAGGGGATAAATATAGGAATCGAATAAGGTAATCAAATCCAAATGTTGAAGTGGATGTTTTGGTCAAAAATGAAATTGAAGGTTTGAATGGTCGAAGAAAATAATGTTATGACAAAAAAATTGAGATATCGAAAATGAAATATCAGTCAAAAAAATATAAATAAAGAAATAAATGAAATAATATTGTGACATGAAAGTGACATTCAAGACAATGTAAATGGACTGGCTCTGATGAGTGACATATACTGTACTTGGGAGCGTTGGGGTTTTGAGGAAGAAAGTGAATGCCTTATGGTAATGGTTCGTACTTCCATTGTCTACATTATTAACTCTATTGAAACCTGTTGCTAAAAACGAGGGGATAAATATAGGAATCGAATAAGGTAATCAAATCCAAATGTTGAAGTGGATGTTTTGGTCAAAAATGAAATTGAAGGTTTGAATGGTCGAAGAAAATAATGTTATGACAAAAAAATTGAGATATCGAAAATGAAACATCAGTCAAAAAAATATAAATAAAGAAATAAATGAAATAATATTGTGACATGAAAGTGACATTCAAGACAATGAAAATGGACTGGCTCTGATGAGTGACATATACTGTACTTGGGAGCGTTGAGGTTTTGAGGAAGAAAGTGAATGCCTTATGGTAATGGTTCGTACTTCCATTGTCTACATTATTAACTCTATTGAAACCTGTTGCTAAACGAGAGGATAAATATAGGAATCGAATAAGGTAATCAAATCCAAATGTTGAAGTGGATGTTTTGGTCAAAAATGAAATATCAGTCAAAAAAATATAAATAAAGAAATGAATGAAATAATATTGTGACCAGCAAATTGAGATATCGAATGTGAAATATTAGTCAAAAAAATATAAATGAAATAGTATGAATAAATGTTGAAACCAAGTTTCAAGTTGAGTTTACTCAAGACGTTTTGATTGCTGGTATCCGAAATCGTCTTCGGTTAATGACTGACAACATTTCGAGAAGGAGCACTGGTTCGAGAGGAAACCCAAGGGAGCCGCCTACATTTTCAACGACGACGCATTCAGTCACCCCAGCGTGGAGGTCCGAAATGTGTGGATGCCGCTTATCCAAGACATGGACTGACTTCGGCTAGATGAAAGAGAATCTCTCAGTACTTCCATTTCCTGCTGAAAACCGATCAGCGCACTCCTAGTAGCACCCGTGCCTCATTGTTAGTACCGCCTCTTCCCCACCACAGGGAAATTAAGTTTTTATAACCGACCATATCCCGAAATATTGTCAGTCATCACCCGAAGATGATTTCGGATACCAGCAATCAAAACGTCGTGAGTACACTCAACTTGAAACTTGGTTTCAACATTTATTCGTACTATTTCATTTATTTTCTCATTTACATTTTTTGACTACTATTTCACATTCGATATCTCAATTTTCTTAGTGTTTCATTTATTTCTTCATTTACTTTTTTTTTAATAACATTCGATATCTCTTAATTTTTTCATCACAACATTATTTTCTTTCATCATCAATCAAACCATCAAGTTTATTTTTGACCAAAAAATCAATTTCAACCTTCCGTTTGGATTTTATAACCTTATTTGATTTGTATTTTTATCTTTTCGTTCTCAGCAACAGGAAGTTCGACCAATTCCCATTCACCAAGGAACATTGTCAACCACATTCAAGAATAAATAATAGTTTGAAAAACTAAAAAAACACGCTTTTATAGCTAACCGAACTAAAAAATAGAAAATAATTTTTAATTACAAAGAGTTTATATTACGGTAGTAGAAGGCTAAACAATCATTCATAGTCAATCAGCTCAAAATAAAATTATAATAAAATTTAAGTAATTAACAGAATAAAGTAATTCAGAGTGAAATCGTGGGGTGCTTGATATATTATATATTATAATCATTCTATCGGTAATTATCTTTGAGAGGAGACTTATAAAATGTAGTAAAATGCACCCCACGCTTTTTACTCTGAATTACTTTATTCTGTTAATTACTCAAATTTTATTATAATTTTATTTTGAGCTGATTGACTATGAATGATTGTTTAGCCTTCTACTACCGTAATATAAACTCTTTGTTATTAAAAATTATTTTCTATTTTTTAGTTCGGTTAGCTATAAAAGCGTGTTTTTTTAGTTTTTTAAACTATTATTTATTTTTCATTCTTTAGTTCAATTCATCAATTAGTTTCTAGTGGAAATGTGATATTTCTTACGAATCATTCCGCAATCTCATCATTTCATTTAAAGCTTCACTATTGCATGGGGTACTTCCTGTTAACTTAAGAGCAATCAAGTTCATAAATCCGAATATCGTCTAAAGATCTCACACGACTAAGTGCTACATAGGCTTGTCCAGCAGCAAACAATCACGAGCCCGGATAAATTACTGCATGATCAACTGTACAACCTTGCATCTTGTGAACGGTCGAAGCCCAACTCAGGATTATTGGCAACATTCGTCTTTCAGCAGTTCCGTGGCTGGATTCCGCTGGGAACTATATTATATGTTACATAAATATCATATACAGTAATTTGCATGTATCAGACTCATGTACACCTACGCATGTAAGATAAGGAATGAACATTGTGAGAACGCAACTACCCTGAAAACGTTTCTGCCTTCGTTGTGCTGTGCCGAGTGCCCGAACGAAAGAACGAAAGAGTAAGTCCGAAACTGCAGGCATGCGCAGAACGCGCGCTAGCTCTATCTTTTTTACTCCACTACAGAGGATCTATAAAAGAATTTATTAATCCTGGTGGTCCTTATAAGGATAATCAGACAAAGCTCTTTCAGTGAATATATCGAGTATGTATTTCTTGAAACCAATACGAGCAAATTTGTTATTTTTATTTCATTGTAGCTAGTTTTTTATAGTGTTTAAAACAATGTTTTTTGTTTTTTTCTTATTTTCTTTTTGTATTCCGACGTCATTTTCAGTTATTGTATATTGTGTGTAATTTTCAACTGGAAAATAAAGATGATTATTATTATTATTATTATTATTATTATAATGGAAAACTATGATCAAATTATTGCATTGTCATCGGTCCTTGATACGTATGCAAAGTTTCAAATTAATCAGACTTCTGGAAATTGGTGAAAATTATGCTCAAAGATTCCGTTACATACATAGTTACAACCCAAGCTAATAAAAGCGTGTTAATTAAAAAAGGGAATGCCTATATTTTCTTGGACGTTATCACTGAGATAGTGTATGGTAACTGTTATAACGTGTCAACTTCAGCTTACTTAATATAACTACCTTGGTGTGTAGAAGATACCCAAACACTTCGTTAATTTCGACAAGTAAAATGACGTTTGAACTAAAAGAAGAGAAAATCGAAAAAGTTCCTTCTCACCTCGCCTTCTTCTGTATGAAGTATCGGTCGCTTCGCAACCTGAAAGTATGTAAACTCATTCTACTCATTGCACACTGCGATTATGAAAATTTCCAACGTTCTCCCCGTATTCGCCTCGTCAATTAGTTGTGACAAACGCTTACGGCGCATCATCAGCCGTGATTGAAGTCTTAATTAAATCGCGCCCTAACGACCGTTTTCCGCAACTTCATTCTCTCCCATCGATCAGAGTACCTGAAAACATTAACGAAATGTTCTCCACTTATGCGTTTGCATATTCGCGTAATAGCATGCTGGTATACCTACGTTAATAGTCCATTGGAAAGAGAGCACAAGAATGCATTGTGGAAATTGGTAACTGGCTGTGAGAAAGATCGATACCACAGTAAGTATCCCCTTTGTCGCGAATCATAATTGTTTTCGTCAATATTTCATATGAAAATAAATAAATAATAGTTTAAAAAACAAAAAAAAACACGCTTTTATAGCTAACCGAACTAAAAAATAGAAAATAATTTTTAATTACAAAGAGTTTATATTACGGTAGTAGAAGGCTAAACAATCATTCATAGTCAATCAGCTCAAAATAAAATTATAATAAAATTTAAGTAATTAACAGAATAAAGTAATTCAGTGTAAAATCGTGGGGTGCTTTACAATCATTCTATCGGTAATTATCTTTGAGAGGAGACTTATGAAATGTAGTAAAATGCACCCCACGCTTTTTACTCTGAATTACTTCATTCTGTTAATTACTTAAATTCTATTATGATTTTATTTTGAGCTGATTGACTATGAATGATTGTTTAGCCTTCTACTACCGTAATATAAACTCTTTGTAATTAAAAATTATTTTCTATTTTTTAGTTCGGTTAGCTATAAAAGCGTGTTTTTTTAGTTTTTTGAACTATTATTTATTTTTCATTTTTCAGTTCAATTTATCAATTAGTTTCTAGTGGAAATGTGATATTTCTTACGAATCATTCCGCAATCTCGTCATTTCATTTAAAGCTTCACTATTGCATGGGGTACTTCCTGTTAACTTAGAGCAATCAAGTTCTTCAATCCGAATACCGTCTAAAGATCTCACACGACTAAGTGCTACATAGGCTTGTCCAGCAGCAAAGAATCGCGAGCCTAGATAAATTACTGCAAAATAATTAATCAATTAATAATAATTAATTAATTGATGATAATTAATTAATTAATAATAATTAATAATTAATAATGGAAAACTATGATCAAATTATTGCATTGTCATCGGTCCTTGATACGTATGCAAAGTTTCAAATTAATCAGACTTCTGGAAATTGGTGAAAATTATGCTCAAAGATTCCGTTACACACATAGTTACAACCCAAGCTAATAAAAGCGTGTTAATGATAATTAATAATAAAAATCACAAGTAACCAATTTCTCAATATTTTTGTTGCAATCTATTCATCTTATCAATTATCTTTGAAAATCGCATTTCCATCATCACCTACAAAAAAGTAATCTCTCGCTTCGATTTCTCAGATCTTGTATAATAGGTCTCTGTATTTGGTTGTTGATAGAGTATCATCTGATATTCTCCCAATAAATGCAGGTGTTCCACAGGGTTGAGGTCTGGCGCTCAGTTTGTTTCTGCTTCATATCAATGATTTGTTCAAGAAAACATCTTGCTCAGTACATAGTTTTGCGAACGACAGCACTCTCCAGACTAGTTTCTTTTCCAGAGTCCCCATACCAGCTCGAGAATATTCAAAGAAACACTCACTTGAAGGAAATTAACGATGACTTGGTAAAAATAATACAATGGGGTATTGAACTTGGTGGAATTTAATGCTAGGGTAACCCAGGCATGTCTCTTCTCAAGGAACGCCGATTTATCATCATCTACTATTCCTACGAAGTCAAGTATCTCGATGCTAGGAATCACGATCAGTAATAATCTCTCATGGGAAAACCATGTGAAATCGATCGCTAAAGGTGCTTCCCAGAAACTTGGATTTCTATTTCGTGCGAAGAAATACTTCACTTTTTGTCAACTTCTAATGATCTACAAGGCTCAATACGACCTGTCTTGGAATACAGCTCTCATGTGTGTGGAGTTCGGCAACACAACATTCATTGAGGCTTCTCGATTCTATTCAGAAAAAGGCAATCCGTCTTGTTGGTGATTCTTCGCTCACAGACTCGCTCACTTTATTGAAACATCGTAGAAGGGTGGGAAACTTGTCTCTCTCCTATAGATATTTTCACGGTCGGTGCTCTTCTGAATTGTTATCAGTCGTTCCACCCTTGGCAATATCTCCACGGATGACTCGAGTACAGAATTCCCTCCCCTTTGTTGTGAATTTGGAGACCTGTCGAACCTCTCTTGCTCAGGGATCTTTTTTCAATAGAACAGCTGAGCTTTGGAACTCCTTGCCAAAAGAGGTTTTTCCTGAGACTTACAAACTTCAGAAATTCAAAGTGAATGTTAATTCATATCTTCTGTCCCTTGATCCACGCGGTGTTCTCTGAACATCACAGGGCTTCCCTTCCGTGTGAATCTTCATACAAAAAAAAATGGACTAAAAAAAAGCAAATCAGTCAACGCACCAGGGTTTTTATGCATCTTGCAATAATTCATCTTCGAATGTATGTTCTGTTGGTTTATACGAACGAGTCGCCTTCATTAAAAGTAATAAGTAGGTAGCATAAAGTCTTGTACGGCTATTGAATGAATTATCGAAAAAAATCAATCGTAAATACCGGTCGAGATTTTTTCGAGTCTGGATTGGATCTAGTGGGCGTTGAGATAGGGATCGTTTTTTCAACTGTAGTTTAATGATCGTGTTTTGAAACGTCAACAAATACTTTTCCATCTTTTTTCATGGCGTATTCTGCCAATGAGAGGACTGGATTCTGGAAGGTCTCGAGATAGAGTAGAAGTCAAGCCTTCTCCGATAAGGGCCAGTTTTACCATCTTCAAATGAAGTGAACTTTGGAGTGACTAGTGGAAGTGGTTGATGTCGACTAGACGTAAAAAGTTTTATTCATAAATATTCGCAAATATGCTTGTTTCCAACCTACTTTCAAGTTGGAATTTGACTAATTTCACTCAGAAGTAGACGAGATAGAAAATAACTATTCCGACCTCTTTCGAAACTTTCCAACCTCCTCGTCTTTTATTCAAAATGTCGTGCTACTGATCGGAATTCACGAAGTGCTCGAGTTTCCGCTAATGTGTACACACAGTCGCAGTTGTACAAAAAAAGGTTACTCTGATACCCTATTGTAGCTACCGAGTACTGTCTCAGTACCAAACGTGAAAAGAAGGTATTAGTACTCACTTTCCCCAAAGAAACCCCAATGCTCATTAGGGTTAGTAATTTCAAATCGTTCAAAATGCCATCAATGTTTCAGTGAGTAATCCAAACATTGCCTATTTGCAACAATCCTCGTGACACAACTGAAATTTGTAAATATTATTGGCGTGTCCAAAGCATTCATTAGAACGAAACTAAAACATGCGAACATGTACATATTTTTAACCGCTTCGTGGGTCAATGGCATCAACCAATAATGACAATGACTTTTGTTGGAGGTTCTTGAAGTGGTTCTTCTATTTGCAGAGCCTACTTGAAACACAAAATATATTAATTAATCTTTCCAAGAATAATTTCTTGTTCACTTTATAAAATTATTTCACTTGATTGTGAATAAAATAGTATACAAACCTTGGCAAAAGATAAAATTCCTCTCACGAGAAATAGCTTATATCGGCTCTCAGTCTCGGTGGGATATATTTTTTTAGAGAGAAATGAATCACTTTCCTCCCCGATATGTAATATCCTTCAACAATCGCCTGTCAAATAACAGATAGATTCGTTATTTCATCATCATAAGTTGAATGTTCTTCCTCCTCATCCCAAAGGTATTCGTAATCAGCAAACATCGCTGAACAACTAAAATAAGTAGCCGAAAAAAGCTCATCAACCTGAGAGTGATGGGAGAGCAGTGGCGAACTACTAAAAATAAAAGAATCTGCTTTTGTCATGCTGTTCAAGGAAACTTGCATCTCTGTTAGTTCACTCGATATAAGTCGCCCCTGTTTACCCTTTTTGAGAAGAGACAAACTATGAGATATTTGGCAGATATGCCGAAGGTAACAGAAAATAAGAATATTAATAAAATTATCTGAATCCTGGGCAGGTTTGGTTTTCGAAAGGTTAATGATGATTATTTCGTGAATATTGCTTCTTGTACTTTTTTCATAGGCAAATTGAATAAGTAGTTGCTGACTAGTCAACGTAGCAATTTGCAGCATGTCTAGAAATGAATTGGTTCCAGTTCTGAATACTTTAAACAACAGAACAGATAATGGAAATAATAAAACAAAGGGCAAGGAACAGAATTGGAATACAGGTACATTGCAAAAAAATAATTTTGAGGTGTCATACATGAATTCAGTTCACCTGAACACTCAGTTCAGAACGAATGTTAGCGTGGGTGCGGCCATAATGTATTCCTCTATGCTGTAAAAGCGTTCGCGAATGAGTCATTGTTTTATCATTTTGTTAAAATTATTATAAAATGAATCAATCACAGGAAAATGCAGAAAATCATATAGTTATATATCTAGGAAATTTTTCAGAGATGTCTGTAAATTGAACTTAGTAGGTCTCATAAGAACATCACCACGTGTATCGTAATTGTGAAAACGGGAAATAGTTGGAATATTAGCTTCAGTCATGTATTTCGAATAGTGACTGGAAGATTAATATTGATGAAAGAGCCATAATGTCCAGATTCTCGAACAAGGGGTGACAAGTATAAGGGTATCCTGCACCACCAAATATTATAATTGCTTTTCGTTCTCATTTTTCAGTAAATTGTTTAAAACTGTTGTGAGATCGAGACTGCACATTTTTTGTTACCCAACTTTTTTATTAGAGCTTTGAACAGTGCAGTTCAACAGCTTTTATGAAGAAGAAGACCTGCCCTGGATTACGGGGTATTAATCAAAGTGGGTAGTTTCCTCTGGGAACCCCGTATGTATTCACCGACTGTAATGAAATCGAATAGTTTCAATTTGCATCTATTCAGTTGCCATCTTTCACTTGTCGACTTTTTCAATTTCCTCACACGGCACATCCCAGCCCTTCTTTTTGCTCTTCGTGCATACACATCGGCCGCATATAATTAATCAATTTTCGACCTGCGGAATGTTCTCAATATGCATATCAATTATGAGAACGCCACATCCTGTTGAGCATTTCATTTGAGGACGCGTGGTGGTAGAACAGATCTGGACGGAGAGATTGCAGTCCAGTTTCCAAGATGGTATGCAAATCGGCAACGAGTATCTGTTGTTTCCTCGGCGAAATCTCGAAGATGTAAAAGGCACGACGACTGCCCACCGGATTGAGAAGTTCGTCATTTCGGTTGCAATTTTTTTTTTCGCCCACGAACGAGGAAACGGGTTCTGCAAAAATGGCTGGCCCACATCTGGATGTGTTGTTGTCGTTCTGGTCGGAAAGACGTCACGGTTTTTTATAGCGTTTCTGGGCGAGGATATTGTAGTTCTGTACGTGGTTCTCGGAACTTTTTGCCTGTCAAGTTTCTTATTAGTCACCAGATTCTCATGTTGGGATTTCAAGATAAGCCCTCTGGTGGAAAGTTTCAAACAATGTCGAAGTATCATCAAAGTGGTTTTCATAAGTTGAACTCTTGGTCAAAGTGGTGCTGCGATATCAATTTGATATTCCGGATGATGATTGAAATTATTACTGATATGTATCAAGCACAATGCACGTTCACATACGAGGTGAAAAAACACTAAAACCTGTAATAATCGTTCAGAAAATTTCACGGTTTGGAATTTTGAAATAACGTCAAAGTCCTAACCTTCATAAACTATAGTTGTCTAAGTGGTGCAGATTAGTCGGAGTTTGCTTAAATGTGGCGCTACGATCTCAATTTGAAATTCCCATTTCCCATATACTGGCATGAGATATCTCTAAATGTTCGATACAGTCTAGGAGCTCGTGACAAAAAAAACGAGAATTTTGTTATGCTTCATATTCCATAGGATACAGTATCAAGAGCACAGAAAACAGATATAAATTGAGAAGTCTAACAGCTGCTTGCTCGTTATGTGTAGTGAATACAATTTAAAAATTGTTGCACGTCGTCGATGACGACATGAAATCAATGCACTAGTACAAAATCATTGATGGAAATGCATTAAAACGTTTATATTGAATTTCAAATTTGGCGCCTGATATTCTTTAGCATTTGGTTGGCAACACTCTCGATTTTGCCGCTATTTGTGTGAAGTCTGTTGTTTACTGATTGACAAAAGTGACCGTTCTGTGTTTAGATCCTTTTGGTACTTCAAATTATATCATTGTGATCAATAACTGTGTATTTCGATGCTTCTATAGAAAGTATCAGTCTCAGTTTCCTCGTAAAAATGCAGAAAAAGATAAAAACTATCGCTGCCAAGAGGTGGTGACATCTTCGACTAGTTATTTCGAAAGAGAGTAGGATTATAAGGTCCCTTCGTTTCCTAACGGCAGTTAGAGAGCTAAATTGAATACAGTAAATTATATTTATAATATACATAACAAAGCTCGCAAATCACCAAAAGGCTTACAAATATTGCAGTACTTGACATATATGTTATGCGTAAGACTATTCATACTATGTAGGTATTTGCAGTTTATAAATATAACAAAATCTTGATATTTCAAAATAGTATGGATGTAGCTATTCGGAATATATGATTTGAACCTTCAGAAGGGCATATAACTCTGGTTTCCTATTGGAAAACTAGGTAAGAACTTTCTCATAGATGAGCTTTGTGAAAGTTTTGATTCTCCTTCTTTCATATTCAAGAAATCACTTTGATTTATATCCAAAATTCCATATTTCTATGGAAATCTGGCAACAGTTTTTAAATTGTATCAGCTATACTAATATGATCGATTTCCAATCATGTGGCTTTTCAAAAACCCACGAAAGTGTTGGTTCTTCTTTTTGATATCTTCATGTCAGTTTTCTCGACAAATGTTTCCAGTTCTTTGGAATATGTGCAGGTGTTGAAGGGCAAACTTCTATTCAAATCCAAAAATTTGCTGTGATAATTGAAAACAGTCTTTTCTTAATGAAACTCACCTCCTATTAGTAAGCAATTTGCCTGTGAGAAGAAGTACAAGAACTAATATTGATAAAATACTTATCGTTAACCTTTCAGAAACCAAATCTGCTGACATATAAATGTAATTATGTAAAATTCCGTGAAAAATTCTAACTATGTTTAAAACTACTTTATACGTTTTTTTTTCAGCATGATCACTTGGTGATGATAATTCATTCGAAAAAGAGGTAAAGACAACTTCGTGACCACCTCATTAAATCAATATATTATGAAATTTTTCGAAGTGTAGTAGTATTGTCACTAATTGACTGTTTCTGATATGTTTCCGAATGAAAAACAATACTTATCCAATTAACCTCCAAGATTCGTTATTATGCCTTTCCTATTCAAATGGTGATACAGAAAATAGATTAACATCATGATTCAATCGTTTCAGGTGTACTTCCGGAAAAATTCTACACCCTCCCGAATAGAAAGAAACACAAAAAGGACGATCACATTTACGGCTCTTTGGATCGTCGTTCGAAGCAAAAAACTAGTCCTTATTCGTCAGCACCCCAGAAACCACCGAGATCCTTTTCTACCAGCAGCCTACAAGAAAAACCGTCCGTATTCGACATCTTTCGCAAAGAAAAGAAACCGCTACCGCAGAAATCAAATTTGCGCCGCAGTGTCAGTGACGTATCCTCGAAAAAAGTGAACGCGAGTGACCGAAAATTAACCAGATCAGGTAGTGACGGTCAAGAGTTAGTGAAACCTCGTAAGGAAAAGAAACAGTTATCGCCGATAATAGAAGCAACTCAACGCGAGGACTATTTCTCAGCTCAGGAACAGGAAATCGACAAGGAAAACCTCCATCATGACGCGAATCTACGCGCTCCACTCAGAAAGAAGAAGAAAGACAGCATAACCGAGAAGCTCAAACAGTTCATTGACGAAGTCGACGAGGAACTCTACAAAGAAACCGGAATCAGACCGAGTCCGCCGGAAGAAATAAAGCAACCACAACCGATTATAATCGATGTCGATAAGGCCGAACAAATATCCAGCAAGTCGAATAAGTTCAAAAACTCGGCGCTAGGGAAGAAACTCAAGTCGATAACGAACAGGAAGAAAGAACAGAAAACAAATGACGCTATCACACAGAAGCGACCAGAAACGAAAATCATCGATTCGGAACCAGCCGTCACGAAAGGGAACGTAGCTGTACCGCAAGCGCCAAACAGTCCCGGTCCGATAGTAAGAGCGGCGATAGAGCACTTTGAGAATCCGAGAACCTCTCCCATAATGATCCACAGCAGTCAAAAGCCTGCGGACAAACTGCCGCTCACGAAAGGCCGAACGGTAGACTCAATGGTGAAACGGTTGAGTACCGACTCTTGTTCCCCTCCACCTCATAAGACTAACGTTATGATCACCCCTCACGCTTCAGTCCAACATAATAACAATCAGCCATTCTCCTACACGAGGGGTTTGAGCCCGGACAAGTACCCTCCGAACGATAGCCCGCCCAACGCGGGTAGCCCCATAATCTACGCCCAAGTAGTATGCGGTGCTAACGCCAATGGTCCAGCCAAGCAGACCATCCACACCGCCTACACTAACGGCAAAAAACACCCTCATTCGGACTCTGACGAGGGTCTCGGCGGGGAAGAAAACCCTGCGTTCATCAGAGTCGAAAAACCTGTGACCAGATTCGGAGACGATAGAATGAACGATTTTTTCGATGAGGTCGACAAGTTTGAAGAGGAGAGCCCGATCACCCCGAAGTTTAGAACTCCTGCTTTCACGAACGGTTTTACTAGCTACGAAAGGAAGGTCAAGGACTACAGAACTGAGCGTACCGCTTACGTGGATTCTTCTTCTAGAGGAAGAGGCGATGGTATGGATGCCAAGAGGAGAGAAAGTCTCACTGAGCCTCACGAAAACGGATTCTCCTCTACAACGCTCCTCAATGGTCGCACCGACCTGACAGCTAGGCGAGACCAGCTAGAATCCAGGATAAACAGGAGGCTGAACGATAACTCGCTACGTACTTCTCCAGAGTACATCAAGAACCCCACGCCCACCAACCTCTATGTGACAGAGACCACGTCCAAGTACTATAGGGGTAGGTCCGGTAGCCCCGTAGGCTACAGGGAGAAGTACGTCTCGGAAACTAGGGCGGACAAGTACGGCAAACCCCACACAACAGAGGCTAGATCTATGCAGTACTTTGGGGAGCACAAAGACAGATTGGAGTACGAGACTAGCAACGGGTACCACTGTAACGGATTCGACAGTGAGCCCAAGAGTTTCGATTCACAAATCAGCGACTATAGATCGTCACCGGAGAACAGAAAGTTCGAAACCAATCACAGGACTACTACTTTGAAGGACAGAGCTATATACAAGTCCTCGCCGGATATTCATTTCAGGTCGTACCAGGATAGCAACAACTCCCTCAGAAGAGAGAAAGTTGAGAGTAGGACCAGCTCATCCAAGTACGCTTCTGACAGGTACATGGACGAGAACGAGAGAAGGGAAAAGTTTGTAGATTCCGGTATCGAGAATGACTTCAGGAGAGACTCTGGGGATAACTTCAGAGTGACGCGTCCTCGCCCTAGAAGGGAGTATTGCAACGAAAGCGAAGATGAGGGATTTGCCAGCTCCCTTCTCATAGCTAGCGAAAGACAGCACACGGAAGACAACATTAATCAGAGGAAGAGGCGTGAATACGACTCTGACAGAGCCTATTTCAGGGAGGACGATCCCTATAGGAACGTGGAGAGTATGGAGTACCGGACAAAGTTTCGGTCAAACGATTACATCCCCAGGGAGAGGAGCATCGATGATGGCTCCCACTACGACCCGAGAATCGACAAGGATATCGACAGATCCACTTTGAAGAGAGTGGAAAAGAAGCCGCCGAAGCCTGACAAGAAGAGTGGACTGGAGAAGGTATGCAGCCCATATTTTGGTGAAACGGTGTGCTGATCGTATATTTTGCAGGTGAAGTCTTTGTTCACAAGAGACAGCAAGAAAAAGAAGCAGCCTCACCAGCCGGATATGGTGAACGAAGAGACTCTGAGGACGAGGTATCACGAGTATAAAGGGAGAGAACCTGTGGAGCAGAGGTTCAAGAAGAGGGAAACAGGCGAACTTCATACGGTGAGTATTCATATCAGCATGTGCTTGTTTATTCCGAATATCTGTCATTGATTCTGTGAGGAATGTTCCTCGGAACGGATTTCGAAAGCTGGCTGTGTCTGACCGATATACTTTGTTCCTCCGCGACTATTCCATTTCTTCAATCCCATCTTCTTTTTAACCTGATGGTTGTATTCTACTTGACGTGTCAACTGACGTTAAGTGAGGTAAAACAATGGAAATTAACGTACATTCTCATTCTCAGAACAAGTGTCCTAGTCGAACAAATGAACCGCGAGCAGCGAAGAAATATCGGAACCTGTTGCGCGGCCTTTAGCCATATGGCGAGTAGGTTGTGCAAGACGTGTATGTCCTTGTGTTAGTTCTTTACCGTCTCACTCGACATAAATTTGCATCGCATTATCGATATATCGCATAAATCACTGATCTCAAGTCGGGAGGTTGAATAGAGTACCGATTCACCGAGGGGCGCTATAAATCAACAGGTAATGGCGTACGGGAAGACAAGATGGGGATTAGTTGGCTCTGAGTAGTCGCTGATAATGAACACGGGGCATCTGTAGCACGCAAGGGAACGGTATCATGAATGGAAACTAGTTTGAATCGACCAAAAGATAGTAATACTGCTTCATTTTATGGAACTTATATAATCTGATTCTGGGAATGTTGAAGGGTGAGATTAGCCACTGCCTCTTCAGGCCCTCGGTTCTTCCTCCGCAAAAGCTAGGGTAACATCGTCAAGGGTATTTCATTAATGTCGTCTGAATTTTCGAGAGCCAATCGAAGTGTTTGGTCGAGACGATTGATTCTCTATGCAGCATCTCTTTTGCTGCAACTCAATATCGAAAGAATTTATTATTACCCAACTATGTCAACTTCAGGTATGTCATAGTTGCATTCTGATTCGCAGTCAGGTCGATGCCAATATAGTGGAGACGTTCAATGGTCATAACTACTTCCCTGACAAGTATTCAAGTGAGCAAGATCCATATAGCTCTAGTTGGTGTGTTTCGCATGGTTCTAGTGATGCAGAAATATGCTTTCCATCGAAGCTCGTCTACTTTTTGGATGATTGACACTTAATGGGTCTGAGAGGCCCAGATGAAAGCACCGTGAGAGGACATCGATTTTATGATATCCGTGTATATATTTTCGACTTTGGATACGGTCGCAGGTCTATGTGCTCGTCTAATGACATTGTTCATAAAAGATGTGGGTATTCCTAACAGAGTTTGAGCATAGCTCATTTGCATTGTCCCCACTTGGACCAGGCGTACTGTCAATGATACATCTACCTATCATTCCAAAAAAGTTGAAAAATCTGTCAGTTTCATAATTCACGGAACCATTGATCACTATTTTCCACGAGATTTTATAGGGACTCTTGAACTAATCATGAATTAGAAGAAATAAATATACCTTGATATCGATACGATAGATACGTTGGTACGCCATTGCAACATTCGATGATGAGATACCCAATAACGCGATGATTGGAGCAATTCAGCAAATGATAGTTTTTGCCACCTGTTCTCGGAAAAATTCTTCTTCGGAGATCGTTAACGTGTGTATACCCGGTATCCGTATCTCGGAATCACAACAGTAATATTTCAGTACGTAATAGAGTTATGTACCACCGTTCTTTGTGAGCGCTCGATGTGTAATTATTAGATGGAGGTATCGCGAGAAAAGTGGAAAAGGCGGTATTATTGTTATTACTTCGCGCCGCTTTCGAAAGGCGGGTACTCGTTGCCGAGAAAATACTAGAGCGGTACAAAGTTCGAAGTACGGACATTGAGGGTACGGGATTACGTAAAATCGATCTGGGTATTGCTACTTTACTGCCAGAAGTGCTAGCCGATCTCGGCGCGGTATCAGCCCAGATAGGAGTTTTTTTTTTCTTTTTTTAATTTGTAGAAGCCTCATTGCACTCCACGACTGATGGGCTGGACCAAAACATAAACAGAGTTTTGTAATTGATCTTTCGATTACAATTTTGTTTTCATAATGCTTACGATTGCAATTTTGACATTGTCTCGAAATTGCGACCATAATAACATAATTTCAGCAATAATAATGTAATTTCGACAGAAGTAAAACGTCGAGGTAAAATAAATACATGATTATCGACATACTTGATAACGTGAACAAATTTCATTTCAACTTTTTTTTATAACTTCAATGTTTTCTCGAGCTACAGTCATTTGAGTTTTTGTCTAAATATCAACAACGGCTAGAAGTGGACTTCGAGTTGATGGGGGTAACTATCTTGTAGAGAAAAGAGACCAAATAGCCTGAAACTGGTGTACCAGTGTGCCCATTCGACTAATTGAAAATTAATACCGGCAGTTTTATCGCCAAAACCATATACAGAAAATTTTCCTGTGAAGAATCTTGCACTGACACCTATCGGATATGACTCAACGCCCTGCACGGTGATAGCCAGGGAAGTAGTTGTTTTTTTTTTGCAAGGTGTTAGTCCATCAACCTACTGTGCCGATGGGTTCAGACTGACCTGAACAGATCGTTCCTGCAAATGAGCGTTTTTCTTTTTTTTTTTTGAAATTTTGGCGGTTTTCTCCAAATAACCACTCAACAAAGGAAATCGACTTTCAACAACTCATATTTGATTTGAATGAATAAGTTAGGAAATACTTTCAATAAATACACAAATATTTCCGGATAAAATCAAATAATCAACGATCGACAACACGGATTTCGCCATCAAAGATCAACCAGTGACTTATAGGCGTATGTTTCAATTATTTGGCAGCATTCCATCGAAATTTGCATAAACGTAAGCTGTTGCACTCGACATTTCAAAAGCGTTCGATCGAGTTTGGCACCGAGGTCTCCTTTCTAAACTGCCGTGTTTTGGTTTACCTCCTCAGCTGTGTGCTTTGTTGAAGACTTTCTCGTCTGATAGGTCTCTATAAGTGATTGTTGTTGGAGTATCGTCTGATATTTTTTCAATAAATAAACGTGTTCCACAGGGTTCAGATCTGGCGCCTACTTTGTTTCTGCTTTATATCAGTGATTTCATGGATCTTGTTCAGTGCATAGTTTTGCGGACGACAGTACTCTTCATTCTAGTTGCTCTTCCAAAGTCCCTATATCAGCACGAGAAACAAAAATGCAGAAAACCACATTAACGATGGCCTGGCGGAAATGATGGAATGGGGTAACATCAACTTGGTGGATTTCAATCCTGGACAAAACCGGAAACGTCTCTTCTCAAAGAAAGCCGATCTCCGATCATCTTCATAATATAATAATATTCAGATATCAGTGGTGACTATTCCTACAAAGTTACGTATCTCGATGCTAGGAATTACGATCAGTGTAAATCTCTCATGAAATAACCATGTGAGATCGATCGATAAAGACGCTTCCCAGAAACTTGGATTTCTATTTCATGCGAAGGAATAATTCGCTGCTTGTCAGCTTCTGATGGTCAACAAGGGAAAAATTAATTCTTCGATGTATTTATTATGGGATGTCAATCGTGCATTAGTGTGGAACGACTGGAAAGTATCTCGACTTTCGAGAAATCTAAAGTCGATACGAATTCGCTTCTTCTCTCCCTCGTTCGGAACAAAGTTCTCTGAAGATTACGCTCCGTTTCCGTTCGGGTAAACCTGACAATTAAAGCACGCGCTTATTTCTTCAATTCATGGAACAGAAACTAGAAGCCGCCCACTCGACTAATTTCGCTTATCGCCTCTGTCGCATCTCAGCGTTCATTCATCACGTCGAAAAGGGCACTCTAGCTAGCAAAGGAGTAGGAGAAGAAGAAGCGACGCGAGAATAAGAAGAAGAAGAGCGCGTCCGGCGCCATCGGGCCACGCAGAGTTGGCGTTTGAATGAGTCACTCGCGATGACCGAGTTGCGAGAAGAACCGTCGTCGTCCTTATAAGGCGGCGGACCAGACCTAGGCCACGACAGGCTGACGTAACTCCCAGAGCCGACTAGATTATTCTTCGAAGCGGTGGCGATGTTGCTTTCACTTTTTCTTGTCGTTTTTGTTCGAGATTACGCGTCGATTGCGATATTCGCGTCGGTTTGTCGATTTGAGGTGATATTTTATTCGATAGTTTTACTATCCCGAGTGGAGATTTTACGATTGCAAAAACTGACTTGAGTTTGTTGAGCTGTCTCCCGAGTGTTGTTTTCAGTTTGCACCGCTGGGGAGGGGATCTAACACCACCATCTCAGAAAATTCGTACCTTTCAATATCTCACGAAAACAAGTTAAATGAAAAAAAACTTCGTTCTGATTTTTACTAGGCAGGCAGAAGAAAGATCTAGAGTATACAAGCTAACGTGTGGTTCTTGTTCTAAACTGTATATTGGTCAAGCAGGGAGATACTTTACCAAATGGATGAAGGAGCATAGATCTAGTAAGTTGAATAAAAAGACGGATTGAACCTTCGAAAATCACCTTCTAACTGAGAGACATAAGTTCAATTATGGCTATGATGTAATGCAATTGGAAAAGGAAGGTCTGAAACTCAATCTTTTGGAATCCTCAGAAATCAAGTCGAGAAGTCAGGAATCTGCTGAATGACCAAATAAATATGAATAATGCTCCACTGATGAACCTGCTTCTTTATGACAAAATATAGGATTAGTTCAGCGGGTGAACCCAGGCAACTTCTGTGATTAGTTTTTCCTAAGTCTGCTAATAGTAATCAGAAGATGTGTTCATATAGATTAACA
Organism: Zygogramma bicolorata; assembly: GCA_032362365.1. NCBI lineage: Eukaryota > Metazoa > Arthropoda > Insecta > Coleoptera > Chrysomelidae > Zygogramma > Zygogramma bicolorata. The sequence continues at coordinate 86,732 of JAVJAQ010005782.1, forward strand.
GTATCGGATCGTTATTGTAGCTTAACATTCGTAGCCGTTTTGTAAACTGTCTAGTTAAAATCACAGAATGAATTTTTTTTCATTACGAACTCACAAATGGCGCATAGCAGCCCAAAAATTAGAAATGTCTTTGGTGGACAATAATTGAATATTAAAAAATCGGGCACCCTCTTTTTGACAGCATCTCACGGGCAATAACTTCCTCAATTTTCTGTTCCCCCTTGAAACAGTGATATTTACCTTTTATCCTAAGTCGCCCGCAGGTTGGCTTTTGTTAAACACAAACAGCAAGAATTACTCCATTCTTCCTAATTATTTTCCTTCTTATAGGAGGTTCTACACTATATTTATCTCAAATGTCGATCGTACTACATTCAATGGTTTCATCGAGATAGACCACATAAGTACAGTGATCCCGTCCCTTTGTTTGTTCAACATATCTGAAGCTTGTGCTTCTAGCGTACCCGAAGTCGGACAATTCTTTGTTATCGGAGGAGTTTCGTGATGTTTATAAACTCAATAAATTCAAGACAAACTTCACTGACCAACTTCTTTTCGTTACTTCTCTTGCTTTTTCAAATCTTCAGAAATTTTTCACCATTCGAACGAGAGTGTATCGTATTGAATAAAACCATTTCAACTCAGTTTCCCACTATGGCCATACCGAGATTCCTACAGTAGCAGTTATAAAATCAACGTTGTAAAAATTACATTGTGCAGGTGCTTCTAACCTTGTTGAAATAAAATAATCGTGGGAAAACGCTCTCGCTCTTTCCAAGAACAACTATCTTTATCTCCTCAATGGAAGGAAAAGTGCAAGAAATTTCAGAGAACTTCTTTCCAACGAATGTTCAATGGGGTTCCTAATAAAATGAAAATATTTTTATTGCAATGAGTCGTACAAGTTATCAGGTGTCCCAGAAAATATTTCAGGGGCAGTTTCTCAAAAAATAGAGTAGGTTCAATTTAGGACAATTCCATTTTCTCTTTTGGCGAATTATTTTCCAACTTTCTTGAAATGCCATTTGGTTTGCGATAAACTCCACCTACTCTCCAAAGTTTCACGGATCTTTTCAAACTTTATTGTTCTCCATGATTCATTCAGAATATTCCTTCGTCTCTCAAAACTATTCGTCCTTCTTATGAACTGAGAACGTTCAACATTCAAAAGGATTTGGGAAAAGAATCCAATCAATCCTCAATTTCGTCTATTAAGTCCATTTACAACAATAGACTGAGAGCCTGACGAATGTTCAATGGTGATATATGCTCAAAATAACATCCTACTTACAATGTAACTTTCTTGGAAAGCAAAAACCATAACTCATCAACAATGCCATGGCTCCAAATCGGGTTTCATCAAAAAACAGATGCCAGCAAAAATGTGTTTCACACAGCAGTTCTTCCATATTGCTCTCAAGTAGTCAATATGATTTTCCATCCTCTTTGATAGTACACTTCAATTTCTTTAATATTTCCTTCTGATAAATTCCCGAGATACCGCAGGACTTATGTCGGCAATTAAACCCCTGTTATTCCTAATCTGCTCGCAACTCGCGCTCACAGCGTCTTTTATGACACTTTAACGATTTCGTAAACACCGTAATATCCGATGTTTCGGTCCATTCGTCATGCAGAATTACCGCCATCATGCCATCCTAACGATTCATTACGAGTTATTAATGTTATTAACTGTTTTGGATGCATTAATGGAAAATATGTATGCTACTTACTGTCTTCAGTGATACCGCTTATAAAAACGGCAATTTGCATCGATTGTAATTGATGCGTGCTTTAGAAAGGAATATTTTCTGTACACATCGATGATTATTTTGAAAAATGTATTCCCAAGTTTACGCTAAAAATGCACCTTTTAGTGTTTCTAGAACATCTCGTGAGCCAAAAAATACAAAGCAACCGTTTTTTTTAGTTTCCAAGAATTTTGACTGGTCTTCAGTTTCAGTAAAAGTGAGTAATGGCATAAAACTTCCTTTATCAGACGACATAGCGCAGGAAAGAGGATATTTGATTGTATGCTGTGAAAACTGGCTTGATGCAAGGGCGTCGCCAGCTTATGACTAAGGGGGGGGCAATAGGGTAATATTATGGAGGATAAAAAATATGAACGCCTGGTACAGTCAAAAGCATGAAGCGTTACACTTTGGAAGTGTTTGCCTCGATGACGATTGTAATAAAAACAGTTCTGATATCAATGTATAAAACTCCACAAGCCCTCGATTACTTACTCAACTCAACTCAATTACCTATAAACATTATCTCAGAAAGCTTTTTTAGCCTTATTTATATTAAGGATCCGTTTTAATTTGTATTTAATTGAACCACAAATATAATTTATGATTTGTTTTCATAAATGATTATTGAAAACGAAACCACCATTCAGTTAACGTTAAATTCATAGAGATTGAATCAATAATTTTGTTTTTAATAAAATACCTAAACGATCATCATACACGTCTCTAGCTAGTATATCCGTTACCAAAGCTATTAGCTAAGAGAAATAAAATGAAAATACTAGCTCTAAGGACCGGTTTTTCAATGCGAGATATCTATCAGATAAAAATGACCAAAAATTTTCATCCTTATCACTGCCAAACATCACTCACGCGCATCCTCTCATTTCTTTCATCTAACTGACAGATAACTCATTTATTCTTGTATTGAAAAACCGGCCCTAAGTTCAAGATTAAAGCAGTACATAACTCACCAAAAAACTTTCTGATGTCCATTTTGATAAGATGATGAATGGAGACACACTCAGAAACTTCACAATTCAACACAGAGATGGTGAGATCTTATTATTTAATGAATATAAACCAATATTGACTAGGCAAACCACGTCTTCATATACCCAAACGAAAATCATAATAGAATACTAGAATCTAGAATGTGCGGTAAAATTCTACCTGGTCTAGTAACTGCTACCAACTTCCAGAGAGTTCATTGAACAAGCGCCATCTAGCGTCGAGTAGCAATACTAGGTTTTACAAGGATTGTAGTCGATTTATTCAACTGTAGGCTGTAGGTGTTTCTTATGAACACTACTCACACATTTGATATCTAGGTGGGGGGCAACTGCCCCCCCTCCTGCCCCTCTCTGGCGACGCCCTTGGCTTGATGTCGTATTTTGTCAGAATTCGGCTCACTTTATCGGTGACACCCCGAATGGAAGGAAGGAAAGCTTTCGGGCGTTCAGCCGGGTCGTCCGGTGGTTTGGGATGCGAGAAGCGGGTGTGTTGGCGTTGAATGGTTTTCTGGATCTGGGAGTAGGAATAATCATTTTGAAGAAGGGCAGATGTGAGCTTCTTCAGCTCATTGGGTCTGTTATGGTCATCTGTGAGTTTGATGGATATATTGATATTGATCTATTGACATCAAGACAGTTTTCACAGCAAACAAATAAATATCCTCTTTCCTGCGCCACCTGAAGATACAATACCCAACGAACCACAAGGAATATATGAAATTCCTTGCCACGACTGCCCGAGAACATATATAGGACAGACGAACCGACGAGTATCAAACAGGTTCTACGAGCACGAACTAGCAGTACGTAATTCGGACATTCGACTCTCTTCAAACACCACCACGAAACCAGACACAAAATTGACTTCAACAACACGAAGACCATTGCCACAGCAAAAACACTCCACTCCAGAATCATTCGCGAAGCAATAGAAATTGAAAAACGCCCTCAATGCCTCAACAAACGAGACGACTCACAAAGGCTCCCCGATTCCTGTTCAAGTGGAGTGTTTTTGCTCTGGCAATGGTCTTCGTGTTGAAGTCAATTTTGTGTCCGGTTTCGTGGTGGTGTTTGGTGGAGGTTGAAAAGACTCTTTTCAAACACCACCACGAAACCGGACACAAAATTGACTTCAACAACACGAAGACCATTGCCACAGCAAAAACACTCCACTCCAGAATAATTCGCGAAGCAATAGAGAGAGAGGGACTGTTTTTCAATCTGAGGTCTTGTTTTTGTTGTTGTTTGTCGCAATTGCTCCTCCATTCAAATCACATGAACAGGAAACATCAATCGTACATAGCTGAACAATCAGCTCAATTAATTTATAACGATTACATCGTTAACCTCAGATGTCTCTCCGAAGGAACTGTTACCTCCGTTATAAAAATTATCTGTTTGTGTATCATTATTCCGAATGCTAGCCGTAATCCTTTTAAGGACAATTGTGTCACGGCTATGACCGTTCGTTAATTCAAACGTTTTTCATATCGATTGCACTATCGTTCAATAGTGAAAGGGTATAAAAAACATTTTTTATTGGACAATCAATCTTCGTTATTGCTAATTAGGTTATTCGAATAGGAAGTAGGAGATATCTTGGTCTTTTTTGACCGTACCGAGGTAGTTGCGGATGGATTTGTCAGAAGAAATGATTACTTCATCACCTTTTTTTATCCTGCTTGGGGAAGCTATTGTAAGGCAAATTACGTGTCGCTGTTTTGTAAACTTATTCTTATCGAGAAGCACACAGTTAGAACTGTGATATTTTTTTGTTGAGTGGCAAGAATGTTAACCATATTTCACCGATCGAAGACAATTGTTTATAGCGTATTTTATACGATATTAGCATGTTTTCCTTGATTCAAGTAATTTACTTTCCACCTAGTAAGTGAAGAGTCAAACTTGACATTTATATTATAATGGTAATGGTTCCATCGTCTGTATTATTAACTCTATTGAAACCTATTGTTAAGAACGAAAGAATGAGAATACAAATCAAGTGAGAAAATCAAATCCCAAACAAAATGTTGAAATGGATCTTTTGGTCAATAATGAAATTGAGGATTGATTGATCAAAGAAAATAATGTTGTTACAAAAAATCGAGATATCGAATATGAAATGTGATTCAAAAGAATTCAAATGAAGGAATAAATTCATTTCTTCATTTACGTTTTTTTGACTAGTACTTCACATTCGATATCTCAATTTTCTTGTCACAATATTATTTCATTTATTTCTTTATTTAAATTCTTTTGAATCATATTTCATATTCGTTATCTCGATTTTTCGTAACAACATTATTTTCTTTGATCAATCAATCCTTAATTTCATTATTGACCAAAAATTTAATTTTAAGTTAATAATACGGACAATGTAAGTTCGAACCATAATTATTCAGCAAGGAACATTGTCAATCACATTCAAGCAAACGTTGACATTTATACAGTGTGGTCCACTAAGTCTGCAACAAATGGGAAACTTTTTTATTATCGATTTCTCAGAAAATTTTATTCTTGACAAAAGTTGGCGCATGTTCCAAAACTATACCAAGTGTACCTGAAATGGCTTTATGACAATCACCATACAGGATAGGTCAAAAAATATAAATTTCGTTCAAGAGTAAAGTACCCTTATTTCAGAAAATATAGAAATATGTTGAGGAGGAAAGTTGCTCAGAATTAAAAGTTATGTTCAGATACGAAGTCATGGCCTGCTAATCGATTTTTTTTTCTTTTGGAAAATTTTTAATTACCCCCGTATGATACATATTTTTACTATTTTGATTCAATATGTATTTGAAGTAGCTACAATCAAATCGGTTTGGAGTATTTCTTATCAAATTAAAGTGAATTTGTATAATTTACATGGATTTGTATTTTTTTAGGTGACCGTCAACTTCTTGTTTGTTGCAACGATATTTAACAGAACTCTAAAATAACACAAATACTTTTTTTAACGAGGCAAATACTCTACCAACTACATAAAAATATTTGTGTTATTTTAGAGTTCTGTTAAATATCGTTGCAATGAACAAGAAGTTGACGGTCACCTAAAGAAATACAAATCCATGTAAATTATACAAATTCACTTTAATTTGATAAGAAATACTCCAAACCGATTTGATTGTAGCTACTTCAAATACATATTGAATCAAAATAGTAAAAATATGTATCATACGGGGGTAATTCAAAATTTTCCAAAAGAAAAAAAATTCGATTAGCAGGCCATGACTTCGTATCTGAACATAACTTTTAATTCTAAGCAACTTTTCTCCTCAACATATTTCTATATTTTCTGAAATAAGGGTACTTTACTCTTGAACGAAATTTATATTTTTTGGCCTATCCTGTATGGTGATTGTCATAAAGCCATTTCAGGTACACTTGGTATAGTTTTGGAACATGCACCAACTTTTGTCAAGAATAAAATTTTCTGAGAAATCGATAATAAAAAAGTTTCCCATTTGTTGCAGACTTAGTGGACCACACTGTATATTCGTGCCACCATTTCCCGCTGTCCAAACTTCATTTATTGTTGAAAATCAAGTCGATTTTCGAAGAAGTTTCCATGACATCATTTGAATTTATTGACAAACATAATCAGTTATTGAATTGAATATATGGTATTTTTCCACACCCGTACACTTACGTGCTCATAATCTGTTTCATAATGAGATCAATTATGAAACGGATTGAAAATCTGTATAGTAATGCGAAATCTGTATTATAATGAGCTCATTATGATACAAATTTGCAATCAATTTAAGAGGCTACATTGAAAATTCGGTTCAGAATAAAATAAGCATTTCCAATATAATATCGAACTCTAGTGAGACTAGCAATAATTAAATAAATGTTTACATTCCATCCATTTCCAGACCAGTGGGACCCACAATATAAATATATTTGTAGTTCTCTATAATTTATTGGGTGTAGAAAAAATAGCGTATGCAACTCTCATGTAATGGTTATTAATACACGAACGTTACATAATATACTCATAAAGACGTCGAAAGTAATTTTAGCGACGGCAAATAAATTACTTGACTACGCGTTTTGTCCTAGCAAGCAATTTACAAGATTTACCGTTTGGACAATAGTTACCGTAAGTATTCAAGAAGACTGTATCTTACGAAAAATTATTGGATATAAATTGACGTTTCGGAAACCAAATTTGCTTCCGCTTGCAAAACTCTAACAAATATTTTCTTCTAGTTTAGTTTTTTGTCAACGATAAGTATTTTGAAAAATAACAGTTCTTGTATTTTTTTTTGATATAGGCGAATTTGAAATATACCAAAAGCTGCTGACTAATTGAACGAGTTTTATTCAGAAGGAACTATTTTTGAATTATCACAGCAATTTCTCGGTGTAGATTGAGAATCTACACTCGTATAGATTCTTATATTTGTTCCTATTTTTCAGATTGTGGTAGGTTAAGAACCAAAAAAGCCAGAAGAAAGAATCCATCCAGATAAGGACATTCAAACAGTACCATCTATAATATATTATCACCAGTTGCCAACTTTTTTAAAACGCAAAAATGAAAACTGGGGTCTTTCAAATTCCTTTCGTTAATTGTTCTTAGACAATCGGACTAATCCGGCAATAAACTCGGATCAAAACCATCCTGCTACGCTCTTACCAGTCCAACCCTCAGGAATCTCGTCGCCCAGCCCAGCATTTTCGAAAAAATCGCCGAACAATAGAATAGTGCGTTAGTTTTCGGAATTTTTCCGCAATCTCTCGCGCTAATCAGTATTGTGAACACAATTTACAACGTCATTGTTTCTGCCTCGATATTATTAATTCTTCATTCTGCGCTATTGGCATAGAGTAGCGTTCTGGGAATTTCAATAATTTTTATTCAGAGTGCGATCGCCGGGTGATTCGTGACGAGGATGAGGATCATGGATCGCGATGGTCGACGAGTCAGCAGATACCTTGATATACAAGTATAGGCAAGCGGTTTGTTTAGTGATAGCATTGTTTATAGATATAAAGTTAGTCAACGTTATGGAAATATCATTATTTGAAGGGATGGATACTACGGGTAGACGACACTAGTGAGTTCGTTTCCAGGTCATGTCGTTTCTTTCGTTTTTTTTACGGACGTCGTAGCCTTAATCACGCATTTTCTTGATAACTTATACATAATACTAAAAGATGGCAATCAATCCAGAAATAGAAGTGGAATTTCTGCTCAATGTCATTCATGTTTTTAAGATTATTCCAATATCTAAAACTTTCATCTCTTTCGTCAATTCTATTTTGAAGTTTCATTTTCTTTCCCTCAACATTTCAGTCAAACTAACAGATAGAACTCTGCAACTATTTTCCCCCTTAGAGCAGTAAACTTCGTTGTACATATTCAAGTGAACAGAAATATCGATATAGTAGGATAGATGGCGTCACAAAAACCGCTTCAAATCCTTTCTACACAGACATTTTTATACTATATCTCTATGAACAATGGTGATATTATATTTTTCGTACTTCCGGGCCTAAAGTGACAACTTCACTCCCTTGTGACAGGTACTAAAGTGTCAGATTTAATCCCTCCGGGATTAAATATTGACGAAACTCCCGGAACGATTAAATCACAAACAAACGAATTCAAGGGATATTTTATTGAAAAATATAATTAATTAGAATGGTAATTTCATTTCTTCTCTTCAAAAAAGCTAATAATTTTGGAAATTTACTTATATCAATATCTTCTCTAATGTTAATAACCGATTTCAGCATTGAGTAATGTGCCCAGAGAGTTGAGGCACAAACCGCTTTTGATTTATCATCGAAGTAGACTAACAGCGCATTTTCAGTAGGTTGTCTCACATTTTTTAAGCGACACCACTTTTTAAAAGCATCGTACTGCTGCTCGTATAGTTTTCTAGATTTCGGTGGTAACAATTCTTCACCTACTTCGGCTGCTCTTTTATCAATATCAGATACACCTTCTTCACTCATGATACCAATAATTATCAATAACAATGTTTCTTTCCAATGACACTAGTAATGACAATGTTTCTAAATTATAACTGTCACAACGCAATGTTACTATGGTAACTTATTTTAAAGACAGTTTATTAAATGAGTTGAAGAGAGAAAAAACTGATTGAAATTATTGAAATAATTAATAAAATCATACCGGAAGTACGAAAAGTATCGTATATACCTTGCGACTGAAGTACATTTAATCCTTCAGGTAAATTATGGCCCTCCCTGCGGTCGGGCCATAAACTTTACCTTCAGGATTAAATGTACTACTTCAGTCCCGCGGTATATAATGTACTATTATACCAAGGCGGAAAGTGAACCAGTTCTCTAGTTGAAACTCTTCCTAGAAATCAATTACCCTAACACCAAACTGATATTTTTGTACTCGACGCGCGTTTTGCTATCAAGGTTAGCATCTTCAGGAGAAGAAAATTTATACTAAATCCAAAGACTAGGGTTAGCTGTTTATATACCTCGAGCCGATATGGAATTTGTTGTTACTGCTACTTGTCTTGGAAAATAAAGGATCTATCTATCTATCTATCTATCTATCTATCTATCTATCTATCTATCTATTCTAATTAATTTCTCGACAATATACTAGTGCAGCCAGTACCTGCAAAGTTTTTTGGTCCGATATGGACTTCGTCTGTTATATTATTGATTGAATGGTAATGATTCGTACTTCCATTGTCTATATTTTTAACTCTATTGAAACCTGTTGCTAGGAACGGAAAGATTAAAATACAAATCAAGTGAGAAAAGATCGAATCAAAATCAAATTTTTGGTCAATGATGAAATTAGGGATTGATTGATCAAAGAAAATACTGTTGTTACAAAAAATCGAGATTTCGAATATGAATTATAAGTCAAAAAATTATTTAAATAACGAAATGGATGAAATAATATTGTGACAAGAAAATTGAGGTATCGAATATGAAATACTAGTCAAAAAATGTAAATAAAGAAATTGAATGGAATATTTTGAAAAAATGTTGAAACCAAGTTTCAAGTTGAGTTTACTCACGACGTTTCGATTGCTGGTATCCGCAATCGTCTTCGGGTGATTACTGACAATATTTCGAGGTGTGGTCGGTTATAAAGCCCTCCGATTTCCATATGGTGGGGGAAAGGGTGCTACTACCAAGGAGGCGAGCGGGTGCTACTACTAGAAGTGTGCCGATCGATCTTCAGCGGGAAATGGATGTATTGGCATGAGATTCTCTCTCATCGAGCCGCAGCCGGTCCATGCCTTGGATAAGCGGCCTCCACACATTCCGGATCTCCACGCTGGCATGACTGAATGCGTCGTTGTTGAGGATGTAGGCGGCTTCCTTGAATTTCCTCTTGAACCAGTGCTCCTCCTTGTGTATGACCTCGGCTTCAGACCATTTGATGCTCTGATGGTTTGTCCAAACATGCTCCGCTATTCCTGATTTCGTTGTTTCTCCTCGTTGAGTGTTTTTCTTGTGTTCGCTTATTCTTACTTCCAATGGTCTTTTGGTTTCTCCGATGTAGGATTTGCCGCACTCGCATGGTATCCGGTAAACGCAGTTGTTGGTGTCGCTGTTTTTATTCGGTGGTCGAATTTTTGTGAGCTGGCTGCGTATTGTGTTCCCTGATCGAAAACAGACTCTGACGTTGTATTTAGCTCCTATCCTCTTGATCCTCTCTGAAAATCCTCTCACGTAGGGGATGGTAAGAATTTTGCTGTTCCAGTATCTCCTTAGCGTTCCTTTGATTCGTCCGGACCAATGTTTGATCCAATGTTCGATCCACCAACTTCTTTGAGTATCTATTCTTTTGAAGATCCTTCCTTATGTTGCTCAGCTCCTTGTCTAGACTTTCTTTGGTGTTACAGAGATTGATTGCCCGATCAATCAGAGACTTAACGATTCCTCGCTTCGTAGATTGATGGTGATTGGATTGCTCATTCAGGTATTGTCCAGTATGAGTTGGTTTCCTGTAGACTGATGTTTCCCATAAATTTCTGGTCCTCTTCACCTCCACGTCGAGAAACGGCAGTCTGCTCTGAGATTCTTTTTCCCATTGTGAACTTGATGGTGGGCCTCACGTTGTTCAGGTGTTCTAGGAAGGCGTCCAATTCTGCATCTCCGCGGTTCCATACTATGAACGTATCGTCGACATATCTCAACCAGACGCGGGGTTTCTTCTTGGCCTGTTCGATGGCGAATGCTTCGAACCACTCCATGTAGATGTTGGCTATTACCGGTGATAATGGTGATCCCATTGGTAGTCCTTCATCTTGGCTGAGGAAACGATCCTTCAACTGGAAATAGCAATTCTGAGCGCAGCATTCCAGCAACTCCATGATGCCCACTATTGGTAGTGTTGTTCTATTTTCCAAAGTATCGTCCTCTCTCAGCTTCTCTTTGATGATCTCGAGTGCCTCTTTGACGGAAACGTTGGTGTAGAGGCTTTCCACGTCGAAACTGATTAGCTGGTCTTCTTCTTTGGCCTCGATTCTTCCCAAGATATCAACGAAATGTCTGGAGTTCTTCACAAAGGACGAGGAGTTTCCTTGTAGTGGCTGTAGGATGGGAAGTAGAAATTTCGCGAGCCTGTGGGTTGCTGAGTTCCTGGAGCTGATGATCGGCCTGATGATGATCGTTCCTAGCAACAGGTTTCAATAGAGTTAAAAATATAGACAATGGAAGTCCGAACCATTACCATTCAGCAAGAAACATTGTCAACCACTTTCAAGCAAATATTATCGATTATTCCGAATAATTTCTCAGCAATAGATTAAAAAGCAGGCTGAAAGGGATAGGTCCCCTGTCACCATTCATGCTGTTTTACATTTTGCTATTTCTAGACTCTCACATGCATCGAGTTTCAGAATGCTTTTACCAATTTTGTGGATATTGCCTGGATCGTGTTGGGGGACACTGGATTTTTCTACCCTTTTGTATTTCATGTGTGCAAAATGGTCCTTGAAACGAGTTTCAGTAGCTCGTCGACTCTGGTTGATGTTTTTTTTTTGTTGCAGTCTTGACAACTGATTTCGTAAATTCCCGACTTTTCTGTGTTTCCTTATTTATCTTTAGGGTTACCAAGAAACTGTTGTAATTTGTTATAAGTTTTATATGCAACTTTTATATTCGCTTTATCGAATATCTGTTTGAGGTTTATATGGGATTACTATGAACTTTTTATTACTCATCTTTTTGAAAAATCTAAGATATACGAAGTGCTTTCCCTTAATTTACATTTTCTCCTAATCTCATCAACCCAGATATAGTTGATACATAAACAGTTAATCCTAGTCTTTGGATTTTGTATCAATTTTTTTCTCCTGACGATGCTAACCTTGTCAGCGAAACGCGCGTCGAGTGCAAAAATAATAGTTTGGTATAAGGGTAATTTTGATCTTAAGGGAAAGTTTACACTTTCACACTCTAGTGGCTGAAACTTGTTTACCGAGATGAAAAAGAATAGTTTTTTTTTGGGTTAGTTACCTACTACAATTCGAAAAAATCAAGACTTAATATTGGAATCTATACAAGTATTGAAGGACAGATTTCTGATCTACCTCAAAAAGTTGCTGCATCAATGAGAAACAGTTCCTTCTAAATGGACCACATCCTTTTAGTAAATTTGACTATCACAAAAATTCAAGAACTAATGATTTTCAAATACTTAGCTTGTAAGTTTCGGAAAACAAAACTCCTCCCATTTCCGAAACTCATCACAAATACTCGCTTCTGAGAATATGTTGGTGATGTGAAATTTGTAAAATGTGTTTATATCAAATGCGAATATTCACAAACGTCAAGATGAAATCAGATTCTTTTGCTCTTTTGCTATCCTTCCGAGTGTCATTCTATTCTACTGTGGTATCTCCATCGGCAGTGAGAATAGGAACCAAAAACATTGTGCACCGATTGGTGTTAAATTAAATTGAAATTGATAGTATTTATAATTCAAAAAAATAGATATTGATGTTTAAAAGTTTAAGACTGTCTGCCTTGCCTACCTCATTCATACGTTTAAGCGTCACATGTTATTTACTGTATTATACTGTAATATACTTATATTTGTTATAAAATTAAATGGAAATAATAAATCTGATAAATTTTTATTTTGTACCTATTGATTTCTGCTTAATATCAAGTGTAAGAACATTTTAATTAATTGTGTTCAACGTACTTCCCCTTCAAATCTCAATCTAGTGAATTTGTATACCAACATCAACATTTTCGTCTTTGTTCGTAAATAATTTCATTGTACTAAAGGGTTATAGTAGTAGGAAGTCAAATAAGGAGATCACCATATTTTTTTACAAATACCATCTGTGTGAAAAAGCATAGTGGACTCCGTGACTGATGTTCTCTTATTGTTCCTCTTAGATTGTTTACTATAATGTAATATAACAAAAACTTTTGCCGCAGCAACGCGTGGCCGGGTCAGCTAGTAATTTTATAAAATGAACAAGAAATAATTGTTTGTGAGATCAATTTCAATACATTTCGTGTTTCGAGTAGGCATTGCACAATATTGTCATTCTGTCTGAATGTAATTTACCTACGTAGAGGTTAAAATGTTTCACAATTTGGCTTCGTTTTAATGAATACTTTAGGCATGCCAATCCTATTTCATAAAATCAGTTATGTTTCTCGAGGAATATTCCAAAAAAGCAATGTATGTAACTACTTATTGGAATATTAGTGGCATTTTCGATATTTAAATTGGACTGGCCCTGATGAGCGATAGATCACTCGAGAAAATTAATATTGGGGTTTCGAGGAGAAGAATACTTATATGTTATCACTGATACAGTGTGTGGTGTTTGTAAAATCGTGTTAGGGTTAGCTTGTGTGAATTGTTCGTCTCTAGAATATAATTTAGTGTTCCATAAAAAAATTTCAAAATCAGTGATTGACGATATGAATTTTAGTTTGATGAAAAATTGAAAAAATGAAGTACGTCATCCTCCCTTGCTGGTTAAATGGTGACTTAGTTTATTCTTTTCAGTTGATAAGAACCCTCTTCAACATGTGCTGTAGTAAAAATAATCGAATGAATGCTCGTTAGAATCAGTCCGGAAGTTGCATCTCATATTTCCAGCGATCTATCGTATCGCTGAACGTTTCTGCTAGAGCTCGGCATCCGAATGAAATTATTAATGTTGTTGGTCTTCGTTTTTGCGTCGGTAGCCGTTCTTTATTTGTCATTGCTGATGATTAATTTCTTATTATCGTTGATATGTGCTGCGCGCATTCATTCTTGAATATCGCGCTCGAAAAAATAAGCAAATTCTGAGTTCATTCCAAAGCAGTGGCGTCGGTACGGTTCCATTTGCGATTAATATCAATAATGATGAAAATATACCTCGTTCGCAATTTATTTTTGCAAGATCCAGCTTTCTCGATTACTCACGCTATCTGTTGTCGAAACGGTAGAAACAACAAGGGGGTCGGGAAATAATACACTTACCGACGCCTAAATTGCTTACAGTCGTCTTTCCTAGTTGAAAAAATTAATATGTTTGATAATTCCGTCCACTTTGTCATAATAGTATATTATTCACCGGGTAGGGAAAGCCTAACATTCCTGGACGACTGTGAAGATAGCTACGTCGAGGCGCAAGCCCAGACTTAGCAACACAGCCCAGGAATGTTAGGCTTTTCCTACATGGTAAACATACTACTTCTCCGCATATCGTTTGAAATTCCACAGATATCAAATAATTTTGATTATTTTTTTCACTTGTCAAAATGTGACGTTTTTGGCATTTCAACCAATAGTAGCGGGTTATTCTATGGTTATTCTAGCCAATCATTGGGTATTATACTGATAAAACTGCCTGGTCCTTTCGATTGTTTCGATAAAACGTTGTTTACATTTGAACTGTCAAAACTATACGGTTCACCGCGTCGATTCTATCGAACTGGCTCATATTTATATAAATTATCATGAATGAAGAGTTTTACCTTATTATTAATAGTCATTCACTTTTTTCAGCATAATAATAACATAAACAACACATTTCAATCAACACTCAAACACGTAAATAGCTCATAACCTCAACTTTATGACAGATATAGCGAACGACCGATTCAAATATTTAAGGTTTCCTTAACTCAAATGAAGATGGCATACAATTAGTTTTTATTAAATACAATTCATTTTTTGTGGTATGAGAAGAAACCGTTGTATGCAGATTTTGACACAACGACATAACGAATGATTTTATGTTCCTTCTGGCGCGATTTTCATTTCATAAGAAATTTTCAATTATCAACCTTGTACAATGAGAGGCGTGACGCCATCTCTTGGTATCGTCATATCATATTCAATGCGTAAGCATCATATATCTTCTGGATCATAGAGGGCATACATCGTTGTTTGACATTTCAAATTTGTGAAATTTTCACCTTTTCTCTTTTCCTTCTTATGTAAATGAAATACTGATCAATTAAATTGTGGTTCCTTTTTTTTGTTCAAAAAATAATCTCTTCAAATACAACTCGTTCTTCAAATTTAATAAGATAAATTTGCATTTTCGAAACACTCAAACTTTTTTATTTCGAGGCAAAAGCATTCAAACAAACCGAATTAGATAAAATCACTCGTCCTACGGACTCGTGATTTTATCAAATGGTTTGTTTTCCTACTTTTGCCAAATAAAAAAGTTTTTGTGGAAAATGAAAATTTATCGATTAAATTTGAAGGACTCGTGGTATTACCTTTGATCAATTCCCGGCGGGACACAAATAGAGAACATGATGAAAGACAAAATATGTCAAATATTCGACAAAAAAAATCAACGTTCGTGTTTATTAGTAATGTCTTTTCGATTGAAAAATTAATAAATATAGTTGTCCTATGATGGTAATGTTTCCATTGAGATTTTCATTAATTTGCTTATTTTGCGATAAGGTTTTACGGTACACCTAGTCCATGGTCTTCAAGCTTTTGGCCCACCAGTCACTTTGAGTTCGACATAGATGGACTAGAACGTACCATAATACCGCAGAAGTTACGCCACTGGTAATCTTAGCAGCAGAAGATAGTAAAAAATCCCATATTTATTAGCGATGTAGCTGAGGATAATCAGATACGAACACCTGGATAAATAATTAACACAGGAGCGAGTTATGGTTTTAATTCCTCCTATCTCACAATTATATTTCGCTCCGCTATCTATTTTACCCTGCTGGTTTATTTATGCGAGATGAACGTTCAATGGTCGTTCTTCGTGTCGTACCTTTTCGTTTTCATAATCAAAAGATACCGGTGGTGTTTGCGGTGTGACTAGGAGAACTGAGATTTATGCTGTCCCTTCAGCGAGTTATTCATTGATATTCGTAATGAAGGAACTGTTTTATGCACGACCGGGCGTAAAGTGCTACTTTATCGCCTGTGGACTACTTTATAACTTTTACTCTATAAAATCGTTGAGCAGGCGCTGAAGTGAATCTCATATCGATAGAAGCCTATATTCCGATGCTCTCAATAAATGCAAAATTATTGAAACATATATCTAAGTTATAGAGAAATGCACATTACGAGTCGAGAATCCATCGGTCACCATCATCAGACAATCAATATATCTATTGTACTTATAGGTAACTCATAATGAGCCTTCCTGTATAACGCAGGACATCTATGTTTTAATAATTGTGATGGCTTATTTGAATATTAAAATTTTCTTAATTTTTCTGCCATGCAAAATCATATGATCAAACCAAAACTTCAATCCGTTTCAAAATCACTAAGAAATTATCTGTGATCACAAAAATTGACAACAAATATGGCTACTAGCCTATAAAATATTATTTCGAAAAATTTACTGATTTGACACGATATCACAGTTATTACACCATTTCATTAAAAAGTACTCAGTACCAATCGAATAGAAATCATATGGGTATCGAGTTTCTTCCTTAAAAACCACACACCTCTGCAGTAACTACCATAGACATTACAACTAATGGACTGGCCCTAAGAGAGATAGGACTGCGGGATGATCAAGATAGAAAACTTCAAGTATAACCTCTAAGCGAACTCCTTCCTTAATGTAGCAGATGAAGAAAGGTTAAGAAGGATAGAGTATTTCAAGTATAGAATTATCATTCTGTCCTTCACAATATCACTTTACATTTGTATTAGCATCATTAAGTATTTCTCAATGTTTACTTTCAACTAATATAAGTGGTATAAAAACAGAGGAAGTTTTATTTATCATTTTTTTTATTTTAGATTAATATTTTCTTTTTTTTTTTCATCCAGTTCTAGTTATTTAAATTTTCTTGTAATTAGTCTGATTGATAAGTTATTTTTAAATCTCATCATCGATTTCCAATTGACTGCTCATTCAATTGTTTACTTCCAATTGTTTTTGTCCAATTTAACCGCTTAGAATACAGTCACAGTCAATGCTCTCTTTCGGCTGCTCGAATCCTGAAGGGTTCTGACTGATTAGACAAAATTTGACAGAGATATCTCTAACATTCTTTGAAAATGCCAAATGAAATGTTGGTGAAATGTCCAGGATCACCAGAAAACAACATACTACGGATGAGAACCTGGAAAGACTACGTATTTGCATTTCTACGTATATGTAAGAAAATTGCATTGACGAAGATTAACAATATTTACATTTGTGTTAGCATCATTGAGTATTTCTCAATGTTTACTTCCAACAAATATAAGTGGTACAAAAACAGAGGAAGTTTTATTTATCATTTTTTTATTTTAGATTTATATTTCCTTTTTTTTTATCCAGTTCTAATTATTTCAATTTTCTTGTACTTAGTCTGATTGACAAGTTCTTTTTAAATCTCATCATCGATTTCCAATTGACTGCTCATTCAATTGTTTACTTCGCTCTATGGCATCAATAAACAATGTTACTCTCTGTATTCAATATACTATTGCTTTCTGTTCCTGAAATAAACAAGGAGATAAATGCCAAAGCATTAGTGATTTGACCCATGGTTTGAAAGTTATGGTATTATCCAACAATTTATGATGTACTAAAAAATAATTTTTTATTAGTAGGTACTCATAATTTCTCAGACATCACTTCTGTTTGAAACTTGATGGTTATTAGTATACAACACGTAAAGTTACTCACTCGTTGGAATTAATTTGTAATATATTATGGTACCACGAAACATTTGGGTTTGAGTAGATAAGAGTTCCGTTATTTTTGGAATTCATGGAATTTATTGTCTATAAGAGAGCTTCATTCGAATTATCAATTGTGTAGTTACTTCGACATAAGACTCAGTAATGATTTATGGGTTTGTTCACCTTCTAATAATTTTAGTGGTGACTTCATCTTCAACAGGTAGGTGCTTGAAAACTTGAACTCTCACGCATCATCTATTCATAAAAGAAATGAATGAACTATGTTCGCCATAGAAAACATCAATTCTTCTCCAGACTTCGCATGCAGTTTCGTTGGAAAAGGCAAATCTTTTGAATGTCACATCAAACTTGAAAACTGTCACTTCTACTTTCGAGGCTGTAAAAATATATATATATATATATATATATATATATATATATATATATATATATATATATTCGGATAGGTTTCCGCGGTCAGTTGTATGTTGTTGTTGAGTTCGGGTTGAACCGGGTTGAACCGCGTCTGGAGTTTTGTTCTCGACGTTTCGGCTCCGATTTTGGAGCCATTTTCAAAAGTAAATGTGACTTCACGCTGAGGTCTCAATCTGCCTACTCCTCAGGTGTTGTCACAGGGGGCAAGGGTTTGTGACTTGACGCCGGGGCCTCAATCTGCCTACTCCCCAGGTCTCGTCACGAGTTCTTTCTAAGGTCTCAATCTGCCTACTCCTTAGATCGAACTGAGGTATCGAGGGATGTTGGGTAGTATTTATAGCAGCGGGTGCTGCTAAAGCACCGTCGGATGTCTTGGTGGGGATTGGGCATCTGGAAACTAGGGGTTTCCATGCAGTTGGAAGTCTCTGACCGTCGTCACGTTTATTTAAGCAGGAAGGTCGCTTCTCGATTTCGATGGCCTCGCGAATTATACGAGCTTGTAGTGTTTTTGCTGTGGCGATGGTCTTACTGTTCTCAAAGTCTATTTTATGTCCTGTCTCTTGATGATGTTTGGATGGAGCTGAAGATGGGTCTGATTTTCGGACAGCAAGTTGATGTTCGTATACTCTACTTGTCACACGTCTGTTGGTCTGGCCTACATATGTTCTATGGCAATCAGAACATGGTATTTCATATATACCCTGTGATTCGTTGACGATTTTGTCCTTGGGGGAGCGGAGGAATGTGGAGATTTTATTGTTGGCTGTAAATATTGTTTTAATGTCCTGTTTTTTGAGAATTCGGCTGATTTTGTCAGTAACTCCTTTAATGTAGGGAAGGAAAGCTTTATGGAGAACGTTGTTGTCTGTTTAGGGAATGGAAGCCATCCATCCGCCGCCATCAAACTTCTTCCATTCCATAAAACTTTAATTGAAAGCAATTAGAAAGAAAAAGAATTATATTATATTTGTACCATTAGGTCGATGTGTTTGTGATATGTTGTCCTTCATGTTTTTATTAAAAAATGATTATTAACCTCACATTCGTAAGTAAGCACATGTTGAAAATCTTTTCTATTCTCAAAAAAAAAATTTCCAATTCATTGTAGAGTTCCTGATGAAGAGCCAATAAAGACTCGAAAGCTTGAACAGAATAAAGAGTTCACTTTGTTCCAATTCCTTGTTGACTGCACACCCGAATATTAAAGGATTCTTCTTTAACTTAGACAGTCGTCTAACCTTCTCACATTATATATATATATATATCATTGCGTCTTTCTGAATCCTTGCGCAAACCTGAAACCTATCACTTGATGAAGACTTACAAAAATTCATCCCCATAGACAACACAAGTGAAGATAATAGCCCATACCTTCTTATCATTTTGGAAACAAAGTGATCCCATCAAATGAAGGAAGAAATAGATTATCAAAAACAGCTACTCTCCTGCCTATATGGCGACGACGGGCAGTGGGTTACATAGAAGTCACTTTTTTTAGCTCATTTGGTATACTTATTACTCAAAATATAAATCAAACAAATATCGTTGTAGGATATTTAAAGACAAATGGAGATAAGTTTGCAAAAAAATATTGTTTGAATGTTATTTGATGAGGTAGAAATGTTATATTCATATTTTGGGTTTTCTTTCCTCTGGAAAAGAAAAAGCTTTGAATTCTTATAATATCTGTATCCAGAGCGAATTTGTGAATTTGAAAAAAGCAAAACTGACTGACTGTTTTGTCAGTTACGTGTCGAGTTTTCTGTAAATTTGGAGAGTGAATTCAAAAATATATTAAAAAATTGGATATACTTTCCCCGACGCGTTCAAAAGCTAGTCTTCCTTCTTTTTCAAGCTTTTTTGAAAAATTTGTATTGATATTGGTTTTGACACTACCCACCAGAAATCCAATGTCAATACATATTTTCAAAAAGGCTCGAGGCAAGCTAGTTTTAGAAATATCGCGCGTCGCCAAGGGGAAGTATATCCAATTTTCAATATATTTTTTGATTCAATCTCCAATTTAATAAAAAACTTGTCAGTAATTTTGCTTTGAAATATGGCAATTAGGTATGGGGCTAAACATAACAATTTTCCCTTGAAACAAATATTATAACAATTCAAAGCTTTTTTCTCAACCAGAGTAGAAGAAAACGAAAAAATGGATTCAAAAAAATCATTCACGTGGATAACATTTCATTTTGAAACCTAGAATAGCTTGAGCTCATCAGTGGGCTTATATGGATAAATTATAGAACTTTCCTCACTAGATACTCCAAACAATATCGAAAAAGACAATTTTGAGCCAATTTTCTCTGAATAAACTGGTATTTTTATGACACATATATTGTCGTGACTGTAAAAGCTATCCATTGGTTATGAAATTAGGGAACATGATTATTTTTTTGGAGTAAAGGGAGTTTTGGAAAAGTGACTTTCTCTTCAAATGTACACCAAAAGATCACAAAACATCCATAGAAGTTACATCGAATGTTTAGCAAACAATCCCTGTTGCTATGTGTATATCATTCATAAACGTTTAGGCAAGACATTTCCTGGGTTTTCTCCCATCTGGAAATGAGAAAGAAGAACTTTTGAATCTTTTGATTTCTGTTCATGAGGGCAAATTGATATATTTGAGAAGCAGAATTTTTCATAAATTTGGAAATTAAATTAAAAAAATATTTATACTTCTCCTTGACGTTTCGGAAACTAGTCAGTCTCCTTTTTCAAGCCTTTTGCAAGTAGCCTCTTTTTTTGTCTCATTCTATTTTATTTCAAACACTCTTTCTCCTCTGTGAATGACTTAAATGTTTATGAATGATTTACACTTCAGCGTTTGCTGAATATTTGAAATTACTTCTAAAAAAGTTTTATATTTTTTGTACTGAGTCTGAGAAGAAAAGGCTAAAAATCACTACCTCAAAACGGTTAATGTAGTTTTCATCATTATATTTGAAGTTCTACTCATATTGAGAAATATGACAATTTTTGTAGTGATAAAGGGGGTTTAACAAATAATTTTTCTTTTTCGAATCTTCTATTTGGGGACAAAAAAATGAAGAGATTAGTTCCTCGAAACTTTTCATTATAATTCGATGTTTCATTTTAAATACTGAAGGACTCGAAGAGAATTAATAAAAAACGACGAGTGCTCTCGAAAAGCAGTCTTATGACTGATATTTATTAGTCCAATAACTAACTGTCTAGGTAAGTTGGGACTAGCCTGAACGAATTGTTACTCTAAATGATTTGAGTCTCCTGACATATTGATACTGGTAACCAGTGTTGCATATATTATCGAAAAACATTAATCTGTCCAGCAGAATACTTGGTAAACATGAATGAAATGAACTTAAAAAATCAGCTATTATTATTTTTGACTAAAAACAGGTTGCTATCTCCTTACCAACATGGATTCACAAAAAACAAAAGCACTGAAACTGCTCTGTATGAATTCCAAGAAAATGTAATTAGTGCTTTAGATGGTAAAATCCAGATCGGTGGATTATTTATTGACTTTACGCGTGCTTTCGATTGTGTAAATCATGAACTTCTCCTTTTCAAGCTCGAAAAATATGGTATAAGAGGTGTGCCACTAAATCTAATCAAATCATATTTGAGTAACAGATTTCAGAGTGTAATCATCGAAAATACCCAAAGCCATTCCCTAAAAATTGAGCAAGGCGTTCCCCAGGGATCAATCCTGGGTCCTTTGTTATTTTTGATCTATGCTAATGACTTGTTAAATTTCCTTCATAATCACTTAAATGTCCATGTAATATCGTATGCTGATGACACTAATTTACTCATGAAGGCTAAAGATATGAAGGAACTAATGGACACATCAGATAAGGTTTACAAGAAAGTAATTGAGTGGTCTGAGAATAATCTCTTAACAGTAAATAGGGCAAAATCCTCTTTCATAAAATTCTCAATGAGAGGTACGGCGGAAAATGTTCAGATCTCTGAAGTTGGTGGAGAGTTAAACTTCTGTGAAACAATAAAAATGCTTGGGCTTATGATAGATCATAAACTATCTTGGTATCCACATATTGATATGCTTTGTAATAAATTGAGAAAAAATTGTTATGCACTCAAGTTTCTATCACACCATTGCCATGAAAATGTTCTACTGACTCTGTATTATGCCAATATCAACTGCCATTTGCGATATGGTATTCTTGGCTGGGGTACATCCTCATCACTATCGAGAGTTTTCGTACTGCAAAAATTTGCCATTAGGATTATTGCTGGATTGGAATGGAGTCAATCATGTCGATCTACATTCAAAAAACTGAAAAATTTTAACTGTGATAGGTTTATACCTATATGAACTGTGTATCTATGTTTTCAAAAATAAAGATAGGTTCTTCTCCAATGCAAATGATCATCACTATGCCACTAGATCCAAAAATCTTCTTTTACCAACTGCTCATCGGACTACCCTATATCAAAAGAGTCATTTATATATGGGCTGTAAAATTTTTAATCACCTAGATGCCTCTATCAAAAATGCATCGAATCTAAACGTTTTTAAATCCAGACTGAAAAAATTACTGATTGAAAAAAATTGTTATTCCATTGAGGAGTTTTTAAGCTGACATCATTATATTTCAATAGTTTTTGTTGAAACTTTGTATCAGACAAAGCTCTTTTAGTGAATATATCGAGTATGTACTTCTTGAAACCAATACGAGCAAATTTGTTATTTTTATGTCACTGTAGCTAGTTTTTATAGTGTTTAAAACAATGTTTTTTGTTGTTTTTTTATTTTCTTTTTGTATTCCGACGTCATTTTCAGTTATTGTATATTGTGTGTACTTTTCAACGGGAAAATAAAGATTATTATAATTATTATAACACTCCCAATGCTTCAAGGCGTGTTTGACATTGGCAATTCTCGCTCGTGATTCAAAAGCGTTTCTAGAAAATCACCTATTGACAGACACTTTGTCGGCGATATCTCCTCACCCTATGAATAACTCATCATCAGTAATGGAATATTCAAGTGCGAGAATCGTCGGAGATTGAAGATCGCTCATTCTAAAGAATTGAAAGCATGTTCGACGACGACGACAAACAAATTAAATCGGCATGATATGCACATGAGATGTTCGCCGGATGATTTATCGCGTACAAAACGGGATATAATTGAATAGGAATCAGTGTGTGAGGTAAGGTGTAGAGGAGCGAATTAGCATAATAGGAAATTGATGAGTGTGAATTGTTGGCAAATACGACGCGGCAGATGGGTTTTGACCCTGGTATGTTGCATGGACGAAGATGGATATTTCTTCTGCCAAGGAAAACTACATCTCTCCTTGTAGTGGTAGGTAATGTATCATCCTAAAAGTATGGACAACAAGAGAACCGAAAATTTGAATCAGATCTCAAAAGGATATTGGTACCATAATCCATTCTGACAACAATATTCTCATAGTAAAATAAACGTGCATCATGAAAAATCTGAATCAAGGGCAATTATCATATCCTACTTGCATTCATAATAATAATAATAATAATCTTTATTGCCTAACAGATAACCAATTATAGGACAATAACATTTAACATAAAATGTGAAATTCAGTATTATATCTAGATTGTTAAAATTGATGTCAGTTTCATGAGAGATGTGGTTAAAACTATTACAAATTTTTTGGATAGGAGAGTTACACAAAACATTTGTTCTTGAATACAAACAATAAAATATTGCTGCATTACGTGAATTATGCCGTGGTACTAGGAAATGCAATCTTGAGAGGAGTGTTGGTGAGTCAATTTCGTTATGAACTAATTTATATAGAAATACTAGTCCAGCATTTATTCTTCTCAATTGTAGGGGATCAATTTTGAAACGTTGTAGCATTAAGGATTCTTCAGTACCCCTTTCAGGGTAAACACCATCAAGCCTCAGGGCGAGAAATTTCAAAAACCTCCTCTGAACTTTTTCCAAAGCTGCGATATGAATATTGTAATGGGGATTCCAAACGATTGACCCATACTCTAACTTAGATCCTACAAGGGAAAAGTATAAAACTTTCATCGCCAGTTCATTAGTAAAAGTTCTACAGTTTCGAATAATAAATCCAAGGGATTTCATTGCCTTCGATGTAATTTGAGTGATATGGTTCGAAAAGTCGAAGTTACTATTGAACAAAATACCGAGATCTTTAATATCTTCTACTCTGGTGAGGTGGGTACCAGTGATATTGTAGTTATATAGAGTTGGTTGCAACCTGCGAGTATATGAAGATATTTTACATTTAGAAATGTTTAGATCGAGTCTGAAAATTGAAAACAAGAGAGGTCCAAGGTTAGATCCTTGGGGAACTCCTGACGTGACCGAGTAAAGTTCCGACCTGAACCCATTATATGCCACAAATTGATGTCGATCGGATAGGTATGATTTGAAAAAACTCACTAAGGCATCGCTAAATCCGTAACTTTCTAATTTGTATAATAATATACTATGATCGATTCTATCAAAAGCCTTAGAAATGTCCGTATAAATTACATCTACTTGTCCCTTGTTATCCAAATTTTCAGCTATGAATTGAGTAATCTCTATAAGGTTCGAGTTTGTTGAACGATTTTGCATGAAGCCATGTTGAAGGGGAGATAATACACGATTAATTTGGGGATATAGTGCATGATACATGGACATTTCGATAACTTTTGCAAAGTTGTTCAATATCGCTATCGGACGATAATTAGATATTATTGAATTATCACCGCTCTTTAAAATAGGACAAACACGAGCTACTTTCCATATGTTAGGAAATGATTTATTTCTCAGAGCAGCGTTGAATATAATCAATAACGGTTTTGCCAAAATATGTGCACAATCTTTGATCAGGAAACTTGGTATCATGTCAGGGCCAGATGTTAATTTGTTCGGTAATTTTTTCATTGACTTGATAATGTCCGCTTCATTCATACAATGAAAATAATCAATCGAACGAGAATTTTCTTTTGATAAACAGTTGTCCTCCATGTAATTGAAGAAAGGATTTATTCTTTCCGGGTATTCATCGCAGTATGTCGTTTTCTGGTGATCTTCGAACTTTCTCCAACATATCATTTCCATTTTCGTCAAGAGGAGTTGAACATATTTTTGTCGCTTGTTCAGTCATTCAGAACTCCTAAGATTGCAGTCACAGTCTCTTTTGGTTGGTCGAATCGTAATGGGTTCTGACTGATTAGACAAGATTTGACAGAGATATCTCTAACATCCTTTGAGAATGCCAAAAAAAATATTGGTGAAACGTCCAAGATCACCAGAAAACAACATACTACGGATGAGAACCTGGAAAGACTACGTATATGCAACTATCCGTGGAACAATATTTCATCTCCTTGTAATGAATGTATTACCGTGTGAGTCTAATTAGAGATGTTGTGAAGGAAATAGAATTCTAAAACTGTGAAATGTAGCGTTGGAAATGGTACATGGTTGTGATGAAGAGGAGCCGTATATGGGCATTACCTTTCCTCATCTCAGGTGCTACATATGGGTTGTATCTGAGTTTCTTCATGACAGTTTTTCTTCCAGAAATTGTTCTTTCCGTTGCACCGATGAGTCCATAAGTAAGTTTTTGTGTTCTTGGCAGTTGCGATATTAATGAAGGAGTTGACAACTGTGACTTCAAGAAAATGCCAGAATAATCGATGTCACCATTTTCTGGACTTTCTATCAAACCGATAACAAGAAGATAACTCATTCAAAAAGTGGTTTTCCATATCTGGAACTGAAATTTCGATTCAGTAAGCTATTTATGACCCCTTCCTTTCATCACTTCGATACCACACAATAAAACTCATCAAAACTTAAAAAATATGCAAAAGTGGAGAACTTTCCATGTTCACCGATGTTATAATACTACAATAAAAAAAATCCGTAATTCGCCGATAAAAAATTGTGGAAACCAGTAATTTTACCAGAAAGGTTTTAACTAGTTTTCTACCCTCAATGCATACAAATTCCATTCATTTAGCATGGATTTGTGTACGAGTGTAGCTGCCGGGTGACAGATGGCACCTGGGATTGAGGTAGTTAGAATGGAAACCACTGCGAATTGAAATACAGAACTTTGATTCGGTGGTTTCGCGATGAAATTACTATGCCTCAAAGCGTAAAAGTATGTTTTTTGTTCGAAGAATCATTGCAACATTTCTAAGCATTTTGGTCGTGTTCCTATCAGTAGATAGAATTTCAACTGAACTGAAATCCATGCAATGTCCTTCCTCAAAGATATGCCCACTCAATTCACATCTCTCCGGATACAGTCTACTGTCACTATAACGCGCTTTAATTCTATCTTTCAGTTACCTGGAATTTTCCCCTATGTTTTCTTCATTAGAGGCTTGAAATGGAATACAGCATACCACATCCGAACAGTTGGTATATGGAGTTTCATCTTTCGATATTTGAGATGAAAAATGAATAATAGTTTAAAAAACTAAAAAACACGCTTTTGTAGCTAACCGAACTAAAAACTAGAAAATAATTTTTAGTTACAAAGAGTTTATATTACGGTAGTAGAAGGCTAAACAATCATTCATAGTCAATCAGCTCATAATAAAATTATAATAAAATTTAAGTAATTAACAGAATAAAGTAATTCAGAGTAAAATCGTGGGGTGCTTGATATATTATATATTACAATCATTCTATCGGTAATTATCTTTGAGAGGAGACTTATGAAATTATGAAATGTAGTGAAATGCACCCTACGCTTTTTACTCTGAATTACTTTATTCTGTTAATTACTGAAATTTCATTATAATTTTATTTTGAGCTGATTGACTATGAATGATTGTTTAGCCTTCTACTGCCGCAATATAAACTCTTTGTAATTAAAAATTATTTTCTATTTTTTAGTTCGGTTACCTACTTATAAAAGCGTGTTTTTTTAGTTTTTCAAACTATTATTTATTTTTCATTTTTTAGTTCAATTTATCAATTAGTTTCTAGTGGAAATGTGATATTTCTTACGAATAATTCCGCAATCTCATCATTTCATTTAAATTGAAATTTGTTAACTTTATTTTAGTTGGTGAAAATTTATGATTGAATATGTTTCAACTATAACTAATCCTTTTTTTACCGACTGTAAAACTGAAGCTGTGTAGAAATTGTCCTTGAACAGACGTAATCCTTGAACGGCCGTAATTGGGAGATATTCTTGGCACAGAGAGAGGTAAGCGTGGAATATACTAACACAATTGAGACCCGATCAGCCATTTTTCCAAAGGTCTTATTAAATTTTAAAGCTCTACCAAATTTTGTTCCATAATATAAATAGATTGAAAATTGTGTTCTGATTATTTTGTTATAATTTAGATGCCTTTTGTAAATCACGGTTATCATATTATTATGTTACATAAATATCATATACAGTAATTTGCATGTATCAGACTCATGTACACCTACGCATGTAAGATAAGGAATGAACATTGTGAGAACGCAACTACCCTGAAAACGTTTCTGCCTCCGTTGTGCTGTGCCGAGTGCCCGAACGAAAGAACGAAAGAGTAAGTCCGAAACTGCAGGCATGCGCAGAACGCGCGCTAGCTCTATCTTTTTTACTCCACTACAGAGGATCTATAAAAGAATTTATTAATCCTGGTGGTCCTTATAAGAATAATGGAAAACTATGATCAAATTATTGCATTGTCATCGGTCCTTGATACGTATGCAAAGTTTCAAATTAATCAGACTTCTGGAAATTGGTGAAAATTATGCTCAAAGATTCCGTTACATACATAGTTACAACCCAAGCTAATAAAAGCGCGTTAAATAAATTAAATTAAACAACATTTCAAGTTTGAAAACATTTCATCTAATATTATTGTCTTTGAAATCCAACTTTTTTCCTTCAGTAAAACGCCCTTCTTTTCACTCGTACGCTACTGATCCTTCGTACACGCATTTCTTTCGACTATCTTCGAAGAGGAAGGAATCGAAAACGCAAGCGAAGACGTGTAACAAAGTTATTAAATATTCTACAGTCGGTAACACACAAGTCACCTGGCATTACAGTCGGTGTCATGAACCTCTGTTCTTGTAATGAAGTTTTCCAATTTGCATAAACATTACACCTCTCTTTACAGTTACTAATGGTCGTGAATAACATGTGCGAAGCGATTCTTTCTTTTTTTTTTCGGTACTTAGATTTCGAGAATAACAGTCGCTTCATCAGGAAGTGGGACTTCCAGGAAGCTGGAAATTGTGATTGTTACGTAAAACCGTTTATAGTCGTTGTTTTGTCGAATCGACTCGAATGATCGTGAGAATTGGTCACATTCATTCAGCCTCTTGTTGAAAGTCGACATTCAAGACTTTCTAAAGAGTATCAAAGAGCAGATGTCGGCGTTTTAAATCCACACATGGACTATGAGTATTGAACTTGATGTTGACAGGAAAGGCAACAACACTTTTAGATACTTTCCAACTAGTGTTCATTACTGTCCACAATTGAAACTTTTCCTAGAGATCAATTACCCTAACTTGTTTCAACTTTTACACCAAAGGTTCCAAAACTCATCGTTTATACTGTCCACAATATAAAATGGCACCACTGTAATTTCTCGTTTATAGGTCGAAACAATTTTCTGGAATGAGAATAGGTACAACAATGAGGGGGGCTTTATGAAGCATAAGCTGGAGTGAACTTTAAAACTTTTTATTCAAAAGTAACGCTATTGGAAATCAATAAATCTGGGAAAATCAAAGCAATTTTGATGATTCTTCGTATTTATTCTATAATGAGACTGTGGGCTGAACTCTAATCTGTATATATACGTGAAGTTGACATACTTTCAATATACGATTATTTTTTGAAATTCTGGGAACCAAAGTATCCCTGATGTTGGGCACAACACTTCTCTTTCCATTTCAAACATGAAAGAATGTTCTTGTGATCCCTTATCCTCTCTTGATTGAATCATTCGCCATTATAGATAAAAGAAAATTCGATATCTGTGAATTTTTTCAAATCTCTCCAAAATATGTTGAAGAATGAATTGATTCATGACAAGAGAAACAATGAACGTATGCGATTCGTGTATGTTTCATTCATAAGGAACTGAAGGGATGGTATTGATTTAAATGTACATAAAAAAACACAAAGACTTTCGGGTTGAGTCGAATTGCCTTAACAATTTTTACCATTGAAGACGGTGGTATTGTGATTTCTCGTTCATCGAAGATAAAAACAGGGATTTTTGATCCTCAATTTCCATGATGATCGCCAACAACGTAGTAACGAAGGTACTTCTATAATTGGTCTATACAAAATGCAAAAAAAAGTTTCAATATCATCGGTTATCAGTCATACTGCTGAGTATCAGAGGAAATCCTAATAAAACACAAAATCCATCAGATATAAAATTCGGTATACTAGAACATAACTGAGATCTGACGATCTCTTATAAAACCCTTCCAGATAGTGTGTTTTCTCAGTTCGTCATTTCCCACGAGTATGTTCTTTTCGCCAGAGCCGTAGGTATTCCATGCGAGTTGTAAACTTTGCTTTTTCTGCAGCTATAACAGATAATAGGAAAATTATTTAAGAAGTAACATGAACATTAAATTTATTGACTTGAAAAATTTCCATTTGAGTACATTTTAATAATTGAATAGAGCTGCCATTGCTGGAAATTCGATATTTCATGGGAGACCTGATTTATTGTGTAATAAGAACAACAACTGGAAAACAATGAAGTCATTGTTGATGACTTGATCATCATCAATGATCTATCAAGAACAGTTGAAATTGGACAGAATAATGTTGTAGCCGTAAAGAAATATACATTTCAAATTTTTTTATGAATGAGCTGCTGAATTTCGAAATGTATAAATGTACTGGGTGCTTTGTTCGTAATTCGAATTGATTTCTTGTAAAATCGGAATGATGCTACGGAAACTAGTTTCGGGCCGATCAATCCGAATCGTTGAACCATATAAACCACTAGAACTTCACATTGATACATTAATACCAAGAGGGGAAAAAAACCAATAATCGATTCATTCTGATTGTTTATTCGAGAATCTCAAATATCAGGACCTCCATTGTTTTCTACTATTCGCTAATGCCGACTAGAGGCTCAGTTCGCCAATTAAATTTAATTGGTGTACGTTTCGGTTTTCGGAAACGGACCCTCAAACTTCTTGCTGCCTCAGCTTATTAGCCGGATTTATAGACGCGACCGTGACGTAAGGGCCAAAAGGCAAAAACGCGTCCCGACCATTGTTATTATCTCATTCGGGTCGATCTTCCTAATTGCTCGCTCTCTTCTGGACCACAACAACGTCTCAAGGTTGAAACTGGGTCGATTTCATTGGCGATTGGTGTTTTTCGTGATCGTTTCGGCCCTAGACGGATCAGTGGATTTCGACTGGTTCAGAGGGAGAACCAAAATTATTCCAGCCTAATGAGTGAAACTCAAACAGCAATAATAATGATTAAAGTTCATTCATGCTGCTTACAACTTTGAAATGTTCTAATAGATATACATTCCATGAACAAACTAAAATTCAACAATGACAACTTTTTGTAAGGTTAACGAGGGTAACAATTCACAATAGAATCATCAATTGAAAGTAAGCACTTTCATGATCCATTCAAAAAAGCGTCAAATTGAGACCGACAGGTCTTGATAATCCATGTTATACATTTTTGTCTGAATAATGATAATACTTTGATTCCTTTGATTTCGTGTGGTATTTCATCATGAAGATATGGTATAATAAACTCGTAATTTTTTTCTGCAATCTTCTTTCCATATGTGACGATAGTTTCATTTCGAGTTTCATATTTTTATATTCACTTCAAATGATTTTTTTGAGAATGTAAATAATCATTCTATAAATATATGATTATTTTATATTCATTTTTTACTCTGAATAATAATTCAGTCGAATATTTTCAGTCTCTACCATAAATTATTTTTAGAAATATTATCGTATTATTTTAAAAATTCTTCCCACCCCCAAAAACTTTATTCAATTAGTTGTTTTTTATCACTACATACACCATATAAAGTATACGAAGTGAGACTATTCATCACTATTCAATGAACTGGTGCTGTCTCTAACATAATTCGAAAACACCATATTCGATATACGAGTATTCCCCTTTCATATTTGTTCAGTTTTATCACTGTTGACCCGACGAGGATTGTCCTCCCACCCTTTTCTGAGAGTACGAAAACTATGCTCTCCGAAGATTACGTGGTATCTTACTCGCGATTCGAGGAGGAAACCATTTTGGATCTCTGTCCACTATTCACCAGACTATATCCGCAAACTTTCTCCCTAATACATTGAACAAATGAAGTGCAGAGCTGAAATGAATGCAGTAAATATGCCTGTGTGTGAGAGCGTGTGGGGTCTCCACATACCAGAAGGAACGCGGTGCCTATAACTTTGCTCATATCTCTGCATTAGATCCACTGTTGCGAAGAACGGCTCATCACTGTTCGAAGGATCAATTAAAAAAGTTAATCCTTCGGCTGCTAATGGAACAATGTTTTTTATCCGGGCTCGTGTAACTTGGCTAGGGTCAGGAATATATCAATGAGGTACATTGTATGTTTCCAATTCCATTTTCTTACCTGATAGCCCAATGACTTCAATGTGATACAGTTTTGTAGTTACAATAAATCAGGTCTGCCATGGAATGCAATGACAGCTCTATTTTGAATGACAAATAATTTGAAGCTCATGTTAAGTTGTTGACCATTTTGCCATTTACTGTTATAGCCGTAGGAAAAGTATAGTTTATTACTCGCCTACGGCTCATGCTGCAAACTCCATACTTGTGGGAAGGGTATTTCATTCCTAGCTCGTTAAACAATGTACTACATGTAGTTTCTAATGAGAAACTGGAACATCTTCTCTTGTCTGTCCAATTCCACACGTAACAAGTCCTGAAAAACTGTTTTAGAACTCGTTGCGTTATTTTTCAGTCAACCGTGTAGAATAACAAATCAATGAGACACATTTCCTTGTTATATTTCTTTCTGAGACGAAATCTCGAACATTTTAATTTTTAATCGTTTCAAATATTGATATTCGAACAGATAATAGGTACAACAGAAACATTCTAATTTATATTTAGATAAATATATGAAAAATGGGGAATATGCGTGATTTTTTGTTATGTCGTAAATTAATCATAAATAGGCTTGTGATATTCAAACTATTTATCGAAGTGAAATTCAAAACATTGAATGAATTTCAGCGGTTCAAACCCCACCATTAAGGCGCTTTGGATGATGTCAAATGTCGTGTTCCGCTTTTGGTAACTTCAAGGTTTCAGTTTCAATTGCTGTACAAACCATGGAAGAAATTAAAAAACCTTTCCATCCGAGTATTGTACCAACCGAAGTGCAAAGCAAAAATTCCCTCTTCGGGGATTTGCTAATATTGAAGGTATTCAATTTGTTTGAAAATCGTTACATTGGCAACAAAGATGTGATTTTTCCCGGTCCAGTCCGGAAAGAAAGTACTTCCTAGACGTTGCCACAAAAATTTTACTTTCCCATCTATTTCGGAATAACTGATCAAAAATGCCACCAACTCTTGATAGCGCTTTTCATCATCCCAATCTGCCATTTTCTTGGAGTGATCGTATGTTATAAATGCCAAGAATTGATTCAAATTACGCAGTTCTCGTTCGCGAGGGTATATTTGAAGTATCCAACAAAACTCAAAGCTATCACATTCAAATTACACTTATCAGTTATCTAAATAATCATGGCAACTCCAATCAATTACCAACATGATACCATCGAATAATTCGCGAAATTTGAAATCCATTGCACTGATATCAGTAGTATGGGTATCACTGCTTCGATTTTCAATACAGGTGATAGAGGATTTTGTTCTGCAAAATTAGGCAGGAGTTATTTTATTGCATGGATAGTTGCAGTCTGCAGTTTTTTTCGTAGCACTTACCGTTCACGACTTATATTATTATTATTTTTTGTTTATTCACTTTTTTACCGATATCTCTTTAAATAATTGTTTAAACAATAAATTGTTTATTATAAAACTTTTAAATCGATAAATTTTCTACAACTTTCATTTGAAACTTTTTTCTCTGAGGTTAATATTTTTGAAGTTACAACGCGTTCAATGTTGTACTACCGAGTACAAGGTTATTAAGAACGAAGTATGCATAGCGTAATGATGCGAATCCGATACATAATAAAAAAAAGATGAATTTTAGAATGTTTTTGATTTAATAAATAATTATTAATTCAAGTTCTTACCTGCAAGAAATAGCGAATACCCATTAAAATTTTTTCTTTGTATTTTCTTTTATACAATTAAATATTACTATGATTAATTTAAAAACTACTGCCATAATTAAACTCGCAAATAAAAAAATGGAATATTTATCGAAGAATATATGTGAAATTTATTTTTACAAATGTACACCAAAATGAATCATATGTCTTCTCTCACTCTTTGGCGTTTCGAGGGTAGTGAGGTTTCGATGTTGGTTACATTCTCCTCTTCCTCTTCGTTATCTTCGTCAGTGGCATATAAAGATTGTAACGCCTCTATTGATTTGTCGTTAGAATCATCACCAATGTCTTCATCGATGTCGCACAATTCTGTGTTGTTGACGATTACTTTCAGCTGATTAGTGCACGTTTCCTCTGTGCAATTCTCACAGATTACCGTACAGTCCAATCCTGCTTTTCGACACCCACAGGCTCTGCCACAGCCAGTTCTGCATTTGCATGAAATGCACTCTAATAGACTGGCTGGTGCAACTGGCATTGTCGACGCGATTGGTTGAAGACCCTGCGATGTGCGTATCCAACCCCATTCTTCTGGATACAAATAATTTCCAAGCCAGGCTTGAACTTGCTGGTAAGTGCGGTAAGAATAGTACTCCGCAGCATTTTCTGTTGGAGGCAAAGATGCCAAATTTATTTTATTTTTTGACGATAAGCGAACATAATTGCGATATCGTAGATAGTTTAGTGTCGTTCCATTTGGGTCACCACCATAGAGCGCAATAAAAATATTCTTACCAGCATGTTCAACTTCTACAGGCTGTTTTTTTGTCTCTGTGAAAACCTTCACGATATTGGTTAAATTTTTATGCTTCCCAAGTGTTGTCATAACTTTTGATTTCCCAATATTGTACGGTGCTGAATTTGTATCGCAACCACTAAAAGCATGCAATACCAATAAGTTTTAAATGTCTTTCATGGAGCTGTACTTTTTTAGGAGCGAAGTAGAAGTGAAGTAGAGATCTGAGACTCGTCCTCTTCCAGGCTTCCAGAAGAAAACGTTGGTATGCTTATTTCCTAGAACTGCCAAGAGAACAAGCAGACGATTGAAATTAACGCGTTGTAACTTCGAAAGTATTAATTTTAGAGAAAAAAGTTTTAAATAAAAGTTCTAGAAAATTCATCGATTCAAAAGTTTACTTATAAACATTTTATTGTTTAAACAATTATTTAAAGAGATATCGGTAGAAAAGTGAATAAACAAAAAGTAATAATAATATAAGTCGTGAACGGTAAGTGCTACGAAAAAAATGATTGAATAAAAAAGATAGGAGATTTAATTATCTATAAAGAAGGTCCTGATAATTGTGGGCCTCAAGTGCACGGTTACGGAGATACAGGCCCAAACGGTCTTTCACAAAATGGCGGCACTTCCGTTCGCCATTTTTGTAAGTATTTTGTGTTTTTAGGTTAAGTACGTCAGACTGCAACTATCTATGAAATAAAATAATCCTGCCTAATTATGCATTATGGACACGAGTAGCTCGCTTTCTATTACCTTAACAATTTAAGTGGTCATCGTGCAAAAATTTTTTGATTTATTCTACAGAAGTCTTTGTGACTTCGATTTTGCAATATTCACACATCCTTTGAATTTCACAATACCCACATATTCGTAAGTACCGTACTGATTAATTTACCTGAAGGATCATCTCATTCTCCACGTGAGACAATGGTCCGGTGTATACTCAAAAAAAAGCAAAAAGCAAAAGCTTTTCAAAAAAAGCCACATACATGCGATTGAGTACATTGATATTGAATCCATGACTCGGCGAAACGCCAAAGGAGCTGGATATGTATAATTTTCGAATTTCCTCTTTTTATTCCAAACATAATTAAACTCGACGTGAGCCTTATTATTTGCCTGCTTCTTCGAATCGCGAGTAGGCAATAAATATTGTTTGTTTCGGAAAAAACGGCTAGTCGATATTATATGCTCACTAACGCGAAGACAAAGTACAATTACGCTCATTACAATGGTTAATGAAGGTATCATTAACATACTTCTCTGCGGTCCATCATCTGCGAGTTGTAACGAAGACGTACACGATTTTAATTGAGTGCGATTATCTTTCTATGCTCATGAGCTTCGTCGATAAAGTAGAATTCTTCGGCCGAGACGCATGAAAACCACGGTGCGTCAACTGCTATGGTTTTGTTCAATCAAATCTCCTCGGTCTGAGAACAAGTTCGACACGTCGATTTGGAGTAACTGAAATTGGAATGTGTTTGGAAGTTCCGAAAAACTCTATTCAATAATCTAAATATTATTTTCTTCGTACTTTTTTTGTCACATATATCATTGATAAATATTAAAAATAATAATGGGCCCAGATTTGATCCTTGAGGAACACTAGATGTTGCAACAGAGCACGAAGATTCCATACCATCTTATTCGACATAAAGTTGTCTAGCAGAAAGGTATGATTTGAGTAATGACTGACTATCGATTGAAAAGCTGAAGTTTGTAAGTTTTTTTAGCAATTGATTATGGGACACATGGTCGAAGGCTTTACTGAAATCTGTGTATAATTACATTTTGCCTGTCGAAAGAGTCTGAGAAGAATTCAATGAAAATACATAAATTCGTAGCTGTATTTCGTGATTTGACGAAACCATATTGATATATAGATAACGAGGAACATGCATGATTATATATTACATCTGAAAGAATGATCCCCAACAATTTTGAGAACACTGGATAGAGACCATAAGAATATGCGTTGCTTTTCCAGATTTAAAAACAGGTCAGACTCTCGAAAACTTCCAGAGTGAGGGAAACCGAAACTAAGTCAGAGAAAAACTAAAAATTATTAGGAGAGGTTCTGAAAAATGAATAATATTTCGTTTCACTAGTTTAGCAGAAATTCCATCAGGACAAGTTATTTTGTTTTTGAATATTTCTGCTACGTTCTATATATTTTTTCCCGAGTGATATCAACTTCATTCAAAAACGATATTGTATGGAATTCATTGGAAAATATCGATGAAGAGATCAACTTTTTGAAATAAGTGATGAAATAAAATGGATATCCAGGTAATTTAATAGAAGAAATGATGGAAATTGAAAATCGTAACATACCCCACATGAAGATATACAACCTACACAAAACACACTTCCTGTAACAAATATTATACCTTACCTCTCGACTGTCTGAAAAGATAAAACGGAGCGGCAAAAAATATAATTATAGCACAACATTTGAAAATCGAATACTTCACCTTCAAAACACTGAACCAACTAACGCAACAGAAGAAAACACAAATAATTGAATTAATCTAATTCCTTGTTCGTGCGAACAAAAATATATAGGTGAAAAATTCAGACCACTGGGAGTGCGAAAGAGTGAACACAAGGTGTACATCGAGAATAAAAGACAGATTGGTGGTTCTGAATTATCACTGCTGAAGTAGATCACATAGTAGAATGGAATAGCACTCAAATGATTGCAAGAGAAAGCAATAGAAGGAAACAAAAATTGAAGGAATCTGCTATTATTATGCTGTCTGGGTCAACGAGTTCATTTGATATAGATCGCACTTGCTATCCCTCTCGAATGACACAATGCTATGTCAAAAATAATAATAATAATAAACGTTTTTATTGAAATACACATTACAAATTCAAAACTATGACATAATAACAAATAATATCTACCAAAAGGCAGAGTTAGCTCTTGTTCGAACTCGCGGAGAATAAAACAAGTGCTATCTTCCACTCAACCTAACCTCAATAACATCTTTGAGACCTTCCAAAAAACCCTGTGAACGAGAAGTGGAAGTATTCGAATAAATAAATTTTGAAAACGGATACAGATTTGTTTTCAAAAACGTCATCAATCAATTCTTATCTTTTTCAGATTGTTGTCGGTTACTTACCAAAAAAATAGGAAGAAAACCATTATCCACCACAATGTTATGCCTTGCAAACAGTACTCAATATTCTATTAATTTATTCTCAAATTACTTTTATGATAAATCATTTGTGCATTATTTGGTGGTGGTGTTCAATTGTGCAGAATCTAATTCGGATTGTTTGAATGCCTTCGCCTCAAAATAAAAAAGTTGAATGTTTTGAAACTGAAAATTTATCTCATTCAATTCAAAGAACGAGTTATATTTGGAGAGATTATTTATTGAACAAATCAAAGGAAGAACAATTACAGCTTATCCAATCCATCTTGGCACAGAACTTATAACGTATATTCCCAGCGATCTCTGTGAAGTATACTAAAATACAAAAACACCTATTATATGTGTTCATTGTATTGAAAGTAATTCCTAGGAAGTGTACTTTTGTTTCGTCATGGTCTACACTACCAGTGTGCAACTGGAAAAGTATCTGAGTCTGTGCCCAGATGGATTGGATAAGCTGTACATTCATGAGTATTTCATTCACATGAGGAGAAGAGAAGAAAATTCAAGTATCAGAAAATAAACAATTATTGAAAACACAGTTTTTGTAAATTCATCGGGCAGCACAAACACTTGGTGTCTCTTCCAAGTCATTGGATGACATTGCTTAATGTTGAGCATGCGGCAGTCGACTTGAAATATCAAACAACGATGTAGGCCTTCTTTTATGATTCAGAAGAAATATGATGCTTACATGTTGCATATGATATAGATATCTAGAAATTACGATAGTTCAAAGCAAATCTTACTAATGTTTAACCTGTGGTAGAAGTCCATTGTATCTCAAAGTGGAGTGTAAGATTTACGATGCAGAAAAACTCTAAGTCGTCTCCACAATTTAATATTCAAAGGATGTCAGGTGATTCAGTACATGTTTCGAACCTACATAGGTTCATCATCAGCTGAATTAACATTCAATTATAGAGATGAAAAAATCACATGGTGAAATTTAAATAGGCATCAGAAAAAATTATACATTGCAAAAAATGAAAAAATTTTTTGTGATTAGGGGAATTAGGGATGTCTTAAATTCCCCTAATCATGAAAAATGTTTTCATTATTTTTTTCAATGTATAATTTTTTCTGATGCCTAAATTTTACCATGTGATTTTTTCATCTCTATAATTGAATGTTAATTCAGCTGATGATGAACCTATGTAGGTTCGAAACATGTACTGAATCACCGTCCTGACATCCTTTGAATATCAAATTGTGGAGACGACTTAGAGTTTTTCTGCATCGTTACTAATGTTTTCTGAGATGGCGCCACACATCTCATTGTACAAGGTTGATAATTGAAAATTTCTTATGAATTTAAAAATAGCACCAGAAGGAAGAGAATTATACGTTATGTCGTTGTATAAAGATCTTCATACAACTGTTTCGTCTCAAACCATAAAAAACAAATTGAATTTATATTATATACCCGATACTATTGGTTGAAATTCCAAAAAAGTCACATTTTGACAAGTGAGAAAAAGAATCGAAATTATTTTTGCAAACATGTATTCTTTGTTCATCGTATGATATTTTTTCAAATGATTCTGGATAAAATGGCTTCAAACTTCGGCATAAGTAATACTTCCTTAATATTCAATATTTCTGAGCACTCACAGAGTATTCAAATGGGATGAGTGAAGGACTCGTTTTCCGATTTTTGAAATATTCTTGTCTCTTCGAGAATATTCAAACTTACATAAGCCACACGCCTCATGTTAATATCGGGCGTTACTACAAGTCGTCGAAGGTTCAAGTATGTCTTCGTTCTCGTTCGAACTGGTTATGCAATTACCGAAATCAACCTGTTGAAATCGTCGTTTTCCGCATACGCCGCTTTTCAAAATCTCACCACGGCCGATCGAGTATGCAAATTTCATTGAATCGAATCACTTTTCAGCGTAGACCTCCGGTTTCCTGCCTATCCTTGCTTTTGTCACCGAAAAACATTTGAATAACAGGTCGGACGTCGATTATTTATTCGAGAAGTTTCGTCAGGTCGGCCTTGGCTATCTCGAAATGTTCGAAATGGATAATGTTCCCAATCACCAGCTGGCTTTTATTTAATTCATTCAATAAATGAACATCCTCACCATATTATCACACATAATAAATTGATGATTATCGGATTTGTCATCAGTGAGGTGATAAAAACTCTGGTGTTGGAAGTATTACCTGTACAAGTATGGGGTAAAATTGGCGACACTGGGGAGTCTTTGTTAAGGCATTCAGGACATTTTTCAATTTCTATTACTTCGCGAACGAATTATTCTGGAGTCGATGGTTTTTGTTGTGGCAATGGTCTTTGTGTTCTTTAAGTCAATTTTGGGTCCAGTTTTGTAGGGGTGTTTGAAAAGGGTTTGCAAGTTTGTGCTCTTATGACCTGTTCGATAGTCGTATGTTCGTATGTCCAATGTATGTTTTCGGGCAGTCACGGCAAGGAATTTCATATATTTCTTGTGATTCGTTAGGTATAACATCTGTGGGTGAGCGCAGGAAGGAGGATATTTGATGGTTTTCTGTAAAAACTGTTCTGATATCGTGTTTTGTCAGAATTAGACATTTTTTATCGGTGACTCTCTCAATAAAAGGAAGGAAAACTTTCAGGAGTCGGATCTTCCGATGGTTTAAGTTGTGATAAACGGGTTTGAATGGTTCTCTGGAGCTGAGAGTGAGAGTAATTGTTTTCAAGAAGGCGGATTTGAGCTTTTCCAGCTCACTGGGTCTATTGTGTTCATCTGTGAGTTTGATGGATCTGTTGATAAGAAAGTTAAGTCCAACAATAGGAGAAAAACTATCATCAACAACTCCTATCTTCCATTGACAAGAAAAAATCTTTGATTTCCAGAGAGCATCCATAATATTCTCACACAAAATAAGCAGATTGAT
This sequence comes from Zygogramma bicolorata, assembly GCA_032362365.1. Taxonomy (NCBI): domain Eukaryota; kingdom Metazoa; phylum Arthropoda; class Insecta; order Coleoptera; family Chrysomelidae; genus Zygogramma; species Zygogramma bicolorata. Next base: position 127,153 of record JAVJAQ010005782.1, read on the forward strand.
GATTTTCGGATTTGTCATCAGTTAGATAATAAAAACCCTGGTGTTCGAAGTAATACCTGTACAAGTCTGGGGTGAAATTGGCGACACGTGCTCACTACGATGATAGGCTTTACCCAGATAATCACTAATCAGCCGACTAAGTGGGCTGGGTATACTTTTACTTTTGAATGCTGTCCGATGGACAGCCTATATTATTTGTTCGAAATGCACGCTAAATCCCTTATACTTGTGTTTTTTTCATTTGATTTCTTTATTCATTAATATGACATTAGATTTTACCCATTTTGTTGACTGCTCAAATAAATATGTACAGTGTGTCGAAACTTTTTGTAGAGATCAATTACCCTAATACCAACCTGATATTATCGCACTCGACGTGCGTTTCGCTTACAAGGTTAGCATCTTCAGGAGAAGGAAATTAATACTGGATTTGAAAACTAGGGTCAGCTATTTGTAAACTTTTTTAAGGTAGGGCAAAAACTACCTGCGAAGTTTTTTTCTCCAATATGGACTTCATCTGTTAACTAGTCGTTATTCTGAATAATTCCACAACAATAAACTAAAAAGCGGGCTTGAAGGGGTAACTTCTCTGTCATTCATACTATTTTTACATTTTGCTCTCGAATGCATCAAGTTGTATTGTGTCATGCATTAATCAGTCTCAGATTATTTCCACCAATTATGTGATCATTGTCCCGAATATGTTGAGCGACACTGGACTTTTCTACCCTACCATATCTCACGTGTGCATAATGCTCTTTGGAACAGATTTTCATAGCTCGTCGGCTCTGGCCAATATATTCATCTTTGCAATCTTGACAACTGATTTCGTAAATTCGCAAGATTTTTGTGCATTCTAATTCATTTTCTATTTAACAAGTAGCTGTTGTTTATTTATTAGTAGGTTTGGTAATCTAAAAAAAGAAGAAAACGCAGAAAAGTCAGAAATATACGAAATCAGTTGTCAAGAATGCAACAATAAATAAGCCAGAGCCGATGAGCTATAAAAACCCGCTTCATTTAGCATCATGCACACATGAGATACGGAAGGGTAGAAAAGTCCAGTTAGAATGGATTATAAACCTATTATGTTTTATAATCATATCGTGAATGATTATATGTTAATTGAGATCCAATCCACTCTCCTTCGATACTGCACATGAATAGGCCAAGCAATAGAGATATTGTCCTTGACAAAAATACTACCCGGAAGCCGCCTGTAGGATAGTCGTAGTTATTCCCACCATGTCCACTACTCGAAAATACCATTTTCAATTTTTAATTAACAATAAACAACAAAAATCGCATTTTTTTTTCAGTTTTTATATTGTAGAATGAAAACCATTGAAGCAGTATTTCGTTTTATCGAAAAATCAGAATATACGTTTTGTCACGTCTACTTTACAAATCTGATTTTTGAATTTCAATCGGACGACATCAGCTCTCCCCGAAAATATTTAAAAAAAAATTCAAATGGAGATTTGCGAAAACTATTAATCCGACTCTATTCAGGGGTTGCACTCATAAAGTGCACGTCAATAGTTACTATCGTGCAAATTTCAACTCTTAATATCAAAAAATGGCAGAGATATGAATTAAAATAAAAACAACACAGTTTCCCGGTTTTTCCCCCTTTTCTCCGGTTCTTATTATCCGATCGGATCGTTTGACCCGTCATCCTCTTTGGAATTCAATTATCTACAGTAGTTAGTCTCTCTGCACCGTCACCACTGCTTCAATAATTTCCATTTTACAATAAAAAAAACTAATAAAAACGCCATTTTTTGTTGTCTATTGTTTATAAATTAATTAAAAAATGGCCTTTTCGAGTAGAGGACATGGTGGGAATGAACTAGGGACTATCTTGCAACGGACGGCACAGGCGACTTTTAGGTAATATTTCTGTCCAAAAAGCAATCATTTGCGGCTCTATTGCTTGGCGTAAAATGGAAAGTTATATCTGTGGCTTTAGTGTTACTAGCCCAAAAAATTCAAATCAACAACCATTCGCACTACTGAATAAAACTCGAAGTAAACAATGAATAACAAGAAAGTTTGATAAGAACCTAAATTCAGCTAGAACTGGAACCCATCTTTCAAAAAGAATCGAATAGTTTTACTTCGTTTCTTATATCGATGAAATCGAGAGTAGCCAGTTATCTGTGAAAATGTCGCCATAAAAGTCTAAACAATGTTGCATCATTCATCAATCATAAATTAAGCAAATGAGGTCATTTTCTGAAAATGTGCGAACGGCATATTTTGACATTGCTGATAACTGTAATATCATAAATAAATAAGTAGATACCAGTGGATTTTCCAAGTAACGGAACCTTATAAGCGCAAATCTTATGAAAAAAATTCATGAAGTTATACTTTTTCTCATCATACAAGGTTAGTTTCAACTTGCCCTGATATAGTGCGAAATAATTTGATGAAGACCAAATTCTCACAGCATCCCGCTACAACTTGAACTAATTTCATCGTGAAATTGACGGAAATTTATGTGTTTCAACAAACGCAAATTCTGGCTTTGACATGAAGTTACGCTAAGCGTGTGAATATTTTTGTATATTATCATTTGTTTTAGCCTCAAGTATTTCCTCTTAATACTCCAGTAAAGGAAGTAAAAACTGGCTGGACTAATTCGAGACCAATTGGAGATACTTGGAGTAACTTGAATTTTGTTAAGAAAGGTGCCCAGTATCCGAGTAAACAACTTCCGTTACTGGGAAAAAGCGCGGGGGGTGGGGGGGGGTTGAACTCATTGGGGGGGGGATTACAATGAAACCAATCGATAAATTATCATTTTTTAACATAAAAACATTGATTGCAATTTTTCATAAAAATGCACCCCTTTCGAGTAATAGCGCAAGAAAAAGTGTGATTTTTGCAAAAAAAATTGAGTTTTTAAAGTTTTTTTAAATTTACTGAGAATCTGTTAGTATTACAAAAAAAAATTATATATTACTTATTTGAAGTATTTTAGTTGACAAATAAAAAGGTTTTTGCTTTATTTTTGTACGATTAATTTTAAAGGAGATATGACATGGCAAAAATGGTTGCTTAACGAAAAATGAAGAAACCGGATCGTTCTGGCGTAAATATCTCGAAAAATATAACTTTCACGAAAAAAATGAGTCTTATCATTTTGCAAGATGACAAAATCGGGAAAATTTTGAGACCAACCAGAACCGTTTGAAATAAGAAGAAAAAGAGTTATGGGCAAAATAATTTTTTTTTTCTATAATTTTTAATGCCAATTTTTTATCGCCATATGGGCTAAGGTGTTTGGAAAAAAAAATCCTTTGGTGAAAAGTCAGAACACTTCGTCCTAAATATGTCCAGCCATTTTTGGCCCTATCGGGTAATTATTGTTTATGTTTTGACCTGCTGAAGTTGGGTAAAATCGTGTATTTTTTGAAACATTTTCAGTTTGTGACCAGCAGCATGAACATTCTTTATTGTAAACAGCCAAATTTTTCAGCATTTATTCCAGGATAGTTGTATTTCAATTTTTTTGTATAATTTTTCATCTGTAAGCAAGTTGGTCCGTTCAAAATTGCCTTTTTTTTTATGTTTATAACAGTAAATGCTCTTTTTTGTTGGGCGAAATAAAAAAAAAAATTGGCCCCTCAAATTCAAATGTTTGCTGGTATATCTCGTTATCATTAGCCAAAAAAAAAGTTATGATCAATCAATCAGCAGGGCATTCGATTGTGTCGATCACAGGAAATTATTGCATAAACTAAGAGCATACAATATAGTAGGTGCCCCACTGAGTTGGTTGAGCACATATTTGATGTCGAGAAAACAATATGTTAGTATTTACTGCGAAAATAACAATAAAAAATCAATGATTAACTCTAACGAAGTGGAAATTGAGTTGGGTGTTCCTCAGGGTTCCATTTTGGGGCCCACTTTGTTTCTGTTATATGTGAATGAATTCAGTGAAGCTCTAGGAAACGTAGCTAGCTGTACAATGTATGCCGACGATACGTCAATTTTGGTTTCAGCAAAAAATGATTTTGATGTTCAACGTCACTGTGATGTAGCAATAGATATTGTAGATAGATGGTTAAGAGCAAACTCACTGTATCTGAATATGAAGAAGACGGTTTTCATGAATTTTCATCCTTCTCAAAAAAAGTTGTCCGATCTTCAATTGAAAATAAAATCCGATCAATTGCAAAAAGTACCAGAGACCAAATTCCTAGGTATCATTTTAGACGAACACTTGAACTTCAAGGCACATTGTGAATCTCTTATCAAAAAATTGAATTCATACTCGTACATGTTCAGAAATTTAAGGAATGTATTAAATACCAGAAACCTCATATCTTCATATTACGCACTTGTTGAGTCTCGGCTTCGATATGGAGTTCGCTTCTGGGGATGGTCAACTTCATGCCAAGATGTTTTTATATCTCAGAAAAAACTTATCAGAGTGCTATGTAATTTATCCCAAAGAGATTCTTGTAAAGATTCATTCATTTCTCATGGCATCCTCACACTACCATGTTTATTTATAAATGAAATGTGTTTATATGTTTTCAATAATAAGGATTCTTTTCCGAAAATTGACAGCTATCATACTGTCAACACTAGACAATCTGACAGTTATTACATCCAGCCATTCCGATATCAAATTACTTTCAAATCACCAAACAGACTTGCTCCCCGGCTGTTCAATCATCTGCCTGAGTACTTAAAAAATATTGATAACTCAAATGTATTCAAAAAAGAACTGAAAACATTTTTGACAAAAAAATGTTTCTATGATGTAAATGAGTTCTTACAATTGAAAAAATAGTAATGAACAGATGATAGTTTATTTATATATTTTGTTAATAGTATGTATGTGTGTCTTTTTTTATACATAGGTATACTGACGATTTCTATACAATTGTATGATTGTCTTATGGAAATAAATTATTTTGATTGATTGATTGATTGATAAACCTTTTTTTTTCCATCAATCACATAAAATTTCTATAGTTAATCCATTGGGACCCTCTATTAATAAGTTTTATGAACATTTTTTCGTGCAGTACTGTATGTTAAGATGATGAGCCAATTAAATTCTGCTGTCGAATTTCAAATCCCGACTCTAAAAAAACAACCCTGAAAAAAGGCAGTTTTTACGGTTTACAGGGTGTTTCAGAAATTTCTGACATTAAAATCTTAATCAGTGACCTTGAAAACCCCCCGGTGCCTTTTTCCACAAAAATGCATTTAATATTGCCCGAGATATCAAATATTTATTTATTTTGGGCCAAAAAAACAGTTTGGCCAAGTTTTACAGTGTTTTGGAGTTTTGACCAGTAACCAAACTTGTTTACTCGGATTCTTGACACCTTTTTTGACAAATTCCAAAACAAATTAAGTTGATCTGAGTGGTCTCGAATTAGTCCTTCATTTTACTAAAAAATTTACTTCCTTTACTGGAGTATAAAGGCAGACTGTGTCACATTGATTATGATGCAGTGTTATCAAATGATTACTCAAAATTTCACATCTATAAAATTGATACAACCACCAATCTCCCAGAAATGCGCTCAAACTATCACAGAAGCAAAATTCATATCAGAGCAACTGACAATGAGAACATTTTTTTTCACTGGAAGACATTGAAACAGTTCGGTATCGTTAATGCAATCTCTTTTATGTTAATCATTGCCTGGCAAGGTCGTCAAATCTCGTCTTTTCCATCAATCAAGTTTTTTTAAGAGTTAATCTGTTGGAATTCCATTGTGAATGGACCACATTTACATTCGGGTCCATTAAGATCTGAAAAAAAGTAATAACATTAATGCCGGTTCAGAACAATTGGAATTAATCTTGCATAATATAACATTTTTCATTTCCGTGATTGTAATCACGGGTGGATGAAAAACAGGAGTTCGATTCGAAAATGTACTTGTTTCTGACCTACAATCAGAAGAGAACTGGGTAGGGAATAACTTTCCCGATCTTTTTCCAACCTCTTCGTAATTTATTGGAAACGTCATTATATTCCTTTCTTCCTCGGTGTGTAATATACTATTTTCAGTCTATTGGTCTCGAAATCCACCTCTCTTCACAATTTTTTGATCAGATGAATTTTTTGCCCGTTGTCATTTTTGTACAGCGGTAGGTTTTTTATGATTTTTTTTTCACTTGTCAAAATGTAACGTTTTTGGCATTTCAACCAACATTATTCGAGCCAATATCATTCGGTTTTATACTGATAAAACTGCCTGGCCTTGATAAAACGTTGTTTACCTTTGAACTGTCAAACAAGGTTTACCGCGTCGATTCTATTGATCTGGCTTATATACAAGGTCAAAATATAAAAGATGAAGGAAAAGTTACCTAATTATTGATAGTCTTTCACTTTGTCAGCATAATAATAACATCAACGACACATTTCAATAAACACTCAAATTTCACACACGTATATAGCTCATAAAAATAACCAAGTTTATGGCAGATATTGCAAATTGCAAGTGACGACTTACGTCGTGGTCAAAATTGTACTTCAGGTTTCCAGAACTTAAATGAAAATGGCTTACGGTAAATGTATGTTAAATTCAGTTTGTTCATATTGTTGTTTGATATTTGAAATCGACTGCCACATGCTCACCATCAAGCAATGTAATATCAACCAATGATTTGGAAGAGACATCAAGTGTTTATGCTGCCCGATCCATTTACAAAACTGTGTTTTTAATAATTGTACCTTTTCTAATTTGAATTTTCTTCTCCCCTCATGTTAATGAAATACTATTGAATGAAACTGTTCTTCCTCTGATTTTTTCAATAAATAATCTCTCCAAAAACAACTCGTTCTTCAAATTTAATGAGATAAATTTTCATTTTCAAAACACTCAAACTTTTTTATTTCGACGCAAAAGCATTCAAACAAATCGAAGCAGTCGGTTTGTTTTCATACTTTTGCCAAATAAAAAAATTTTCGTGGAACATAAAAATTTATCGATAAAATTTAACCCTTTAGTGCCCGGATATTGAAACAACTTGAAAATATAATTGTTTTTTGGAATTCACGTTTGCTGAAGGCTTCAAAAAGCTTACTGAATTTTTTCAAAATTTTATTCTCAATTTTGAAAAAAATCAAAAAAATGGACTTTTAAGTACCGTCAGGAATAGTGGCGATAATATACAGTGCGATTTTAATAGGAACTCGAATAATGTTTGTTTCATTTTCTATAAAATATTTTCAACGATACTGATACCTGAAATAATATCATGCAACACTGAGTAAATGAATGACACTTGTATCATCTAATCTATCCCGTTATATTCCAGAAAGCAATTCTTACTGTGATTGCAACCTAATTGTATATTGCACGTAAACTGCACATTTTGCACATTTCCCGAATATTTCCCAACACTACCCAATGAGCACCACGATTTCCATGTCAAACGTCATCAACTCAAGAAGACGACTGATGATGGAATAAAGTATGAACAGGATGGTTGAGGAACTTTGAAAGCATTATCAATTTCACAACAATTTTCTGCTGTCATTTCTCTGTCATTTCTTTCTCCCTTCATCAACACTCTTTCGAGTGCACCCAGAAGGCAGAGCCTTGTGCGGGCAAGGGTCGGCTAATTGTTTTGGGTGCCGAAGCGCTTTGGTGGCGTCTTACTGATTTTTACGGTAGCGTAGAAGAACCCTGAAGAACCCATGCACACTGTTACCAAGTCGGTTGGTGTATTCAACCTAGATATCCCACCTACCAGGATTGGTATCCAGGCAACTAACAATTGCCTATTGCACCGGGCCGGCCAGAAAAATTCTGCCTCGACCGCGGTTCGAACCAGCAGTGAGAAAGCCAAACTGAATAGGATCGCGCCTTAGACAGCCTGACCACACTGGAATGGAATCTACAAAAGCATTTTCCAAATCAAGATTCGCATCCTCGGTAGTCACTTTCATCTTCATCTGTCAACAAATTATTATCAAGGGGCAAATCTTCAGTAAGGATTTCATCTGCAATGTCCTGTAACTCATTTGCAGATAATGGTTTTACAATTTATACGACCATCAAATTTTTTTTCCATCCATATTTCCTGACGGTACTTCTCAGTACTACGAGAAAATGAGTTTTATCTAGTATGAAAAATTATTGAAAGTACATTATCATAGTATAAACGTACTTAGTATGGATGCCAGCACCTCTATATGCCATAAAACAACAGTAAAATGAAATAAAACAACTGCAATAACGAAAATAGAATGATGAACCGAAATCGCTACCATCTACTTGTGACCACAACACACAACTGACCGTGGAATCCTTGCAAAGTGCGTTATAAATGTTCTCTCTACCCCTATTGGTTCATAAGACGGTACTTCAATATACCGTCAGGTCGCAGAGCCTCTGTTTAGTAGGAATGCAGACTTACGAAGTGTAGAAATTGGTGGTACTCAGAAGTACCGTCGGGCACTAAAGGGACTCGTGGTATTTTTACCTTTGATTATTTTTTCGAACTCTGAATTCGAAAGAAGCCTTATAAGAATATATGCTCGCCAAAGATCAAATTTATCAGGTTAAATGTTACATACCCCATCATTTTACAAAAAAATGTGTATTATAAATGAGCCATTACCTAACAGCTGTCGAATACATAATGAACGGTTTGAAATAGTGGGAGGAGAAAAAAATTATTATTTCACACCTGTATGATCTTTGTATGAAATATGCAGTCAGTGAGGTTTTGAGAAATGGACAACTTTGAAATGAGAATTGATATAAAAATAAGTAGACGAAGAAATAGCTATTTACATTCCAGAAGATGTAATTTATTTTTTCGACTGGCTTTGAAGTCGTTATTTTTATAACGTCTAGTAAATTATAATGCGTGCATATATTAGAACAACTACCGAAAGATTTGAAACTATATGTGGCTCAAAGACAAATATCAAGTCAGCGTTGCGTCGTCGTCATTGTGTTGACAACGCTCAGTTGTTATGCCATTTTTGTTCACTGTGACTCTTCGCTCACAAACTGGCTCACTTCGTTGGATCATCGTAGAAATGTCTCTTATGGGTCTCTACCGAATTGTCGTCAATCCGTCAATCGTTCCACCCTTGACCGTATCTACAATGATTGCCCAACGATCACGGAATTCCCACCCCTCTGTTGTTGGCTTGGAGGATTGTCGAACCTCTCTTGCTCAGGGATCTCTCTTTAATAGAACAGCTGAGCTTTGTAGCTCCTTGCCGAGAAAGGTTTTTCCTGAGGCTACAAACTACCTCCCTATTGCCGAGGATAGCTATCATCCCGCTCTTCAGTTCGATTTCTTGGCCTCCTATAAGCATTACGAGCAATTTGCCGTTAACAGTAATCAAATCAATTCGTTGAATTTTAGGAAAGCCAACTATCCAGCTCTCTACGCATCTTTGATCGACGTCGACTGGTCACGTGTATATCAACATACGGATGTGAATAAAGCGTGCGATGTCTTCTACGAGACCTTGAATGGGCTACTTCAATCTTACGTTCCACTAAAAATTCCGCGTCGTCGGCGTTTTCCACCCTGGTTTGACAGACCAATCATTGACAACATTCGTAAAAAGGAAAAAGTTTATCGTAAACATAAAAAGTCACACGACATCAATCTACTAAATCAATTTAAAGAACTGAGAACCATTATTAAATCCCAAATTAATGCATCTTATAAAAAATACCTGCGAAATGCTGAAAATTCTATTGTAACTGATGCCAAAGGCTTCTGGTCAATTATCAGAGAAAAAAAGGGCAGTCTAGAATCTCCGGGTGTATGAGAGATGGCTCTGTCGTCTACGATGAACCTCAAAAAATTGTAGATGCTTTTGCCACTTATTTTGAAAGTGTCTACAAACCTCAGTCTAACTCAGACTACTCCCCTGATTGTGAAGAAGTTAGCAATGAAACAATCGTCATTCCACCTATTACTCCTGATCAAGTTATTCAAGCGTGCAGAAAACTTAAAAATGAACTCACTTCAAGTGTCGATCAAATTCCGAGTTTTTTTGCGAAAGTTGCCGTTTAGTTTTAGTTTTATTTGTTCAATCTAGTCCTTTCTTCCAGTATTTTTCCGAACCTATGGAAAATTGCTCGTATCTGTCCGGTTCTAAAAAAAGGAGATCCCTCCATGTTGAATAACTATCGTCCTATATCTATACTGTGTTCATTTGCTAAAATCTTGGAAATTATAATCTATGATGCAATTTATACCCCAACAAGGAGCTTGATATCGAAAAATCAGCACGGTTTCATGAGCAACCGATCATGTGTCACTAATTTAGCATGTTTCACCCACTTCGAAACAAATTCCCTCGACAAACGGAATCAGGTCGATGTTATATATAACGACTTTCAGAAAGCCTTCGACCAAATTGACCACTCAATTCTACTAAAGAAATTGCGAAGTTTTGGTTTCTCATCCAATCTTATTTTATTATTCAAATCGTATTCAAATAATCGCAGACAATTCGTTGAATATGAAAACTTCAATTCTCGTTTCATCGCTCCCACGTCAGGTATACCACAGGGGTCCAATCTTGGACCACTTCTGTTTCTCTATTATATCAACGATCTGATCACCTCATTAACTTGTCAAAAGCTTGCTTTTGCAGATGACCTGAAAATCTATTCACTAATAACTTCCTCTCATGACTGCTTCTTATTACAGTCTGATTTGGATAAAATTATATTGTGGTGTGATAAAAACAAATTGAGCCTCAATATTAGTAAATGTTTCGTGATGAGTTATTCAAGATGCAAAAACCCGGTAACTTTCAATTATTCCATCGATCGAAAGGTATTAGAACGTCGCTCAGAGATTAGAGACCTGGGAGTTATATTTGATCATAAACTTTCATTTATTCAACATATAAACCAAACGGTATCGAATGCTCTTAAAGTTCTCGGCTTCGTTATCAGAAATTCTCATGATTTTGAAAACACAAAAAAATTGAAAATATTATACTTTGCATTTGTTCGCTCAAAATTAGAATACGGGTCATTGATTTGGAACCCTATTTACGAATGTCATTCTAAAGAAATTGAATCAGTTCAGAGAAGATTCCTCAAATTTCTGGTATTTCGAGAAGATAATAATTATCCTATGAGAGGGCTGCATAATGATATTTATTTCAATAGATTTGATGTCACCTCTTTATCGAACAGGCGAATCTTCGCTGCCATTTCGTTTCTTCATAAATTGATTCATAAAAACATAGATTGCCCATATCTCTTGCATGAAATCAATTGGTTTGTGTCTCGCCTAGAGTCCAGACATACTGTTACATTCCATATCAGTATTTCGCGTACCAACATTTCACTTCAGAGCCCTATTAGTAATATGTGTCAAAACTTTAACCGTTTTTCTAGAATATGCGACATCAATTTCGACTCACTAAAATCTATTAGTTCCTTGATATTGAGTGAATTGTCAAATAACTGACTTTTGTGTCTTTTGATACTTATATTATTCACTTAAGGTTTGTGAGGTCAAAGTTTGGATATTCAGAGCCTGTGTTGAGAGTATACTGGGGTGGTGGCTGGAATCAGATGTCGCCCCTTTGTCTACTACCTTGTTCTCTGACTTGTCGGTGTATGCTATACTTTTTTTACCCCCTCCCCCCTCTGTGACGAATATTTTAATACATATTTATGTATTCATTTATCTTCATCTCATTCCTATGTAAAATTGATAAAAATTGTACTGCTATTGATAATCATTTAATACTTTGTATTTTTGTATTTTCCTACAATTGGGTATTTGTACCTGTTGGAAATAAATGGCTTATTATTATTATTATTATTTATTATCATTATCACGTGAATTATCACCGAATACGACATATCAATCTCATTACTTTGTATAATTGCAACAATCGTTCCGACATGTCTTTCCTTTTTGGAAGAACATCGTGATTCAACATACGAAATTACAACATGTGCAATCCGTTCGTAGAAATTGCCGATCATACCATACCCATAAAAACATGTTAATGCATACACCTGAGTAATGAATCAGATTTATAATTGGTCATTGTTCCGAAGCGAAATATTTTCCCGGGAATCTATTTCGGAGGTGGATTCAATGCCACTATAGTCCGTTCATAATTTGTTGATAGCTCACTGCAAGTTTGACCCTCATTAGAGAACTGAAATACAGAGAGGACAGCTAATATGATATAATAACAAAAACCAAACTAAAACTGGCAGTTTAAGATGTTTTCGACTAACCCACCTTGTATCTGAAGAAATACAATACAGCTATAAAACTTTCAATCCGATTATGTAGGTATTTTGAGTGGAAATGACTGACCAGTGTCGTAGAGTATATGATTAAAACATTAGTTACTTTAAATAAATAAATATATTAATATTCTTAAACTGTAGGTACTGTAAACTGTATTTTTATTTTAATAAAATTTCTTTATTTTATTCAAAAATAATAAGGTACTTGCAATTTGTAAAAGATACATTTATTTAATTAATACCTATTTTTAAATGATATAAACTACGATTACTTACAAAACTATTCAAATTCAAAATAAACAGGATCATCTTCGGAATCCGAGTCGTCTTGCAGGTTAATAATTAGCGGTTGTGTCTCTACAGTCGCATCAATTATATTGTCAAGATCCCACATTTTTTGTTCTTCTTCTATTACATGTCTTACTGCATCTCGCCAATTTTGTTCTGTAATATGTTGTAAAGACTCATATAACAATTCACGTACAGCTTGTATTTTATATGACGTATTTTTTCTAGCCACATAGCTTTTCATTTGTGCCCAAATGAGTTCAATTGGATTTAATTCGCAGTGGTAGGGTGGAAGTCTAAGGACTGTGATGTTTCGTCTTTCCGCCATTTTGTCAACTACGTATTTCTTGAACTTAGATTTGTGTTGCCGGGCAATTTTTAAAAGTTCTGCTTTAACCATCCCATCTTCGTAAGGCAGGGACTTATTCCGCAGCCAGTCAATGATATCCTGTTTCTTCCACGCAGTCGTTGGAAGTCTTTCTACTAGTCGTGAATGATAAGGTGCATTATCTTATACTATAATTGAGTTTGGTGGTATATGTTCAATCATCTGCTCAAAATACTCTTCGAAAACATCAGCTGTCATCTCCTCGTGATAGTCTTTTGTGCTTTTGGATTGAAATTCCAACAAACCATGCTTAGCAAATCCTTTTTCACTGCCAATGTGAGAAACTATTAATCTACTGCCTTTACCAGAGGGTGGGGAAATACCAGTAGACCAACCTTCCATAAAGGCTTGCCTGGAGCTTGATATATTTTTACCTGACCAAATTTTTGTGAGAGTATGACCTGCGTTTACCCATGTTTCGTCCTGATAGTAAATTGGCCTTCCTTCAGCCCGAAATTTTCGTATAGATCTTAGATACTTTCTTCTCCAACATATTATCTCTTCCCGGTCAATCAAAAGTGATTTTCGGTCTGATTTCTCCCACCGGAAATTTAATTCTTTTAAAACTTGTCACAATTTGGTTCGTCCGACATGAGGCAAATCCGGGTCGTCTCTAACTTCTTGTAAAATTTTGTTTAAGTTGGGTATTTCTTTTTTGTAAAAAAATTCGTGAATTTTCCTTCGAATACCATTTTTGGCAAATTCATCAATTTCAATAGGTTTTCTCCCCCTCTTTGAGTATTCGTTTGTATTTGGGTTAGCTATACCTTGTTTTCTTCTTTCTGATAGGAACCTATATATTGTTGACTCCCCTACGCCCGTCATGTTGGCACAACTCTTGATTATGTTCTGAACAGTGTTTGTGGGATTCTGAGAAACCAGAGCATCGTGAACGTTCAAAACAATAGTCTTCTCTCTTGGTGAATAGACAGACTTACTGACTGTACGCAACAGTACCGGTGTAAAACTTGATGATGTTGATGATGATGACGAAGCCATCGCAAGCAATCAAACAAAACAAGCAGGAACGAAAGGTACGTATATGTTTGTAGGAATATGAAAAAAAGTTACTCACGCACTACACAAAATTCGCAAAATAAATATTAGAGACGTTAATTACTGCCGTAGACGCCGAAACACCAACGAGCCGTAAATTAAATGCGATTAAAAAATGTACTAAACCAAAAATTATTTTCGTTCGTAACAACTTCACCCTATCAAGTCAAGTTTCGAGTATAAACTGAAGCTTTATATTACTAATCTCTCCATTAATTTTGATGAATAAACACCTCAGGTACCTCCGCCTATGATTTTACGACTTTTACGACCGTTTTATAACTTGGGCCCTCATTTTGTGCTATCGACAAATTATGAACGGACTATAGTCATAGAATACTAATGAGAGGACGCTTATGAAACAATTCATATCGGATCCAGCTCTCTTGATTACTTACCGACGTATTTATAATATAAGGGCCAATTTATACATCTATCTCTGTTGTTGACCTGAATTCTTGAATGACAGTTGTTAGTACCACACTATATTCAAAGGAATCAAGTGGTTATCTGTCATATGTTGCCTGAGTAACATTTTTAAGATCGAAAGGAAGACTGCAACAGACGTAATTCTTCAAATGCTCCTATATCAATGTTGTTTTCAACTGAAATTAGGACTAAGATCAAAACAGATATGTATTGATCGGCCCTAACATGTTGAACCCAATAACTGATTATGTTTGTCTAGAAAGCTAAACGATGTCATGATAATGCAGAATATGTACTTCAAGATCAGCTTATCATACGTTGTGTATGTTCATTGTCTAGGGATGTCGGGCTTCCACCGGCTCCCTTCCCCCCCCCTTGGGCCTCCCCCGGTGCGGGTGGCGGGGGGGGCCTCTCTCTCCGCCCCGTTCCCCCCCGGGCCCCCGGGGCCAAAGATGTTATCAGAGTACGTCTGCCGGAAGGTTATTATATCATTAATACTTTGTGAGAAACAAGTCGTTCGTGTGAATTTAGAATACAACAGGTCCCAAAACGGGACCCCATGGAACACCTTCAGTAACACATGCCGTATAAGTATTCACGTTTTAATGGATCATATAGGTACCGCATTCATAAAGTATGAGTAATGAGTCGAGGAGCATAACTCTATCTATTGGGTTTTTTATTGAATCATCACCAACATTTGAATGTATTTATGAAATTCTTAACTTTTTCTACTATTCCAAATACATGTCTATTTTAAATTGATGGCGGCCGTTTCCGGATTTTTTTTAATTGATGGGATGTGTAACATTTAACCTGATAAATTTGATCTCATGACTACATTCGATAGCCCGAAAACCAAATTCAGCGAATTTTCTTTACAAATTCTTTGTAAAATTGAATTGAAAATGATATTATTAGGAAAGTGTTTAACAGTTTGTGGAGTGGTACTGTATCAAGTTATATCCATGAAGCAAGCAACTGTGTTACCTACTTGCTGTCATCCAGGGTCTCGTTGATTATTGAAAATGAGGTATCACGAGGAAAATTGTGCAACACCGGCAGAAATCACCGCACAAGCATGGTGGCAGTAGAAAAAGTACAGTACACAACTCGAGGATAAGGACAATTACGTGCATTGGCGAATTACCGCACACGGCTACCGCCTCGTGCTCACAATTTTTGCTCGTGCGTAATACACTACTCATCCTCGTTACGTAATATACTATTGAAAAGTCAGTCAAGAAGCTTCTAATTCAGTACGGTTTTTATACGATTGAGGAGTAACTTAATAGTGACTAATCATGTTTTTATTGTGTTTGTGATGTGTATTCTGTAGTTTTACAATTCTCCTTGACAAATTTCTATATATCTGCCTTTTCTACAATCGAAATTTCTTTGAGATTTGTTCAGAGATTCGAAAATTCAACTTTTTAAATCTTCCTTTTCTTTAATTATAAATCATATTCTATAGGAAAATGAATATAAAAATAAAATTGCGATTTTATCAACAACATTCTTGTGATCCTTTCAGGTGGGAAAATAGTACTTGTTCAATAAACCCTTGATGCAAAAAAAAGTTTCGCAAATAGAAGATGGTTACCCAACTTCACGGTTAACTTGATACAATAGTCACAACCGACGCGACGATATGCTTTTTTCGTCAGCATTCAGTTCATTGGAAATTGTTCCAGGAAAAGTTGTCATTTCGATGCGTATATTCACAAGTCAAGATATTTTGTTAACCATCTAATAATTTCAACGTAACATTTGATTATCAATTTCTTTTACTTCACTGAATCACAAAATTTAATGTACAACGGGTAGCATGTGTGAATCAACAGAAATGCTTATAAATATTACTGATCATGGAATTTCTTCAAATGTCTGCTCAAGAAGCAGCTTATGAAACTGATTCATATGCAAAAACTTCAAATAATGTGGAATTCCTCAGGGTACTGTAGCGGGAACCGACTTTTTTTAATATCTAGGATTTATTAAGAGTTTCGTTGTGAGAATATAATTTTTGGTTTGGAAAAGGCTCACTTTTATGTTCTAGAAGAAGAAATATGTGAGTATAAATTGATACAGCTCCAATGTATTCGTGAGAAATGTAAATGAAGGCAATGCATTATAATGTACTGAAAGAGGTCTTGAATTTCAGCTGGAGATGTTTTATTTGATTTACTATTGATGGCATAAGTCATTGTCTCGGTCATTCCAAACATATATATATATATATATATATATGTATATATATCTATATATATATATATATATATATATATATATATATATATATATATATATATATATATATATATATATATATATATTATAATTATAACATTATCGCCTAAAATTATTCGAAATATTGTACAGTGGTTTGTCTTACATCGTCAAGTAAACGGAAATATCGACAAAATAGGGTAGATGGCGTTACGAAAACGCTTCAGAAAATGTAAAACTTGAGTATAATAATTATTTAATAAAGTTTATGGGTGTATGGCTAAGAGTTGTAAGTGTCCGGCAATGGTTTAGGTGGTTTCTAATGCCGTTCTGATGAGAATATTAAGAAAACTGAACTTCATACTTCAACAAAATTGAGGTACTATTATATACACCTCTGCTACCTGGTACCCGCCCAAGTAACCATCATCTAAACTTCACTAGTCACTGATCGTTCTTATCTATGTTGGGGACATGCGCAGAGAAACCTTCAGCTTTCATACAGTAACGAAGGTCTGGCGGTCGCGGGCTCTTGCTCTGTCATCGTTACGTCTATATTAAAATTGTTTGCGAATGTTCCGCACCCACATGCGAACGTTGTAGAATAATTATTTCGCAAGTTCCACACTGGTCTCATTTTCGCCTAATTTTCCCGGACTACGAATTTCCCGTCGTTTATTTGTTTTGGCTTTGGCGCCTCCGTGCCGTCTCGAAGAATGCCTCTTGTCCATTCATAAAATAGGCTTTCGTTTGTTTATTTACATCTCGCGACGATCGAATGGCGAGTTAACAAAGATTCGCCGGGCGCGTAACTTCAATTGGAATGCTAGATTAACTTTTTCGCATGGTCACTTTAATAGGAATATAAATTCAGCTAGTTCAAAGAGAGGATTCCGAGGACGTATCTCCGTCGACAGATGCGATCGAGGTGGCTGTGCGCGGTACAGGATCGTTTCGGCCGATTGCTGGCGACGGTGTGTTCTTTGAATCGTGTTTTCGAAACTCGTCAAGGTTTACCAATGTTGTTGTTATGAACTCAACAAATCCGGTTCATGAAGAAGCACAAATCCGTTGGACGCATTGGAACAATGATAGTCCATCCACAGCATGAAATCCAAGTGTATCAGAACTAATAATAATAGTAATAATCGGTTTGGTTGAAAATTCATTTTTCAGAAAGTCAAAAAAAAGATTAAAATATTTAAATATTGGATCTATGATACACTTCATTCTTATTTCATTCCAGTTATTGTGATATAAAATAATAGGTATATTTTTCAACGATTCAGAATAATAGTCATTTCTAACGAGTATGAATCATACGAGTGGAAAATTAGCATTCCATTTTCTGCGACTATAACAGATAACAGCAATGATTTAACAAATAACATGAAATTCAAATTCGATGTCATTCAAAATTTCCATTCAGGTACAATTAAATGAGTATATAGCGCTGCCATTACTTGAAAGGTGATATTCCATGGTAAACCTGTTTTATTTTGTAATAATAACCACAACTGTAACACAATGAAGTCATTGTAGCTACATTGAAAATCCAATGTTCAAACACTTATTCATCTTCAATATAATAACGAAAATATATCAAATATTGCAAATTCTTCAGTTATCCAATGTTTCGGTAAATATTGGCCTTTTCTTCTTTGAATAATATCAAAAGATTCAATAGAAAAAAATTATAGCAAATTCTCCGGTGTGTGTAGACAGCATTTCTGGAGAGAAGCTAAGTATTGTAAATGTTATCAATTGCACAATATTCTGGGTAAGAAAGGCCTTCTACTAGTATCTCTGAAAATCTACTACGACCTACCTTACCCAGTTCTAATCAGAGTAGAAGGGATTCGTTCATTCAAAAGGAAATGCTGAGAACAGATAAGCTGTTGTATCACAGATGGATCGAAAACAAAAAGGTTGTGTGCAGGTGTTTTGCCAACGGCCATCAGAAAACATCTACTCCCCTGATTAATACCAGTAAGGGAGTTGAATTATATCGAACAGATGTCAGTGCATGGTTCATAACAGAAAAAATTGAAGAAAATATTTTTCATGATACAAGTGGGTACCCGAATCAATATTTACTTATTGGGACAGGTACTCTTGCAGAGCGGATTCGAGCTTATTGGCCCCCGTCAACTTTTTTTGGAGATCATGAATCCCTTTCCCAATCCGATAAGTGCCGCTACTGCGAACCGCGGTGTCCGGGGACACTTGAAGAGAGGTTTCTCGGTAGGTAATGAGCCCGTATGTTCATACAAACACACACGGGGCGATATATTTATGAAGCGGGTATACGTAAGGCATTCGCCCCTTTCGATTATACCCCATAAAGATCGCCTTCACCGACTGGCGGTCGACCTTGGGAGGCCTTGAGGCCGATCCTGGCGTGCGCGACACCGGGTCTCGCTTTTCCAACTGGTCCGAATTCCGTGTCGAAGAAGGTACGTCTTCATGTACGGAGGATTGTGTTTGCATACGCGGATTGTTGTGCGGTGCTCGAATACCGCGAATGATGAAAATATGATAATAAAATTGTGTGTGCTCAGAGCACATGATTCTCAAATCCAATGATCACTCACTCTACGGGTGTGTTTTGTATACGCTGTGGAGTGCGGTACTCAAAAGCCGCTAATGAAAAAACAGCTCAGAGCACATGATTCTCGGAGCCCATGTTCACTCTCTGTGTGGGTGTGGTTTGTATACACTTTGTTGTGCTATGCTCGAACTCCGCGAATAATAGTAACAATAATGAGTCAGAATTCTTATGAAATTGATTATAATAATTTTTCAAAAAAAAAACAGATCTCAACTAATATCATAGGTCTATCACTCAAAAGCACAAGCCCTCAGCTCAAGCGGATCAAAGAGAAAAACGTAGATAGTAAGAACAACGTTGGAAATTTGACCGCAGCTGGATTGTGTTTGAAAAATTTTTGGAGAAGAGACCAACTCCCGTTGTCATTGGCTATTTTGGATTTGTCAAATTTGGTAATTTTGGTAATGTTCCGAAAACTTTCTGAAAATGTTAAAGATGAGTTTCAGTTTCATACTCCCCATCAAAAGTCAATTCTTCATTTCAACTTTCAATCTCTCCAACTTTTTTTTTAACTTTCGTTCTACCGATTTGGACGAATGATAATTCAAACTCAGTAATTTTGATAAATACGGTGCTTATGTTCCATATCTCGTCCAGAAAATACTTTTATTATTATCATTCACCAAAAAACTAACACGCTTCCATAAATTTGCTTTTTGATGCAAAGTTTCTTTAATTTTTTGAATTCAATGTGAAATTGACTCGGATGTGAATTCTCAAAAGTAATAAAATTCAGTTCCTCATTAAATTTGCAAATGTTGAACTTTGCTCAAGAAAGTTGAATTTTCTTGTTTATAATTCTTCCAGCAACAGACCAATTAGTATTTTATTAACTCAATATTGAATGAAAATTACGCTTATAATCTGGTTTCGTCGAAATCAGTAAAGCGGAAGATCCAAAAATTCAAAATTCGAAATGATTCGAATTGTCAGTAGAAAGGAACCCCGATTTTTTTGATGATTCTCAATATTTCAACGAATAAAATAATGTATACGTCCATAGGAGAATTGGATTGCGTTAACATTCACTTCGTAAAATCCTGGTTTGTTGGGCTGAGGCTTTTTAACTTCCAATTTGCACCATCGTAAAAATTTCCAATCTCTTCCAGTTCATAGTACGTCATTGGCGCAGGACCCATATTCGTTGCTTGAATTTGATATTCATTTTTGCGCTGCGCTCAACATAAAATCATATATTTATACAAGTGTAGAAGGGCAGATTTTTAATCTACCCCGAAAAGTCGCTATTTGGACTTATTCTATCCAGAAAGAACTGTTTTTCAATAGCCGCAACAACTTTTCGGGGTAGATTAAAAATCTACCCTTCTACACTTGTACAGATTCCAATGTTAATTCTGATTTTTTCATATTACGGTAGGATACAAACCCAGAGAACTACCTAATAGAGAGAAAAAATTCCCTAAGTCATTAATGACCATTAGTCATTACCGAAAATACTGGGCAGGTCAGTTAATAGTATTCTTTCAATAATGTCCGTTTAGGATGAAACTGCAATGTTGGTCACAAATGTAAGTGATACTAAAACATAGGAAGTTTAAATTTCTCATTTTTCATATCTATAAATGGTTTTCTGAATGCACGTCATAGTTTCACAAATGATGGACTTATGGAGGGAGTTCCATCACTCCAGTCTCATTACGTCAATTCACTATTTGACTACAGAGTTGCATTCATGATAGTACTCAAGCATGGCATAATATTCATCTAGAAATTAATAGTTGTACTAACTATCAGCCAAAAAATGTCAAGGACGTGCTAAAACGCTCATCAACCTTGTCGTATTCCTAGATAAAACTTTATCTACACCCGTACTCTAATAATACACTTACCACAACCCGTTTTATAATGAAATCCATTACGATACAGATTTTCAACCAATAGAAACCCATTATTTTTCAATCAAGCATGATGTGCAAGCTTTGCATTTTGACGTTTGTCAAGTCAAAATCAGTAGGTATTGAATTTTTGAGGAATTAAGTCAATTTTCGATAATTGTATGAAAATGTCTTATAGCAGGGATATAGGAGAATTACCAGCGACCCTCCACAGATGTCTTAGACAAGAACAAAAAAATCGAAAGGATTATATTTTTCATTTGACAAATGCAACACATATTGTAGAAATAATGGCTTGATGATAAATGACACAAATCTCACTTCATGAGTTATATACCCAAAAATATTTCCCCGAATCTCACTATTTGGAAAGATTGGAGCGACAACATGAAACACGAAAATCGACACCGGCGGAAAAAACCCCCACCCTGTTTTCATCTTCAACAAAATTACATGAGCTGTCATGTCCGAGTGGTCAAAGGCGCCGAGAGTGGTATATAATTACGTCCGGGTTCAATTCCTGACCTCGGCAGAAGTTTTTTTTCATTTTTTCTTTTTATTTCTCATTGTTGTATTTTCCGTGGTTATACCATTAAGTATAATTTTGTAGAATTTTTCAAAGAAATACGATTGATTACCTACTGTTATTGTGTTCAATATAAATAGCTAATAATATAATATTTTTAGTT
Organism: Zygogramma bicolorata; assembly: GCA_032362365.1. Lineage (NCBI taxonomy): Eukaryota > Metazoa > Arthropoda > Insecta > Coleoptera > Chrysomelidae > Zygogramma > Zygogramma bicolorata. The sequence continues at coordinate 148,959 of JAVJAQ010005782.1, forward strand.
CTTCATTATTTATTGGGTGTAGATAAAATAGCGTATGCAACTCTCATGTAATGGTTATTAATACACTCGCATAAACCGGGATACGATAACTTAGCCATAAGGTAAGTTACTGAAACTATCTAAACCGCATAAAGCACAGCGAATTCACTCCACTTTCGGCTCGTTTCGTATCCCGGTTTATGCACATGTATTAATAACCATCATTACACGATCGTTGCTATTAATATATTATTATCTATCACCCTTACTCGGTAATAATACACTTATTTGGCCACAAGGGCCGTCTATTCATGATTATGAAACTCGTACTACGAAACTTATGCGCAACCTTACGATCAAGACTTTCTGCCGAATAGGAATTCCATTATATCTACAGAGGAAACAATTCTATAACAAAACAATTTGCATTCTAGGTGATATCAGTAATACTAACGAGTTAAAAATGAGTGGTATCTTTTCCTTTTGAAGAATTAAGGCTTTTTACTCTTACGATGAGTTTTTAGCTTTGTAGATTTTAATTATAGTAGTTTTACCTGCGACACCTCCAGATAATTCTAAGTACAAGTATATCTACAATCGAGAGGATTATATTTTTATATTACTTATGCAACATTATGTTTTTATTTTCGACCAAATCGAATGAGCTATCATGGCCGAGTGGACAATGGCAAGGGCAGTGATCAGAAACGTCCTGGTTCAAATCCCGACGTCGGCAGATATTTTTTCTTTTTTTTTTCTTTTCATTTCTCATTGTTGTATTTTCCGTGGTTATACCATTAATTATAATTTTGTAGAATTTTTCAAAGAAATACGATTGATTACCTACTATTATTGTGTTCAATATAAATACCTAATAATATAATATTTTTAGTTCTTCATTATTTATTGGGTATAGATAAAATAGCGTATGCAACTCTCATGTAATGGTTATTAATACACTCACATAAATCATACGAAACTCACCTTCGGCTCGTTTCGTATCCCGGTTTATGCTCATGTATTAATAACCATCATTACACGATCGTTGCCTAATATACTATTACGCATCATAGTATTTTCATTGGTTCAGGTACATTCTAATTTCAATGTACGCCATTTATAATTTCGAAATTTAAAATTGTCATTCGTTCATATATCTCAAGGATCTGAAGTCCCCCTTGAAGATGTTCCATTTCAAAACGATATATTGGAATATATACAATTTTCTGAACATTGTTATTAGTCTAATGGCATGGATAAACATTCCATGTATAATGTATGTCAAATTTCAAATCATTCACCCATTCGATAGATGAGAACAATATGAGAAAGATCTATGAGAAGATCGTAAATGTGCAATGAATTCGTCTATAGATACTCCCACCTTACAAAAACCAATAATTGGAGAATGAATTTGTATTCAAGAAAAATAATAGATATTCCTAATGCACATTTTATGAACATTCTACGAACAATATCTTATCCGTCTGCGGACTCGATTGTCTCAAACGGAATTCCAATTCCAATGACAATAATAAAAAAAATATAGTTAGTAGCCACATGTTAATTAATAACCGACATGCGCTGGAAAGGCAACAGTTCTCTGTAATATACTTGTTTTTCGACCTTGTGTAAGAATGTATCATTTGATACCTACATGTTTCTCCGTGAACAAAGAACGAGATAGCGACGATCGAATGAGAGCACGAATATCTTTGAAATTATAATGATCGGATCGATCGAGATGATGTGAAATTACAATTAAACTCGGAATTCGAAAAGCTTATTATGAAATAATTAGTTCCCAAAGAGTCGAAGTGAATTTTTCATAACCTCATGAAGGTATATCCGATTACTTATAGACCAATTTGTTTTATATTCCTGCAACCGTGAATTTATATTTTATAGTACTAAACAAGGAAGCTAATTATATTTTCCAAAAGAATTGACTGTAATTACTGAATACAAATTTGATAATGAATGCTTTGATTCGGTAATCGTAAAAATGGATGTCACCGAAATGTCCCTCAGACTAATCTCAAATTGGTTTGTTAGGGAATGTTTAGTGTATCTGATGAAAATGTTACAGCTTATCCAATCCAACTTGGTACAGAAATGATAACATCAGCAATCTCTGTGAAGTATACTAATATAAAAAACACCAATTATATGTGTTCACTGTGTTGAAATTTATACTTGGAAGGTGTTTTTTCTTTCGTCATGGTCTACACTACCAGTGTGCAACTGAAAAAGTATCTGAGTGTGTGCCAAGATGGATTGGATAAGCTGTACATAATTTATCCATTTATCCACTGATGAGTTCAAGATATAATTCTCTCTGAAAAAAATAAATCATATCTGAGCTTGAATGAAATATTACCCTGGTAATAAATAGAATTTCTCTAGAAATCATTTTCTAATTTTGTTTCATTCAGTGGAAATTTTCTCACGACCAATTCAAGTTTCGTGAGCCTGTTATACGAATTGAGCGAGAACAAGTGATTTCTATGTGATTCAGTGCCCGTCGTGCCATATAGGCAGGGGGTAGTTGTTTCAGATACGCTTACTTTTTTGTGATTGAATCAAACTTGTGAGAATGATAAACATTAACAAAGAGCATTTGTGAAATTTGTTGATGTCTTTTTCTTCATTGAGGCTCCTCAAATCTAGGTGATGAAATTAAATAAGTTATTTCGGTGTCATTGAGAAATAAAAAGATAACACTGCATAGTAGGTGAAATTGTTGGACCTTTTGGTGGATTTCACTATAAATTTCTTCAGCTGAAGATACGTGAAAAACAAGTAGTGGGAGTTTTTCACTTGCCATTGAATTAATTGATCTGTGTTCGAAGTTTTCACGGAAAAGAGTAGCGAATAAACGTGAAATCATTATAATATAAGAAACATCCATATCAACATATATCGAGTTGAAAAACCTCATCTATTAATTTCACGAGTTTTCTTTCGAACAATCCGTTCAGTCCAGTCTCAACTACCTACACAGATAGGTAGGTTTTCTGGACTGACTACTCCCCTGGCTAATTCCACGAAGGGCATTGTATTATATCCGACCGGTGCTAGTGCGGTGTCAGCCTCAAAACCTATTGTGCTCACCGACTGTGTCGAAAACTTTAACGAGTATATATCTTCATCAAGAACTTTTTTGTTTGATTTGTTTTCATTAAACTGTAGATGAGTAGTTGATTCTATCATTCCAAGATCTTGCTGTGTATTTTTGTGCCAAAATGTTTTCACAATCAATTTGTCGTCTTGTAACAGGATGAAGATCGATTTTTTTTTTTTCAGAATTACGATTACAGCAACCGAAGACGATTATCGAGCCCAAGTCCCAGTCCCACACGAGAACCACAACGAAACGGAAAACCGGAAACTACTCACGGCAGCTGGTTCAAATCGTTGGATCGACTGTCGAGGAAGAAAACGAAAGTGGTAAGGAAACTGTACTTTCAATAGAAAAAAAATCTCTAGAGTCAACTATATTTTCACGAAAATCTAGAAATACATTTTTCAGAAATAAAATAAATAAAAGTGAAACATGTAGAGCGGGCGCTGCGAAACATTCCGTTTGAAAAAACCGATGACCTCATTCTGATTGAAGATTTGAGTTTACGAAGACCTCATAAATAATATTGTGGAGGTTGCCGGACAGGATTATGGTCCAATTTTTTTTTAATAAGAGTTTTCGATTTCACTGATGTAGCTGTGGAAAAAAAAAGTTGTATAGAATGCAAAAACCATTTACCGTTATTTCTCGATTGGAATGATTCTGTAAGATCCTCACATACCTGGAACTGAAGGTTGCCAGGCAAGCCAGTTGTTAATATCAATTTAAACTCCCTCCCCAGCGTCACATACTTACTCTCGAATTTTAGAGCGAGCCGCGCTCCTCTCACACGTTTTTGACACTTCAGTTATAGCTAAATGTCATCGGTTAGTATAACAAGTACATTTACCAATTTTAATGATAGCAGTGCTCCCAATTTTGTGATACATTTAGTTTTAAAAATTGAAAAATTTGCTACAATTAATACATTTGGAAACAAACAACGAAAAATCATGTTTATTTTATGATTTACCAGATAAAATGGTGAATAACAAAAAAAAAATAACGTTTCAAATCGCAGCAAGTCGACACAAAGACAAAATTTCAGACATGTTTGAGGATTTGTTCGATCCGAATGCTGATGAACAACATTTCTCGTGGCAAAAAAGTTGCATGGACAGCTATATCAGGAAAGGAAAAAAATTGTCGTCGTAAAAAATAACACTGCATAGAGCGCTGAAAGAAAGTGCTTCGTTATGAGCATAAGGCGTAGGTACTGCTACGAAAAACAAATTCAAAAAACTTAATTTTGAAAAAAACAAATCCAATATTGTTTATAAAATTCCCCGTCTAGATTGTAATCAGACATATATTGGTCAAACAGCCAGGAATCTCAATAGTCGCAAAATTTCACACAGGAGCGATTGTAGAAGGAACATCAATTCGTGTGCCTTATCGGAACATGTGAATCGTAATGATCATCGAATGGATTATGAGAATACTGAAATCTTGGACACAGAGATCTTTCGAAAAGAATATTTCTAGAAATGGTTCACATTTATAAGGAACAACATTCTATGAATAAACGAACCGACTGAAATAACCTCAGTCAGATATATACTTATTTGTTACTTTTCAACGAAAAAAATATAACACTTTGATTGAGTCAACTCGTCATTGTCATTTCATTAATGTATTTTCTGTTTGTTTTGATCCATTTTTATTTCAATCTCAGGTTAATAAGTATTCCATATAGAAAATAACTTACGTATATTGTAATCAACCCTTTTATAGTTGTCCCGAAGAACCCGAAGAAGATATATATATATATATATATATATATATATATATATATATATATATATATATATATATATATATAATTCGATTGATTTTGTGAGGTTGCAGTCAAGTTTGTGGGCAGTTACAAAGAGGACTCTTTGTTATTAGTCAAGCTTTCGGTTCAACAATATCACCTATTTTATCTAACTACGTTTTAGACGAGCTTCTCGATGAATGTATTCCAAAATTATCTTTTCAGATTCCTTTTATCAAACGTTTTGTCGATGATTTGATTTTGACGATACCTTCAGATGGTAAGGAAGAAATTTTAAATGTATTCAATTCTTATAATACAAATATTCAGTTCACCATCGAAGAAGAAAAAAATAACTCTATTCCATTTTTAGACATGAAATTGATCAGATCAGAACAAAATATCATCATCACAGAATGGTATAGAAAACCTATATCTAGTAATAGATTTATTAACTACCATTCTTATCATTCAAATAAAATGAAGATCAATTTGATTAAATCTTTGAAGAACAGAATTATCAGAATCAGTCATCCCAGTTTGCAAAACAAGAGCTTATCCATGTTGAGTAAAATTCTAATTGAAAATTCATATCCAAAAAGTTTAGTAAATAGAATATTTTTTTGTGAAAGAATAGTTTCCATTAGTTCCCATAATGAAAATAACGATCCAGTACAACCTTTCATTTATAAATCATTACCTTATATTCAAGAACTAACACCAAAATTAATCAATGTATTTCGAAATAATAACTTTATAATTTCCAAAAGAAATGTCATCACTATCTCTAAATTATATAGCAAAGTTAAGACCCCAATATTAAACAAACAAAAATCCAACTTAGTCTACAAAATTTCATGCATGGATTGTTCTAAAACATATATAGGCCAAACATCAAGACCCTTAAATAGTCGCATTATTTCACATAAAAGCGACTGTAGACGAAACGTTAAGTCTTGCGCTTTGAGTGAACACGTCAACATTGAGGATCACAAGATGGATTTTGAACACCCAGAAATTTTGGATAGAGAAACAAATATAACCAAAAGAACATTTTTAGAAATGACACATATTAATAACGAAGAACATTCTATGAACAAAAAAACAGATCTCAATAATTTAAGCCAAATTTATACATTTCTACTTGAATACGAGAAAGATAGAAGAAAATCGCCTGGTATTCAGAATTTTCCCACATGACATTACATCAAAATTTGACACTTCAATATTCTTCAATGTTTTGTCTGTTTGTTTTGTACCAATTTATATTTTATTCTCACGTTAGTAAGTGTTCCATATTTCTATGTTTACAAAATATCATCCAATGTATTCTTTTTAGTTGTCCTGACGAAGGTAATAAATTTACCGAAAGCTTGACTAATAACAAAGAGTCCTCTTTGTAACTGCCCACAAACTTGACTGCAACCTCACAAAATCAATCGAATTATATTATAGCCAGTCACTAATTCTTCTCCATATATATATATATATATATATATATATATATATATATATATATATATATATATATATATATATATATCTGTGCAACCACCAAGATGACATGCATGATGAAAATCAATGCTGAAACAGAACTTTTTATTACCGGTAGATACGAGAACTCCAAGAAATGCTTCGAGCTCCAAGGTGATAGATCTTTCGAAGTGCTAGACTTGAAGTTCGATCACTTAAAAGCATATTGTAGGATGTTCAGCCATATTTTTCATGGTGTTCATGGAGGAATTGAACAAGTAATTGAGAATGAGGCGGATACCGATATTTTGATAGTCAGTATCCACTTTTGGCATGAGCTATATATTGGTTATCGAGGGATTTGGTTCGAATGATCGGCCAAGAAAAGACTTGTTCAAGCTGTCATTCAGTAGCTGAATTGTTTGCCGAAAAAAAATTATAATATTTTACCCGCGTTACATGCTTGAAAGGGTTGCAACACGACAAGCCGATAAGCGACTAAGAAGCAATGTATAAGCGCTGCATTCGAAGAATTCGTCGATGCACTTTTTATTTTTGCGAATAACTCTGAAACTCCGATCCATTTAAATGGCATCGAAATTGTATGCACTTCTCAAGGTAATATCTTGAAATGTATCTAAAATTATATGCACTTCTGATGCTTTGTATCTACATTTCTTGAAGGCTGCAGCTCAAACAGATCTGTGGAAAAATATCTGAAAACCAATACATGAGCCTCTGAACTTTCTTCAATTCGGTTATGAAAGAGAAGGTGGAAAGTTGTACCCGGTGCAAATGGCAAAACCACCTAAATCCTTTGATCAAGCTTTGCAAATATAATGCTGAATGCAGGATGATGTATTGCACTTGCAAAAAGCGGATTCAATTGTATTTTCATTTGCAAATGCATCGGAAACTTACGTGAATGAAAGCAAAGTTTTGTTATTTTTCATTGCAAATCAATATGTAAACCAATTTTTTCATTATTGAATGTGTACTGTATAAGATCATGCCGTTTTTTTCAATACCTCATCCAAACAACATGTTAGTAGTCAAAAATTATTTTTGTTCTTTACTGCTACAGCGATGGAATCGAAAGCTCTTATTATAAGGCCGAAAAAAAAAAACTGGGCCATAATTCCGTCCGGCAACCTCCACAATATCACTTATTGAGTCTTTCTTAACTCAAATCATCAATCAGAACGAGGTCATCGGTTTTTGCAAACGGAATGTTTCGCAGCGCTTGCACTAATGAGAACTAACAAATAGAATTGCAAAGAGCATTGACAGCAATCTAACTCGGCACAAAATCAATAGAAGTCTTGTACCTCTGGAAAAAAATTGACTCGGACCGACCCTGATTCATCAGATTTCTCCAAAATTACAATTACAGTGTGATCCATCCAAAATAGAATAACTCTTATACAACTGTTGCATTTCAATCGATTGATAATTATTCAATTTTCAAATTATTATATGAAGACATATTCATTTGTCACCATTTCGATTTTGAAACTTTCATTCAAAATTTTTGCTCATCCACCGAGTTATAGTTCATCACTGTTCAGAATTGAATCAACTAAATTATTGGCAAGAAAAACAAAAAAAATTAACTATACCTACCACTTCCTCCACTACCAATACTCTTATTTCGATGAAATTCTGAACAGTGAGTGACGTTACAAAACTTGCTGAACCAGGTGAAGTAGTTCGAATTATGGAAACTCTGTATCCGATTTGGTGCCATAATCAATGGCATATTTTTCATTAGATACTCCCTCTTAACTTTTTCAATGACGAACGCCTTCTGATGTAATTTTGATAGACGCCAGTTTAAAACTGTGTATATCGAGCAATTGCTATATTTTTTATTGACTTTTGACATTTGACAATTATGGAATAGACAAAACAAAGGGGATTAATTGTATGGACAGATCCAAATAGCACAAGTACGTCCAGTGGACGTACTGCATATGTACGGTGAGGATGCATTGTACGTATTTAGGACGTACTTTCGTCTCCGACAGACGTACATAAGACCTCCCTGCGACTTACCGTTTCCGCATAGTCGGTAATCCCAGGTACGTACTTTTCTAGTCCACACAGGACCTGAAATGTACAGAAAGGGGAACTGTTTGGGACATTCCGAAAACGTACATTTTCCATTCTGTATGCGCTATCCCAAGTAGAACAAACATATTTGACCAATATTGGTTCAATATTACGGGAATATTAACCTTATATTGTAGATGATATCAATAGTGGCCACAAAAAAATGTGAACATTCGGCGACATTAGATTAATATTCGAAAACAATGTAATGATATATCATTTGATATCACTTAATGAATCTAAGTTTTCATATTCGGGATTATTCATTTCTTTTTTACCAAATAGTCAAGTTGGAAATTTTACTCATTCACGTGTACTAACCTTCTAACCGAATACTTACCTGGAAAAAGACCTGGCTGCTGCGGGGCTTGAACTCTCGACCTTTTCTATGGAGATATTATTGTCGACCACTGTTACGCTCTACGGCACGGAGAGACTTGTTTTTAAGAAGGAGTTGGGTGCTATAGATGTGATGACTTCAAGTTAGTTTTGTTCGAGATAATATTAAAATTTTAGAAAGTTCAGTAACAATGAAAATATATTCGAAAAAACACTAAAGGATCACTGTCTCATGTGATGGCGGTTTTGGAATATCAAACTTGCTGTGCAAAAAATTCTGTATGTAATTTTCTGGTATTTAAATTCACCACATGTCGATGTTTCAATTTTTCCAAATTTTTTTAGGAATAATTCATTATGAATATTGCATTACCAATATTGATATATGTTTGAATACACTAAGTGATCACTCTCAAAATCCCAATACCCCTTGAGCCGAAAGGGACCCAATACGTACGTACTTGGGAGGTCCAAACAGTATGTACATACTAACAGAAATGTAGAAAATGAAAGGAACCCAATCCGTACGTACTTGGGAGGTCCAAACAGTATGTACAAAAAAGTACGTCAACGAGACGTCCAGATAGTATGTACATACGATTTCCAAAAATGTACGTCATTACTATTATGTCCCGCAAACGTTTCGAAATATACGTATCTGAAAGGGACTCAATATGTACGCACCTGGAAGGTCCAAATAGTACGAACATAGTTCTTCCAAACATGTACGTAAATGATACGTCTGAGCAGTACGTACATGGGATTCACAAAAAAACACGTCATTGGTATGTCTCTAATTCATCCCGAAAAGTACGTACCTGAAGGGGAGTTAATGTAAACGTATCAGGGACACTTAATAAAGTACGTACATAGTACTTCCAAGCATGTACGTTTTTATTACATTCCGATTGGAACGGAACCAAGTATGTACCTACATGGGACGTCTAACCAGTACATACATGGTACATCCGGTAATGTTCGTTCTTCGAATGTCTCCTATACGTCCCGGGACGTATCGACGTAACTGGGTTCGTCTTCAGGACGTCGTGTGCTATTTGGGATATTCTTCTAACAGTTCTTGAAAATGACCTCGAAGTGGAAGTCGAAACGTCGAACGATTCGGAAGAAACCAAACGGATAAAATATCTAAATGAAATAATCGTGACTGTTGTTTCTTTCCAGGGCGAAAAAGAGGGCAACTTGACCAGCGGAACCGAGGACGACCTTCCCCCCAAACCGACGCCGACGAAGAGCCTGCGCTTCTTCGGCGACACCGACGTCGAATCGAACGACAGCGTCCGACACAAGTCGGCCCTCAAATCCAGGTCCGGCCTCACCGGCAAATCGAGGAGTCAGTCCACGAGGGACCTGCACAACATCTCCGAGGAGTTGAGGACGCCCGAGCTGAAGAAGACGAGGAATAACGGACACCACAAGTCGATGACGAACATCTCGGAGACCGAGAGAGACGGAAGAGATTCGAGGGACGGGAGAGACGGGAGGGAGTTGAGAGGATCCAGGGTGAATGTGAAGCCTCCCATGTCTCCGGGTCACGGCACGCCTAGGATTCCCTCCAGGCAGGAGAAGGAGCGGGGCAGGAGGAGGAAGAACGAGGTCAGCTCGGTGGAGAGCTCCACGGAGGGTGACAGCAGTCAGCAGTCGCAGAGGAGCATCGTGTATCTCCATGCTGCTACAGGTCGGTAAAGTATAAACATCGTTCATAGAAAGATAAAAGATAGTTCGCCAACGGCTTTTTTCTCAGTGGATGTCTCCGATTTACAGCCGATTGCACCAACTTTTTGTTATGGGAGCATTGAGCTAAAGGGGAAATTGAAGGTCAGTTAACGCACTGCAGCGAATTATGATTATTGAACACCAATTAATAAACCCTCACCTACTCATAGGAAAAAGTCGGTGCAATCGGCTTTAAGTCTCGTATTGACTTCGTCGTTCTTATGAGACGGCACCAACCGTGTCGAAAAGTTACTAATTGTCTATCCAGAAGAGGACAAAGTCGGCAAAACGCTTTGCCGACCTCTGTTGGTACTTTTCCGACTCCGTCTTCTTCTTTTATTCGAAACATCAATCCGGCCATCGGAATTCGTGAAGTAATCCCCGCTAATGTGTCACACCTTCACAGATACATAAACTAGAAGGACAGAAAAAATATTGGGACTCAGTTTCTCCTAATAACTAGAAACTTGGGTATATTTGTGGAAAGAATGAAGAACTATTTTTGGCTTGTTTCATCTCCGAATTATAGAAAAAACATTCGTTTTAGTCGATGGGCATACTTGGAAAATGACGGTTGATCAAATCATCTTTCGAATTATTCATCCAGGCAAGTTTCAATTTACCCACATAGTAGGTTCTGTGTCTGGCACCTGTCAGAAAACAACTACTTCCCTGGCTAATACCACGAAGGGCGTTGCATCATATCCGACCGGTGCCAGTGCAGGTTTCTGCACAGAAGAAAATTCTTTTTGGTATAAGCCAGGGAAGTAGTTTTTTCCGGCAGGTGCCAGGGAAAATCTACTGTGTAGATATTTTGAGATTGGCCTGGAAGAATTGTTAAAAAGATGCATTTTCCTCGCAGGAAGAATGCGCGAATTCGTTTTTTAGTTTTGATACTGGGTGTTTGATATTTAATTATACAAAGTCATCGACATTATTTTGATAATGGCACTACCTTGTATTGACGAGTGACCAAAAACTGGTCTGCAAGTGTGTCCGAATTAAAGAATAAATTCCTTCATTTGTATCACCAAAAGCAAATGCAGGATTTTCTCCTGTGAAGAAACGTGCACTGTATTGAAGCATTTTCAATGATTGTGACTGAGATAGTGTCCAAACTTTGGCAAAAGTAAACATTTCTATCTCTAGAAATTGCTCACCTCAACTTTCAGCCTTGGTAAGCAATATAAATAACTGAAGTGTACCCATCCCAATGATTGCCACCCTTCGGGGATCAAGTCAGGGAAGTAGTTGTTTTCTGACATGTGTTAGTCTAACAACCTACTGTGTATAGAAAGTTGAAATTAGCCTGAACTAATCATTCTCAGATGATTCAATTTCGTACTCGAAACACCACCTACGCATTGGTGACATTGAGGTTTCAAACTATAAATCAGAAGCAAATAGAATAACAGAAACGATCATCAGATCTAATACATGGAGTTACCTCGAAATCCGACCATATAGTATGATGGCGTGTAATTAGTGGTTATACGAAATATACCGGATGACGAGTCGAGAAATGCACGTGAGATAATCCCTAGGATCCGAATGACGTTTGTCTGTTGCGATTCATTAATTTTGAATGATTAATGGTCGGTTCATACACCACACTTTTACTTTTACTTTATCTTTTACTTTTACCTTAAGAATGGAATTGGACCGTTCATACACCAGTGTTAAAGTAAACAGGACGCATCGACGCATGCGCAGTGATCAAAAACAAACGAAGAAGAAGAAGAAGAAGTAATCGTGGGTTACGTCATTGTTTTGATTTGCAATTTGCTATCTTGTTTATATCTGAATTCACAGAACACCCATTTTATATCATTTCTGTGAAATATTCAGAAGAAGAACAGGGCTACGTTTCCCTAAAATTATCTCATTCTAAAGTAAAAGTTCTCATCCTTAAACTAAAAGTAAAAGTACCGTGTATGAACGCCTCGATTGATTTACATTGTGACAACTTTCTTAAAGTAAAAGTAAAAGATAAAGTAAAAGTAAAAGTGTGGTGTATGAACCAACCATAAATGTTGCCGGGTAGCATTGACCGGTTTTTGGGCTAATTTTTCAGTCTGCCTTCGAAAGTATCAACTAGGTTTTTGGGTTGATACAAGTTGAATCAAGGTGTCAAATGAGAACATTTTTTATAGTTTTGTTTTGTAATTATTCAATTCGTTTCATCAGAAATTTGTTACCTGTTTCTCAAACTGATACTAAGTACTGTGAATAGAGTTAATTGTATAGTCATTAATATCGAGTGAATATTTAAGTGGCGTTAAATTACTAATTTTGAATAATACATCGATTAAGGTTGAATTCAACCATGTGTGTGTGCATGCCACTTGTTGATAATATGTGTTCAGCTAAATCCGATTTTATTTTTTTCTCGCCTTCACAAGTTGTTTTTGTGTTCAGCTTTCTTATTCTCGATGTTCTTGACGTTTCACCAATTCAAAACTGCCACACATACATGGCAAACTATATAAGTTATTTTTGTATGGAGTGCGTAAAATTGGGTGTTTTTAATGGCACATGAGAGTGCGAATTTTTCACCGAGAGCGATAGGCCGAGGTGAAAAATTCATTCTAAAAAAATAAAACGTTCGTAACTTGAAACGATTAATGAAAGTTTTTCTTCATTATTCATAATATTCCCATTACGCCGAATTCCCACTACGTCGAAAAGCATCCCCACCACTTACGTCACCAAAACACGATCGTTTATCGAAGCTGGATCCCATTCGACGAAATGGGAATTCGACGTAATGAGAATTCGACGTAGTGATACGCACTCGCAAAATTTACCGGATATTCTGCAATTTCCTGTTAACCCAATCTGACTTAACCTAACTAACCCAACCTAAAAGAAGGATGAATTTCGCTGTGCTGTTGATATTGAAAGTGCATGGTGTGGCACTACGCCGAATTCCCATTACGTCGAATTCCCATTACGTCGAATGGGATCCAGCTTCGATAACGATCGTGTTTTGGTGACGTAAGTGGTGGGGATGCTTTTCGACGTAGTGGGAATTCGGCGTAATGGGAATTCGACATAGTGGGAATTCGACGTAATGGGAATTCGACGTAGTGACACGTCCCGTTCTGGAGGCACAGATAAGTTTCGCATTACATATCCTTCTGCAACCACCATGTTTTTTGAACTGTATTGACGTTCACAGGCGACTTCGCGATGTTACAATGCATTTTGGGAGAATGGACGCCGTTAGAAAAAATGTTAGGGAGGCACCTTTTTTCAAAAAAACAGAGTAATGCATTAAACTGAATTGAAATTCTTTTGAACAATACTTACGGGTGTGTTTGAAAAAATACAAAATTGAGTCGATATCGTGTCTTACGCGGCGTGTGGACTGAAAAATATAAAATCCAGGGAGGGGGGCGCTCGCCCTCCCTTGCCCTTAAGAAACGACGCCCTTGTTTGGGAGCATGAAAAAATGTCACGTTACGGCACTTTATTCCACTCATACTTTTTTAACGTGTTTAAAAAAGTTCAAAGTTTTTAGTACACAATTGATTGAATTGAGTTCCGAGTTTAATGGTTTGTTTCGATTCGTTTTCAGGTGGGAGCAAACCCAAAATAAGGATTTCATCTAATATATGTATATGTATCGTAAATTTCTGGGATTCGGTGAATCAACACGTTCACATCATAATTCAGGAATGAATTGCAGGAATGAATAACCCACGCTTACTACTAACCGTTTACCAATCTTTTTTTTTTCCAGTGGGAGACATCCCCCGCTCAGGCTACCTCCGCAACGGCCGTCGAGCCGCCTCCAGAGAGGAACTAGCGTCCAACGGCTCCGGCCGCTTGCAGCCCCAGGTCAAGACGCTGAGCAGGTCCTTCTCGGTGCTGGCCCCTTGGAAGCCGCGCCACGCCAGAGAAGCCATGGACATCGACTACACGCAATACCCGAAACCGATCAAGAACGGCAAATACGAGCAGAAGACCTCGAAGACCTCCTCGAGCCGCAAAGACACCTCCTCCACGCTGAAGAAGAAGGCGCAGGAATTGCGGAAGAGCCAGTCCAAGTCCAAGGAGAACCTCGGCTCCCAAACGCTACGGAGGTCAAGGGAGGAGCTCTCCAAGGGCTCTTCTTCGACTCTGTACAAGAAGAAGGAGCGACTGCCGAGGGAAAACTCCCGTTACAGCAAGGAAAGGGACGACAAGAGGCACTCCGTGGCGGCCTCCAAGTCGCTGTCCGTGGAGTCTTTGGGAGGCGGCAGCAACGGCAAGAAGTACAGGGAGGACGGTAGGGAGGTATCGAGGTCGTTTTCGATGCCCAGGGATCCGGAGAAGTCCTCCGGTTGGTTCAAGACGTCGAAGGGCAAGAGCAAGTTGACGGGCAGCACGCAGAGGCTGTGATCGGAGTGAGGTTAGGGCGTACTTATTTTTTTTTTTTTGCATCGGTGACCTTGCGACGTTGAGGGCTCAGTCATAGATTAATTAAACTACTATACAGAAGCGGATCCAATTTGGTATAAGCCACGCCTTCCCAAAGTGCACCAATCAGAACGTACTTAATTATTATATTGCTTACATAGAGTTCATATATTTTTGGAACAATTGTGTTAGGTTACCGATTCACCAAACCTCCATTTGTATTCCTCAATGGGAAAATCGGTTTATCCCGATCACTTCGAAATTTTTTTTCCTGGTGTTTCGAGGACATAATTCATTTCGTTTGTTTCTAGGAATTTCGCTCGAATGGGAAGAATTCCGAAGATACGCCACTGGTCACGGCTACGCCGCTGATCGTACACAGTGCCATCTCCAATGCGAAAGTACGTTCTCTCACATTTACTGGTTAAATTGAGTCCGAGATGAAGCGTGTGTCCAATTCGAAATGTGCCTCATAGTTTTTAGTTCTAAGTCGCGAAAAGGCTGAGGGAGACAAGCGAGAGTTCCGTTCGATTGTTTTTCGTGTTCTCAAGGGTCAAATCGGTCAATTTCAAATGGAAGTCTGTTAATTTTGTCTGATCGTAGAATGTATACGTCTTAGTGTAGTTATACAATTTTTTCTCTTCATTATATACAACTTGTAAAAATTATTTTTCTGTGTAGGTATATAATTGACATAAAGTAAATCAAAATTTGTAAATGAATATTTTTATGTCTTGAAATCAACTATCTAATGTGCACAAATCATATGAAAATGCTACTTTCACTACTTCCGATTAGTGATTATATATAATTGACAATAATTATTTAGTATTGTATATTATTGATATGCTAACTGTATATGAATCACAGGCAATTTAGATTCCATCATAATCCACAGTAAATTAAAGAATTGATAAGCTCACTATACAACAATTATTAAACAATGTATGTGATTGAACAATTTTTTAGATTGATATGAGACATTTAAAGGGTGCAAATATTCGTCACGAAATCTAAGACGTATTAGTTAATCAGCAGCTGAAAATCTACTCTGAATTGTGTATATAATCAGCGTATCATACATATTGACTAAATATTAACATCATCACTACATTAGTTATATACAAGAATTATGTGTCAATGTATATAATTGACATGCGTATATGATTTCAGTGTAATACACGGCACAGCAATGACATAGCACGGTGGAACTAAAGAGAATGCATTAGTAACAATGATATACAATAATATATGCATATTGCTATTGCATATTGACTCAATATTAACATCATCACTACATTAGTTATATACAATAATTATGTGTCAATGTATATAATTGACTTGCGTATATGATTTCAGTGTAATAGACGGCACAGCAATGATATAGCACGATGAAACTGAAGAGAATGCATTAGTACCAATGATATACAATAATATATGCATATTGCGATTGCATATTGACTCAATATTAACATCATCACTACATTAGTTATATACAATAATTATGTGTCAATGTATATAATTGACATGCGTATATGATTTCAGTGTAATACACTGCATAATAATGATATAGTACGGTGAAACTAAAGAGAATGCATTAGTACCAATGATGTACAATGTGTTACACAAAAAAGTAGTCTTTTCTCATTATTGACTTGAAATTACACTGAAATCACTACGGTAAGCTCATATCTAATAATAAACAACTGAATATCGAGTTTCAAGAATTGGCTCTTCGAACTGTGACTCTTCGAATGGAACTCACGCCGTGTACTTATAGACTTTTCGTCTTCGGAATTCATTTTCTCTTTCGTTACGTTTCGACCCTAGTGAAAGAGAAACCGAATTTCAGTCCTAGTTTGTAAAATGGCTTTAATTAAAAATGCTCAGAATTACTTTGGTCCCGAATCTGACACCAGTTTCTTTATTGTTTGCTGTAAGTTCTAACCCCTATTCCCAGAATTCGCCTGTCTAACATTAGCGGCCGTTTTATCATACAGGGTGTTCGTTCGAGTCGTGATGTTTCCTTGGATAGATCATGTTGCACCCAATTTATTATTTTGTACTCTCTTGAGTGTGTTTGTATTTGTGGATTAAAATAATTCCGGATTCGAGGAAATTTGGGCCCTGTATAAAAAATTTCAGGTAACTTTTATTTTTCTTCGAATACAGGGTGTCAGAAAAGTCGACGTTATTCCTTCTTGAGCTGACAGGTCAATTTATGGTGGTAGAGTATCGACATTTCATTTCAGTTGAATGTCAATGTTTTTGGAGATTTTTTCAGTTTTATGATGACATGACGTTTTGCAGAATTTGCAATTAGTTGCAACATTCAATGAACGATCAGACATTCTTTTCATTCTAGTTGATCAGGATAAAACATCACCACTTCAAGAGGTGACGTTGACTTCGGGACAACCTGTAAGATTTTTTTAATAATAATGGTGCTATATTAGTTTGTATTTCTCCCATTGTGTAAAATGGTGTAAATAACAATGTTTGTATTTGCTGTAAATTTTGTGGGTAAGATATAGGATTTGAAGAATTTCTCGTCAGATGTTATTGTTTGTTACCAAAACGCCTAATTTGACATTTGGACTTGTAGAAATGTTTTTCACGAATAATACTATGTTTAAGTCGTTATCATGTACTTTTCACTAAACAATGCATTTTGTAATTATATGTGCTATATTAAAAATAAATCGATTTTAATACAAGATGTGATTTTTTTTGTATTCTTAAATGGGGAATTTAACCGCATCTGATAGAAAAAAATATTGAAAAGGGCTAGGGCTTTTTCATCAATTATATTTTGTTCCATTTTGAAAGGCAGAAGTCGAAATTTGTGCAAGCTGAAGTAACTGGGTCTTACTGTTCATCGTGCGATTCCTCAGAACAGGCATCAGCGATAAGCTCACGCTCATAAGTCAAGACCTCAATTACGCAATGAAAAAAAACATTTCAAAATCGGTCATAAATGAGGTTCTAGCATCCTCATCAAATACTTCACGCAAATTGGAGGTACTTCAACTAATCTTACAGAGGAATGTTATTGGTGTCCTTACTTTGTGTATAACTGTTTGTTCTGCCATCTGTGGTACGATAGCTGAAACTTATGCTCAGCTGATGTTCCTACTCATGGAAGTGATCATTTGTCGCCATCTATCGGTGAAAAGAAGAAAACCTAGTTCCTTGACCGGGTCGTACTTTTGAAATAACTTAAGACCTTAAGACATCTCTATGACATTGTCCCTTAGACAATGTCTATGAGAAATTCTTCAGCCATAAATACAAGTTTTGCGAAACCGAACCGTTGTGACATTGTTTGGAGCGAAAATGAAAAACAATTTCCTCAAAAATGCACAGAGAGGACCATCTTGGCATGCAGATTACAGAACTGGAAACAATTTCTCTCTCTCTTCTAGTTTTCGAAATATTTCGATTTCTATGTGAAAAATTAATATCGAATTTGATGAGTTTCCGCAATAGAGAACGCTATCAGAAAGCTCCACACCAAATTTGGGAGCTCTTGGAGAAACTTGATTTTTTTGAGGTAAACCTAACCTAACCTTAACATAACCCTTTGACTTATTACGGACCAAAAAAGAGAAAAAAGATTTTCTTTAAAATGCACACAGATAATAATTTCCAAGTTGAACCCTTGAACATTTTTCCATTCGGAAATGGAAAGTTAATTACCCTGAAAATGGAGACAGACGGCAATACTAATGTGTAGATTCTGGAATTGCAAACGGATTTTTGCTGTCTCAGTTGCCGAAATATTTCACGAATTTTAAGGAAATGTTTGATCTCGAAACCGATGATTTCCCGCAATAGAAAATGCTGAAATACAGCACATCGTATTTGGGGCCTTAGGAGAAAGTTGAATTATTTTTACCAAAAAGATCGCTCACAAAATACTTTCCTGATTGTTTCGACGTGTGTGTGCATTAGAGTATTTGAAACAGTTGTCCTTTTTTATTTCCCTTCAATTTTGACATTTTTCTGGAAAGTTGATTGATGAATTTTTCCGAATTTGAAGTTACCACCTTTCAGATGGTGGCTTCAAGTGTATAATCATTGGGCCATTGTCTAAGACAATGATTGGGCTTCAGCTACTATGGGAATGATGTCCTTACTTTAGAAATCGCTGTTTCTTTCGCCACCTATTTTTCGATAACATAACTACAACTCAATTCATGTCCCTTCTCAAATAATAGATTTTAGAGTCGCTATCTCTCGGACATAGGAAGAAACTAATTTTTATTTTGTCCTTACTCTGGCGAAAACAAATGGTTTGTTGCCACAGAAAATATTTGTTTCTTCTAATTTCTCAGAAATTCAAATCAGAAAATTATTTTTCCAGCATAACTTCTGTGAAATGAATCCCTAGGTGAGAAATGAATTCTTTCTGAATTTCGGATTTGATGAATAGAAATTGCTGTTGGAAAAATCCACACCAAAATTGGAAGCTCTTGGAGAAAGTTAATTTATTGAGGAAAAATATTCAGGGGTTAACAACGCCTTTGACTTTTTTCGGACAGAAAATGAATAATAGATTGGCTTCAAAATGCACACAGAGGAGTCTCTAGATGTGCTGATTCCAGAACTGAAAACGATTTTTTCCTTTCTCTCTCAGAGTCCGAGATATTACGATTTTTATGAAAAAAAATTAATTATTTCGAAGTTGAGTTTTCGCAATAGATAATGCTGTCAGAAAGCTTCGCAAAAACTTTGGGAGCTCTAGAAGAAAGTTGTTTTTTTCGTAGAAAACCTCACCTAACCTTAACCTGACTAACCTAACATAACCTCCTTGACTTTTTTGGGCCGAAAATGGAAAACAGATTTCATTCAAGATGCACACGCAGAGGAATGTCTCAACGTGCAGAGTCCAGAACTTCAAACGATTTTTCCCTATCTCTGTTAGTTTCCGAGATATTACGTTTTGTATGTGAAAAAATAAATTTCGAATTTGACGAGTTTCCGCAATAGAGAATGCTGTCAGAAAGCTCCTCACTGAATTTGGTAGCTCTAGGAGACAGTTGATTTTTTTGAGGAAAAATATTCCGAGTTTAATTATTCTGATTTTTTTCGGACCAGAAATGGAAAATATGTTTCCTCGAAAATGCACACAGAGTTGCATTTCGACATGCAGATTTCGGAACTAAAAATAATTTCTCTGTCTCTTCTAGTTTTCGAAATATTTCAATTTTCCTGTGAAAAATTGTATTTCGAATTTAATGAGTTCCCGCAAGAGAGAATGCTGTCATAAAGCTCCGCAAAAACTTTGGGAGCTCCAGAAGGAAGTCGTTTTTTTTCGTGGAACACCTAACCTAACCTTATCCTAAGTGACTAACCTAACATAACCCCTTTGACTTTTTTGTACCGAAAATGGAAAATAGATTTCCTTGGAAATGCTTACAGAGGAGTGTCTCCACGTGCAGATTCCAGAACGAAAAACAATTTTTTTCTATATCGTTTGGTTTCCGCGATATATTACGATTTTTATGTGAAAAAGTAAATTTCGAAGTTGATGAATTTCCGCATTGGGAATGCTGTCAGAAAGCTCTTCACCGATTTTGAGAGATCTAGGAGTAGGTTGATTTCTTTGGGGAGAAATATTCAATGGTTAACCTTTGATATTTTCCGGACCGAAAATGAAAAATAGATTTCCTTGAAAGTGTACACGGCGGGCTGTCTCGAAGTACAGATTCCAGAACTGAAAACGATTTCTTAGTATCGAAAATGGAATACAGATTTCCTAAAAACTGCAAACAGAGCAGTGTCTCACATGCAGATTCCAGAGCTGAGAACAATTTATTCCTGTCTCTGTCAGTTTCCGAGATATTACGTTGTGGGTTCAAAATAGAGTGGGTGTGAGTGCTGGTTGAAAAAAATCCAAGAGGTGGCGTTGAAAAAGTCTCTTATATTTGATTTTCTTATATTTTGATTGCTATGGTTTGGCGCTACAGAAAATATGGGAAATGTTAATATCAAAATCTGAATGAGATATAGTTTATAATACAGCAATCTGTACATACACAGAAGGCAAACAATTAATAATTATAAATCATACATAAAACATACATTTCGATATAGATTTTATGCGAAGGAAGAAAAGTACCTAGTTTGACTTTATTTCAATAAGATGCAAGTAGTAATAACATCTGACTCGAAAGTCAAGAGCAAAAAATTACATGCAGAACAGCAATGTTACTTACCTACAAAAAATGACCTGCATCGAGTAGTTGACTGGTAACAACCAGTTTGACCTTTTTGCCGAATGGCCCAAGTTTTATAACGCAATTATTATAACAATTTAATTTTCAGTGCTGTTACTTTATTCAATGCTCATAAGGAAAAGGCCGTAAATCGGCGATGTCGACCTACGTGTGATGATTTAAACTCTTCTTCTTTCTTGAAAATTTTTAGGCAATCTACATTTAATGAAAGTTTGTTGCTGGTTACATATAATATAAGGAGTTAAAATCAATATCTGCCTGTCGCCATCTGGTTGTCAAAAGACAAAAAAAAATCTTATATTTCTTCCTTCAACGCCAAGAAAACTATAATTTTAAAATTATCATAAAACATAAAACGTAAAATTGGGTCCATGTTAATAACAAACAAACGGTTGAAATTTGTACATACAAACAAAGAAGTGTCTTTGGACATTTTCAACAAATAGAAAATTGAAATATTTTATTCAAGCAATCAAAACCTGCTAGGGCGAGGATTCGTTTTTGTACAAGAGAATGCTCTCAGAGAGCTCCTCACCAAATTTGGGAGCTCTAGGGGAAAGTTGATTTGTTTGAAGAAAAATGTTCAGAGATTAATTACACCTTTGTCTCTTTTCAGTCTAAAATGGAAAATAGATTTTCCTGAAAATGCACACAGAGGAGTGTCTCGACGTGCAGATTCGAGAACTGAAAACAATTTGTCTCTGTCTCTTTTAGTTTCCGAGATATTACGATTTTTATGAAAAAGATTAAATTTCGAATTTGATGAATTCCCGCAATAGAGAAGGCTATCAGAAAGTTCCACACAGAATTTGTGAACTCTAGTTGATTTTTTTTCTTGATGCTAAATATTCAGTTTTATTCCTTTGACTTTTTTTCGGACCAAAAATGGAAAATATGTTTCCTCGAAAAATGCGCCTAACGCGCTTTTTTTTTTTTCTTCTCCTATACCTCCAGTACGCAGCAGGTGCACTTTTCCTACCGTTTGTAATGCTTGGTTAGGGTAGGTTAGGATAGGTTGGATGGTTCCGGGTATGAGAGAGGGCAGGGGGTGGTTAAGGCTTTCGCGGCCGAGGTTATTAGTATAACTACTTTTCTTCGGGTTTGAAGGCCGTCGTTCTTTGGAATTTCTTCCTAACGTTTCGCTGGCGCGAGTGGCCAGCTTCTTCAGAGGCTCACTCATTTACGATGACTGGTGATAAATTCATTTCATGCAGCTCGTTCAGTAGGCACTGGAGATCAAAACGGAGATAGGTACATTAGTCATTTGTGAATTCTGTGATTCAAACTTCTCGGAGGTTTTGTAAAATGAATGCAAGCTGTTGGGAAATTATTGCAAAATTTCTCTATCCACTCATGCACTGGAATTTCTGCTCAATCCCTAAAAAGATTCATCAGTGAGTAACGGTATGTCGACTCTTATTTCATGAATCCCTATCCAAGGGGAGGTCAGTTCCTTCTGAATCCGTAAAATCATATTATCAGTTGGTAGGTTCAAATTCTTATTCTTTTTGTCCATTTATTCATTAATATTTCCCTTCGTTGAACACTTTCTATGTAAAAAATTCAAATTGAAAAAATATTCGGGAAAACCTAAAAAAAATTAGAACTCACTTTGATACTATTCAATATTGGCACATGGAGCTAGACTTTATAGTAACACGCTAAACCATAGAATCAGATTGAAATATCTCAAGATCTTATCAATATCCCGATTCCATCATTTATAGGTCGAGCTTGACAGCCGATCGAAAAATTCAAGGAGTCCATAAACCGAAATAGATTGTTATCAGATCTATGAAAGCATTCCCATAAAAAATTCAACACCCACATTTCAATAATTTATTGGGATTGTTGAAATGTAGTTCAATTTCAGATGATATGAATATTTTGATATTCTGAAATCAACTTCCCAGTATTGCCAAAACAAATACATGAATATATACTGAAATTGAGGGGAAAACACGAAAATTGATTCTCTGATCTTTCCACACTGATCCAGACCGAAGTGGGAAATTTGTGTTTCATAACTCAATCACACAACAGAATCCTGCTCAAGAATATTCCGTATTCAAGCACCCGTACTGGCATGCCCAGATTTTGAGTCGGCCATTTGTTCTTCAGACCGACGCTTCTGACAACGGACTCGGAGTTGTGCTGACGCAAAATATGGAATCCGGCGAGCACGTCATCGCGTACTCAAGCCGGTCCCTGACTGGTCCCGAAAGATCATACTCCGTGACCGAGAAAGAGTGTCTTGCCATAGTTTGGGGCATCGAGAAAATGCGCCCCTACCTGGGAGGTTACCATTTCACGGTAATGACAGATCATCAGTCACTCCGTTGGCTCCACTCAATAAAGAGTCCAGCAGGTCGACTGGCAAGGTGGAGTATGTTCCTTCAGCAATATGACTTCGATATATTGTATCGTCGCGGTGCGACAAACAGGGTGCTAGCCGAGTTATTTTTTTATTTATTTTTTGTTTGTTTTCTGCTCTCTCTGAATACAGAATATTAATTTGGTAAACCGCGATTTCTTTTCATTATTTGGAGGTTTGTAACAGGTGAAGCCAACCTCAATAAAGGTCCGAGTCGGGGAGGCCGCCTGCCTGTCCGTAGGGTATAAAATTTTTTTTGTGGGAAATTACAAGTTTTAGGGAATATAATTTTTTTTTTGAGGACCGATTGGGTCATTTTTTTTACCGTTCAGTTTGAATTGAGTTATTGTTAAAAAAAAATAATAGATAGGTATGTATTATTTTTTTTCCCGAAGTAGGAAGGGTGTGTAACGAAGTTACTTTTTTGCATATAAAAGCTAAGTATCAAATTTCCCTCTATATTTATATCTTGGTTATTAACATAAAAATACCGTTCTTGTTGGAAAATACTCGATAGGATAGCGCGAAGTGAACCCGCTCACTATTCCCGGCCCGCGAACCCTCAGGATATCTCCTGGTCTACCCCACATGCTAAGCCATAGCCGCTCAACCGACCTGCGATGACAGGCGCACCGTTGAGATACCACCGAGAGCCAGAGGCCAGAGAGTAAATTCAGTTTGTTTCCGCGACCACTAGCAGCAACCACGCCAAGCCAGCCATCGAACAGTGATCAGTGTACCGACCGTAGTTAACCGAAGGTAAAGTTAGTGATTTGTGAAAGTGTTAGTTGCCACCTCGAGTCGTGATTCGCGATACGCGTCGGTAGTGTTCTACTCGTTATTTCGCAGTTTCGAGTCCTTTGTGGTTCGTACCACTTGGGCTTGCTGTCTATTCCTTCCTTCTTCTTTCGGGTCCTTTGTGGTTCTTACCACTTGGACCTGCTTTCTGTTTACGTTCGGGTCTTTTGTGGATCGTTCCACTTGAGCTTAGAACTGTCTGTCCATCGCTATCTTAAGCCGTCAATCGCGATACGCGTCGCGAGTGTTCTACACGTTGTTTAACAATTTCGGGTCCTTTGTGGTTTTTATCACTTGGGCCTGCTGTCTTTTTCTTCTTCCTTTCTTCGGTTCCTTTGTGGTTCTTACCACTTGTAGCTGTGTCTCTGTGAATTAGATCCTTCGTGGTTCTTATCACTTGGGCCTTATTCCTTTACCGCCGTGTACCGAAATCGAGGCCGTCGTGACGTATACGAGTCGTACAAAACTAACTCGAGTTGACAGCTACCACTGAGTGATTTCCGTAGAGCTTCTGCTCACCGACCCCGCTTGTTAATTCCGCTCGATTTGTATTGCTCAACGTTACCGCTGCATGTTCCCTCTCCGCCGCCCTAGCTTGCCTACGTAGAACCAAGATCCCCCCCCACCGCTTTGCTTTACTAACTACGTTGCACGCCGCCCTCCCCTTTCCCGCTTACTTTACTCAGGGTGTACTTCGCTCAGAGAGTAGTAGATATTTTATTCCGTTGGTTATAATATATAAATAAAATATACTTGGTGTTTCATTTATTAGATCTATCAATATTAGCAGCCGGTAATCAGGATAGGAACCCAGCAAGGTCAAGTAAAATCTGATCTTCTGGCCACTGCCATGGTCTAGTCCACGCAGACCCCTGGATTGCCGTTTCTTCACTGCAGCTGCCCGGAGTAGTGGTGCTTCGTGACACTATAACGCACAAGCTGGCGCCCGAGGTACCGTCCGTGCCGGTAGAGGGCGCTAGATATTGTTAACGCGAGGAAAAGGCGTTACAACATGTTACTTGATATCTGAAAAGCAATGGAGTTTTGAGTATAAAACGGAACCGTGGAATGATTCTAAATTCAATGATACCAAGAGTCGATAGGCATCTCCAAATCAAGTTCAAACAAATTATTTAACTTTGCTATTTTTGGAGTGGACGTGGAATATGCGATACAATCCATCAATTGGACAATTATTGATTACTGTTCACTCTATGGAACCTGGATGTAATCTGGGTGGTGGAAATCGGAATCAGTACTGATTAATACGAACTTTTCAATGAACCATTACGGAGCTTGAATAGCTCCATGATCTGAGTAGCGTTCCTTCGTATTTTGCAATATTTCATGATGATCAACCCCACATGCTTTGGATATGTGGCACGAAATAATATTATATACATATACATATGGGTTATCAAATTCTCTGGTCTATCACAATTTGCATTCAATTCGAAATGCCCACCAAAAGACAACTAGCTGTTTCTGGCTTTGGCCTTCATCAGGTGTAGGTTGGCAGAGTCCTCGTATAGAAGACAGATTGTGATAGAAGCCCATATCCACAAGTGCGTGCATTTTGAAAAATATGAAAATTGTCCGCCGAAGCGAACTCAGTATCGCTCGGTGCGGAGTTGTACATTTTTAATGTAAAATCCGGCTAGCTTGTGGGTTCTACGCACACGAACGAATGAAGCGACGCTTGGGTAGATCGACCAGAGCCACCGATCGCCTCCCGAAGGAAAATCGATGGAGAGATGCCAGAAACAATTGAATCACAATTCCACGAGTTTAATATTAGCCCTGAGAGATAGCTAGTTCTAATCGCGGTTACGACTGGCCACCACGATGGCTCTAGGCCGGACCAGAAGTTCCCTAAGCTCCCTAGTGCCCTAATACGACACACTTCGCGCCTGGACCTGCCTGCCCTGCAACGCGTGAACCCGTGTCCAGCTCTCCGCTGCTGGAGATGGCGTTTTTAGCTGCGAACCCTCAGTGCAGTGAACACTGTCACGTAACAGCTTTCTTAGAGGATTACGGTAGACGTCTGTATCCAGGAAACCCTGTTTGATGAGAGTGGCCTGTCAACAGCTTCCGACGTACTCTGTAGGCGCTACCCGGACTCAGGCAGCCGTGAAGTCCAATAAATTCCTGGGACCTACAGAGCAAATGGCCTCTTCTTCTCTCTTCAGGCGAACTGAAAAGTACACCACAGTACGAATTCAATGATAGGTAAAAAGGGATTCTCGACCGGCCGAAGGCTCGGGAGACTGGAACAATTTATTTAGCAGCAATCAGGAACAATGCAAGCCGAAGCTGCACTCAGGAACGTGTACAGTTATACTCTGCACTCGAGTTGTTGTACGAATTCATTAACGGAAGCAGTTTGTGCTTCCAAATTCTGAGTGGGAGTTTTGTGAGAAAACTTGTACAATTTTTCCTAGATCTCCAGCCAGAAATGCTATTTATACAGTTCTTCCTTATTTTCGGTCTTTTATTCGATATTCGACGCTTTCTCTATCAAATCTTCACTCTGAAACACCTAATAGAGAATAGGAGTACTTCCTCCTAGATTCATTCGCTTCCTATTCAAATATAAACTCCTTCCAATATTATAAGACGCTTTGATAAAGTAAACTCTCTGATTCAACGCTGTGAATAAGAACGCTAAGTAAAACTCTCTCGAAGCGAATGCTTCACGCTAAGTAAACTCGTATCGAAGCGAATGCTGCTTGTGCAGTAAATTCGCGTATCTTTATGCGCGCGATGCGCGCTTCGTTAGGCTCCGCCCGCCGCTGCGGGAGAGAACGCCGCACGCCGATTGGCTCGAGCCCTGGATAGGGTCTCGAAACATCGACACTCTCGCGATTTTCGAAATACATATCTAATATTATTGAGTTTATTATTATTTCGCTTCCCTATCATGAAAAGTAGTCGAAATCATTCGTTTTCTATAAAAACTGACAAAAGGCTGGAGATAACACCCCCCCGCTTTAAGAAGTTTTCCTCATCAAAACTAACCACCACTAGAAAGAGGAAGCGCCCTGAAAAGGGCTGTTGGTTTATTTATTGGTTTCTTCATTTCACACAATCCTTAAATCTACCCCCTTACAGACTAATAACAATCATTAACTCAAATTTAGAGTCTTTTTCTCACACAAATTTTCGATTAATATCGTCTTTCACTTCTCGGTTTC
>JAVJAQ010005783.1:0-23224 GCA_032362365.1 Zygogramma bicolorata
ATAATGATCGATTTTTAGCCCGTTCTCTTTTCTGCTATCTATTGATGATGTAGTAGTTTTTTTACTCCAGAATGAAACTGGCTGGGGCTACGTCACGCTTCAGTCTTTGTTCAGCTGTAAATAAAGAAGGGGAGTTTAAACAGCAAATAAAATAAAAATAAGGAACAAAATAAAACAATACAAGAAAGTTAAACATCTAGATCTTCACGAAAGCGTTCATATAAGAAATAATATAAAATAAGAATAACAACAAAAGATGGCACGCTTTCACTATTTTGTTTTATTTTATTTAGAAACTGATAATGCGCATGATCAAAATATTTTCTATTCTTAACGTTCCGAGTTTCTAAATTCTAATCTCACATTAACAACCTAAGAATATAATTACCGATAATCTTTGTTATATGTAATAGAATCAAAATTCAAAATATTGTCAAAAGCCAATTCTCACTAATTTTGAAAATATTTAAATTTCCAAATTCATAGCCTTAGTGCACCGCACTGTAATAATGGTCGATCTAGTGATAGTTTATTTACCTAAAAATATTGTTATGATATTCGACAATTAGCAATAATGCAGTATTGCTGATTGGCAATATCTGACTTCGACCGAAACTCGGGAGGGAAGATGGATATTGTCGGGGATTATCTGTGGCCACCTTCGGAAGAGAACACATCCATCACCCCTGAAAATGTTCCTCTGGTAAGTGTACCGTTTTATTATATTCTTGTACTTGACTGTTATGAAGCAACATATGTTGGAGGCTATGTTGAACCTTTATTTTAATAAACTCGCCTATTTTCTATTTATGATTATTATTTCTATATAAATTCTTCCATCTGAGTTAACCCCCAACTCGCGAGTCATTTGGGCTCGCGACAATATCACAAACTTGCGTCGGATCTCAGTGTTTTTCAGGGTGGGTTGCCGAATAAAAACCACGGTTGATGCTTATCCGGTATAATGATAGCAAAGCACACAGGTGATGATTTTCACAGGAAAAACGAGAGCGGACGTAGCGTAATCACAATAAAGCTATTGAGGCTATGGAAATAAAATGAAAAATGTTCAATACACAAAGTAATAGGGTTGTTTAGTTTTACCTACCTATGGAGGTGCAGGCGCAAGACAATACGCAGCAACGCGGCGTTTGAACAATGAAAAACCAAAAACACCTCACAGTCACTATCAACGTTGCTTGGAAGGATCTGTCACTAGAATGGTCGAGATACGGCAGATAATCCAACTTGTTTTTTCCCCTAATACCTCAGATAGGCCCGTGATACGCGAGCAGTTAGAACCGTGAATTGTTGGTTGCCTACACGTAGGTAGGAACATTTTGATTTGCTACAAACTCAACCATTAGGAGTTTAGTTACTGTCGCCACTGTCAAAACGAAAATGTGATATTCACAGAACACCAAAGTAATTGTCAAAAAAGCTGCACCTTGATTGGTTCTATATTATTTTATTCATCTGTATAAACCGGTGAAATGTCTACCATATGTATCTGGAACAGACCCACCTTGGGCGAAAAAGGGGGCAAATTGATTGTGTAGGCAACTCGCATATATTACGGATACCTATCTCTTTCTATCTTGAGGTAGTTAACGCAACATTTTGAATATATTTAAATTTCTCAAGTTCATTTTGTCGAAAACGTATATTGTTTCTCAGTTGCTTAAGAAGGAAGTATTAATAGAAATAGAAATAGTACCCCGTTCGAATAAAAGTTCAACTGTTTTTCTACGGAGTTGGTGAATGGAATGAAAACAAAATCAGAAATGTTTTATTCGATATTGCAAAACATAGTTAAGTTATATCCAACAGTTTCTAAACGAAGTGAGTTTTTTCATTTTTTTGTCTCACTGTGGCACTTTTTCAACTCTAAATTCAATAATTTATCTTGGTTGATACATTCGACACTTCAAATATATGGTAGTAACTTTCCGTATCATACAGGACACCTTTTCTTGTACTTTTTATATAAAACTCTGATGGTGGAAAAAATTATTTCTTCTTTTTCAGGAAAAGGGGCCTATCTAACAATCAACATACTCAGGAATAAGTTAATATCCCGAGTTATCTCCCACGAAGAGAAGTTTGAAATGGCAGATACAGTGATTTCAGCACCACACTTCTTAAAACATAGACTATGTCTCAGAAAAGACATATAATTTCATTTTGTCAATGTAGAAGATATACTTTTCCTTCGTTGCATTATCCTTTGTTATATTTATTGTCGTGATCCATTGTTGAAAAAGTTATTGTTCATTGACATAAAAAATTCGAAAAGTGGAAGTTGTCAGTCCCTCATTCGAAAAGTATATTTTCTCAATAGTTTTGAGATGTTCTGAGTATATTTTTCACAGTCACAGACAGATAATCAATCGAAAAAACAATTGAAAGATAGACGGTTCACAAATACACCATAACAATGGCATTGAGACTGTTCAAAGCAAGTGGAATCACCTGACAAGAGTATGCCCTGAACTTACAGATCAGCATGTAGTTAAATAAAAAAAATCAAAATTTCATGTTGTATGCAAGTCTTTAGTCACCAGACTATATCAGCTTTCTTCTGTTTATTACTTGATACAAATATGATATTTCAGAATTCTCAATGATTGTTTTGATATTCAATCAACTGATCTTTCAAGAGAAATATTGGTTAGGTTAAGAGAGTGAGATTTTCCTTTGTTTTCTACATGAACGAGTCATTTGGGCTCATAAAATTAATCAAAAATATTTGCACAAAACTCTCAGTATGAAAACAGTTGTAAATAAACGATGAGGTTGGAACTTTTCCTAGAGATCAATTACCCTAACACCAAACTGATATTTTTGCATTCGACGAGCGTTTCGCTAACAAGGTTAGCATCCTCAGATGAAGTAAATTGATACTAAATCTAAAGCTAGAGTTAGTTGTTTGTATACCTGAAGTTTTTTCGATCCGCTATGGACATTGTTTGTTTCTGCTAATTATTCTAATAATTATACTTTTTCAATAATGAGCTAGTGCAGTCACTACCGGCAAAAATAGGTGGGCCGTCATCTGTTATTATTGGTTATTCTGATTACTTTTTCACCAATAAATTGGAAAGCGGGCAGAAAGGGATAGGTCCCTTGTCACCATTCATGCTGTTTTTACATTTTGCCATTTCTAGACTCTCACATGCCTCGAGTAGTCTTATGTCATGCACATGCTTGATCAGTTTAAGATTGCTTTCACCAATTTTGTGGTCATTGTCTAGAGCGTGTTGGTCGACACTGGATCTTTCTACCCTTCCGTATTTTATGTGTGCAAAATGACCCTTGAGACGGGTTTTAATAGCTCGTCGGCTCTGGCCGATGTATTTGTTGTTGCAAACTGATTTCGTGAATTCTCGACTTCTCTGAGTTCTCCATTCTATTTTTTGGGTTACCAAGAAGCTGTTGAAATTTGTGAGGAGTTTTATATGCAACTTTCATATCCACTTTTAATTTTTCTCATCTTTTTGAAAAGTCGAAGATTTACGAAGTGTTTTCCTAAATTTACATTTTGAAGTTACCTTATGAACTATCTCCGGGTTAAAACCGTTTACTTCAGCTACGTACCTAATAACTCTCCTTTCGTCGTCGTACTCATCTTTTTCCAAAGGAAAAGTTATTGACCTATGGACAAGGAATTGCAGTGCCGCCATTTTATGTTGTGGACAATGAATCGAGTCATTTGGAATGTATCTGAATGTGTTCGTATCTCTCCTGTAAATGTCAAATTCTATTTCATTCTGTTCGTTTCTTCCCACACAACACATGGACATCCCGTGGATATCTAATGGATATCCATTAATGATATTTTGGACATCCGATGGACGTACAGTTTTTATCCAAAGAATATTCAATGGACGTCCAATGGACATTCTTAGGCCACCAACCTGTACGTCCATAAAATATCCTCCAAGGACATCCATGAGATATCCATTATGGACATCCATAAGATTTCCTTCATGGATACCCATAAGATATCCATCATGGATATTTAGAAGATATACTTCATGGACATCTATGAGATATCCATCAAGAACGTCCATAAGATATCGTTCACAATTCTACATATTTATTTGTGCAATTCTTCACAGAGAAACCAACCTAGCTTGGACAACGGATTATAGTCAGTAATATATCCTGTGACAAGGCACTCAACGTGACCGTATGTGCAATTTAAAATGTTCTGCTAGATTGGTTTCGCTGTATTCAAAAAATTTAGACAAGCTAAGATGAACTGTAGAGTGGTAGACGAACGATTAAAAAACTTATGTCGTTAATGAGAATTTTTTATTTATTTTTTCATTACTTTTCAAACGAAATACTTGATATAGTTTAAATTTGAAAAATAGTTTGCCAAGAGTTCTCAACAGAAAAGTTATTGATGAATTTAAATAGTTCCCAATTTGAATAACATATGAATATAGTACTCGACAATTCACTTGCTTCCTTCCAAAAGTTCACGTTCACGGTAAATGCTAATGATCACAGTTTACAATTATTAACTAACACACCACTATTTTTCGTTTCTTTATAAACACAATTATTGCACAATGCACATCACAACGCTTCAACTCAGTTCAACATAATTTTTTCAAACCGACCCAACACTCAACGACTCTCAAAATTACGACATTTGACAGACGCCATAGACGGTTGCACGTCAGGAAACCGAGTCAAGGTGAGTTCACAATGCAGCGCTTTTGCATTTCGCGTCGCACGTCACGTCTTCTGAGGTGACGCTATATTTAAAAAAGTTAAATATATCAACTTTCTTGCTGGAATGTCCATGTAAATGGCCCAATCACGTTGCCAATTCGTAGGGTGCCACTGCGGAAGAAACATTATTTATACAATAAATGTACGAAATGGATGTCCATAAGATATCCTTCATTTTTTACTGGGAATACTTTGGATATCCAAAATTTGAATATCCTATGGATATCCAAAATTGGTCCAAGGCTATTCCGACATGAATTGGACGTCCATAGGATATCGGGTGCTGTATGGGTTCATAACCAATACATCTAAAAATGGCAACTTCCGTTCTTTTTCTACTTCGTACGTGATTTCTATACTCTTACATCTTCTGTTTCGTGCTGAAAGGACATTTTCAATTTCGGTAATCCTTGTATCCACCACAGCGAGTATGTCGTCAACATATTTGATCTAGTCCCTAGGGAAGTAACTGAGTTCCTCCCTAGCATCCGTCTCAAACCTACCCATGAACATATTCGCCACAAATGGATACAATGGGTTACCCATGGCTGTCCCTTCGTGCTGTGCATAATGCGTTTTCAATATAATGGCTCCTATTATGCACAGCTCGAAAGGACATCGATGTGGTCAGGTGTGAGCAACTCACACCCAAGACATTTCTACGGAAAGTCTTCTTATTTCAAAAGAAGAGCTGTAGCTGCAGAAAAAAATCAAAATTGTTTCGGAAAAAACGTTCGCAGGAAGCAGATAAGTTCACCAAATCTGAAATGTTTGATAAGGTGAGTTCCTAATGAATAACTCTTATGAACTTATAACCAACCTGTCAAATTTTTATTTCTGTTAATATTCTGTATGTTTCTCTTGTTTGATAGTTAATATCTTGTATGGATCAAGTAAAAACAAGATTCATGAAAATCCAATTGGATAATTGTATTAATAAGCTTGCAATGTACAAACAGTGCGGTAATGGAAACAAAAATGTTTGTACTTCCGTCTCACAATACAGTAATGAGACTATTGAATAGAATACCTCTTCAGTCAGGATTTTGTGAATCTGTATTCGATGTTATCAGGGTGGAAGCAAATCTGTTCAAGGATCCTAGAGAGAAATATTGTTTTGTTGTTGTTATTTATGGATGAATCAGGAAAATAACTGAAACATTTCTGGAATTCGTTGATGACTTATTTGATAGTGTCAATGACTCGTCAAAAAATAATGACAACTTCAAACCTCAGGAAGGTCCTGTAAATGACACGTCGAAACATTTCACCTTTTGGCGTAAGGCCCAATCAGTTTTAGCATCAATAAAATGCCTCAAACAAGACGAATCCTACGAGACACCATCTTCAGTGAAGAATTTCAGAAGAACATTGAAAAATTTCAAAGTTCTGTATGAGAACTTGAAACAAGTTGGATTTGTTTATTTGATGCCTCGAATGTTCAATCAGGATCCCTTGGAAAACTTTTTCGGTCGAATTCGACATAGGGGAGCTGGATACAACACTCCAACAGCATCAGCATTCACCAGACTTTTTTCAAAAGTCTTCTAGTCAAAGGTCTCACATCTCATTCTCTAGAATCTTATTATGGAGATGACGAAACAGATCTTTTTATAATTCAAAAAAACTTTATTACTCAAGTTAGTTATCATGGATACATTTTTTGTATATAATTTGACACAATCTTTTCACATCTGACAATTCATCTCACAAGAACTTGTAAAAGTATTGTTAACTAGCAAGTGGTCTGTATGATAAAAAATTAACTTTCATTCAATGTCCTATAATCGTACATGAACTCGATGTTGACACAATGTGTAGCAATATAAAATCGTATGATTCACAAAAGTTCTTGCGAGGCAATATACAGTCATCCCACGAGCACTACACCCAGTCTTTTCATCAGCGATGCAATACGATGCTTCCCCTTCAACATTCGTTTCAAGACTGACTTGTTTTTGTCGCAGGTGTAAGTGGAATCAGCCCTCCGGTCGACCATCGATGAGCACGGGTTCGCAATTCGCACAAAATGGCAAATATTCGCGCTCTAGTAAAGCATAAAACAATAATATTCATATGCGTTACTCTCGGGTTTGAGTTCATAACATGCCCCCACGCCTTGAAGCGCTTTAAATTTGTACAGCTTCAAGTACCACTCTTTAAACTTAGCAATCAATGGGTGATGGGCATATTTTCGAAAAAGCACGCCTCAGCACTCCATTCACAGTTCTTATATCGGAAACGCGATTCACTTCGTCTTTGCCGGATTGCACAGAAGGGATTCGGCCCATCTTCCAGTTCATGGGCGGGACGCTGTCCTTCTTGAAGACGACTAAACTGCCTACCTTAACATCAGACTGAGTCTGCTTCCACTTGACTCTCTGCCGCAATTCGCTCACATATTCCTTGTTCCAGCGCTTCCAGAAGTTTTGCTTGATTTGTTGAATGCGTTGGTAGGCGAAAAGTCTATTTTCGGGGACATGTGTGACATCGGGATCTGGTACGCCTATGATGCTCTTCCCAATTAAAAGATGGGTAGGAGTTGTTCTTAGTCATTGGGATCGGTTGAGAGAGGAGTTAGAGGACGGGAATTTAAGATCGACTCAATCTGGACCAACAGAGTTGTTAACACCTCAAATGTGAAATGTGCATTACCTGCTACTCTCTTTAAATGATGCTCAACCGATTTTATTCCTGCTTCCCAAAGCCCTCCGAAATATGGCGTATGAACCGGAATGAAATGCTACTCAACAAATCCATTCATATAAGATTGCGTTGAGTTACTTTGATTATCCAAAAGGTATTTACCAAGTTGGCTCCAACGAAATTGGATCCATTGTCGCTATAAATATGGCTAGGTTTTTCCCCTTCGGGCTACGAACCTCTCTAAAGAATAAAAGCTTTGTTTTGGTTCCGACTGGGGACAGTTCTAAAACAGTTCGTAGTTGTCGCACAGTCATATATTGGTGGACGGTTCGCCCATATCTTTACAGCACACAACTGTACAACTATTTCGAACCGTTCTAGAACTATTATCACTCGGAACCAAAACAAACCAAAAGGCTCCACTAGTCAAATCGGTGACTACTTCAAGGTGGACGACCTTTGACATAAAACAAACAAAAATACTAACATAACATTTCAACAACTTTGCTCCCCTTCCTCGTCTATCGTTATAATAAAATGGCCACATATAATCGACCCCAGCTATATCAAAAAAATACCAAGCATGAGCCGACTGGAGGGCAAATCTCCCATTATCGGCCTAATTTTATGTGGATTAAATCTAAAACACCTTACACAATTTCTTACAGTAGACTTAGCTAAATTATTATCTGCAATTGGCCAAAACTTCTCTCTAATTGAGGATTATAATAATTGCGACCCGGCGTTAAATAGACGTCTATGTTCATATAAAAAATCAGCTTTGTCAAAGGATGTTTAGATGAAATCATCATGGGATGTTTCTTGTCAAAGTCATAATATTTTGAGTTTCTCAAACGACCTTCCACTCGCATAAATTCCTGCTCGTCCATAAATGGATTCAAGCTAAGCAGGCTACTTTTCAGATGCAGTGGCTTCTTATTAGCCAATAAGTCATATTCGAAAAAGAAACTCATTTTTTGAGACATTCGAACTTATTCAAGGGTGCTATGTTCTAGTTCTTGGGACGTAATCAGACCCGTTTTAATTGTAACCGCTTGACCAATAGCATTCAAACGTAAATTTTGATTAAACCTCAATACCTAGACAACACACATGCATCTATTGGTTGTCCGTTTTATATCCATCAAATAGACGGATGTCCATTGGATATCCACCTTGTAGATTTACAATGGACATCAAAATTTGTACATACATATGACATTCATTTTGTAGCTGTACAATGGACATAGAAATTTGAACATCCGATGGATATCCATTACCTATCCAGTGAAAATCGTTTCAAAGAATTGAAATTTATAAGTTTCCATTTGAATTGATATATTTTTTCCATCAATGCATTCGCTTCTATTTCTTTTTACGGAATCACCTTGAACTTTTTCAAATAAACCCGCAGTGCATCATCAAGTGGCGCCACGTGGCATTTGAACAAACTAAATTAACGTGTAGTTCAATACTCATCCATCCATATAACTGCCATTGCCGTTTCAGTGTGGCGGTCTTTGACGAAAGTTGCGAAAGTAGAATTTTATTAACCCTCAACTACTGTGGTGGGGTCACCGTGACCGTTGCCTATTTGAATATCTCTAGTATTAAGCCCCTCCCTAGTTGTAGAGCCTTGGGCGTCTTTGTACCTTCAAATGAGTGCATTGTAAGAAGGCTACCGCGATATTCGCGTGTTACGTGCTTTTTTTTAAATTACGTCGAGTTGACAATTTGTTGCGGTCATAGTGACCTCAGCACAGCATTAGTGTAACTTATTCTTGCCGTGTCTCTCACCTATATATTTTTTTATTATAACTGATTGTGGTGCTGGACCTTCGTTTTACGGATCCCAATTCTGGGGATACTGCTTCAAAGTGGTTTGAACGAGGGTTTCATAATATTAAAACGCGATTGAGAGCTACGAAGATTTATAATAATAGTCAAAACGAGGGCGCTCGCGTGCTCACTGCACGACATGACGAGATGTCTTAAGGTGACGTCAGTGAAAATTTTTTTGTTCACGAGAGGTTAAACCGCCCAGTCCGTACCAACGTTGCCAGATCATTGACAGAGCTTTTTTCCTTTTTGTGTTGTGTTTGTTGTGTTAGGATGGGTTAATCAAAAATTGCATAATTTCGCTGAATTTTGCAATAGGCATCCTTTAGGTATGTTCGGAGACTGGACTATGGAAAAGTGGGTGCAACTTGCTCCCTACGGGTGTGAAGTTATGCACATCCACAACATACGCTGAGAAAAATATATCGAAATCAACCTCTTCTAGAAATTTGATATCTGCTACGGCAATCAATGTGATGCTTCTTTCGATGAGCTGAGTTGAGGATCTGATGATTTGGGTTATTCAGATTATCTGAACGGGATGTGGGTGGGGTAGTAATGGTGTTCGGTAACTTTGAAATCTCTATTTCGAAAAGTTGATATTGTACGCCTTTCATTTTCGGATGTTATTCAGAGTTTTCCAGGCCGTCTAAAGGGGTGGAAATGGGGCTAAAAACTACGAAAAATTCTATTTTCGGCAACTGTCCGGGAAGTACCCACTTCCCGAAAGAATAGTGTACGCAACACGACCGAAAACAGTTTTTTCGGACTCGCAGACTTCCAGGACTCGCCTAGAATTTTGTCTACTCGTCCAAAAAAACAGTATTTTCCGGACTTGTTACGTAAATTACTATTTCGTCAACTTGACACTGTAAAAAAACATAATATCGGAGTTTTCCGGGCCGTCTGAAGGGGTGGAAATGGGGGTGAAAAATTACGAAAAATTCTATTTCGTTAGTGTACGCGGTTCATTTTCGGATATGTTATTCTTTGTGGCCGAGAACATAAGAAAAATACCATGTCGGAGGTTTTCAGGCCGTCTGAGGGGGTGGGAATAGGGTTGAAAAATTACGAAAAATTCCATTTCGTGAACTTGACATTGTACGCGTTTCATTTGTCGGATATGTTATTCCTTGCGGCCGAGCACATAAGAAAAATACCATGTCGGAGATTTGCAGGCCGTCTAAGAGGGTGGAAATGGCATTGAAAAACTACGAAAAATTCTATTTCGTCAACTAGACATTGTACGCCTTTTCTTTTCGGATATGTTATTCCTTGGGGCCGAGCACATTAGAAAAATATCATGTCGGAGTTTTCCAGGCCGTCTAAGGGGTGGAAATGGGGTTGAAATACTACGAAAATTTCTATTTCGTCAATTTGACATTGTACGCGTTTCATTTTCGGATATGTTATTCCTTGAGGCCGAGCACATAAGAAAAATACCATGTCGGAGATTTGCAGGCCGTCTAAGAGGGTGGAAATGGGATTGAAAAACTACGAAAAATTCTATTTCGTCAACTTGACATTGTAACCCTTTTCATTTTCCTTTTCTGATACGATTATCGTTATGTCAATCAAGCGGTGCTAAACCCAGTTTTTTTAAATTCAGTAAATAGTAAAAACATGAAAAAATTTAGAAGTTATAATAACTCAATAAAATTATAAGTATTTTGTCCACGGGAAGAAATCAGAATGAACAGAAACAAGTTCTCTTACCAAACTTATATTGTGTGCCGACTGTTTAATACTGTTTTGCATTTTGTCAGCAATTTCGGAACACTGATCATAAATTTGTTCTGAAAAAACAATATCCTCGAGTTATTTTGCAATATTGTTTTTTGATAATGCAATGATATTTGCTATATTACCATGAATCACTTTCAGAAAATAGTTTTTTCCGAATTTTTTGGGTATGGTGGTATTTGTTTGAAATCTTATCAGTATGAATCAGCAATAGCTCAAACATCGCAATACTCTCTTTAATCTTACTACTACGGGTAGTTACCACCCTACGTCAGGATAGAAATTGTTGTTCATAAAAAACGACGAAATTTGACGAGAAAGTTATGTAAAAAAATATTTGTCGAATTTTACATGAAAAGTGAACTATTTTCGTTATATTTGTGACTATTTCTGTAGATTTCTCAGGTTAACTCAAAAAAATATATTTTTTTTCAACAACTAGGAAAAAAACTGTTTTCTGTGAAAAAAAATTGAGATCGATGTTGAAGTTATTACTTCAAAACCAACACTAAGCAGGCGCAAATCCAGAGATATCAAGGAGTGTTCTAAAATAGTGGAGTGAAAACGCGCTCGAGAGAGACTTCTATCACGAAAAAAAATTGAGGTAGAACAAAACAAGTGAGGTGTAGCCTTATTAGGAATGTTAATGGCTATTACAAATCGATATTTACGACATCGCCAGCTGGGGCTGACTCTTTTTATAGCAAAAAATGTATGAAAAAATGGAAATTCCGAAAAACGAATTTTTTCATATATAACTTGTGATAACTCAAAAACTATTAGAGATATCAAAGTACTCGTTTTTTGTTCGGAAGTAGAAATCTTAGCGCTGGTGTCAGTGCATCCGAATTCTCGAAAACTTACTTTTCAAAAAAATAGGAAATACTATTTATTTTTTGTGCATTGAATTCTTGAGCAATCGAAAAACTTTTTCATTCATAGGAATTTTCACATACTTCCTGCGAGTAAATTGAAGCAAAAACATCACACAACATTTTTATAAGTTGAGATTAATAGGACACGTAATAACCGCGCCGAAATTAAAATCACGCGTGCCTCCCGCGTGCACTTTGTCCGGAAGACCTATGCGCGCTCGACACGACATATACAAACTCGTTCATGTAGGGAATCTCATTATGATATGATGTCTATCAGTAAGCAGAAGCAACATGACTTGAAAAAAGTTTACCTATCTGTATTCAAGTGTGCTAGTCTTGGGTAGGCAATTACCTCATTAATTACATTATCACATACATTCTTGAAATAGTATTCTTAAATTTTGTATCAGGTATAAAATGATAAAATGAGGTGCATTATATGAGGAAGATCTGTTGAAAATCGGTTTTGCAAAACCCTACAAAACAAAGAAACAAATCCCACAAAGTGTATCCCAACAAGAGGAAAATAATTTATCAGATCAGTCTAATGATGCGGTAGATGAAATTTTCACCAAAAATAATATGCATAACGAATTACTAATTTTGCATAAGGCAGCGGAAATCTTATATTTGAAATGGAGGAGAAGGTGGTTGGGTAATTGCAGGCGCAATTACTCACAAATGAATTCGTTGGATTGTCTTCAAAAGAGAGCAACACCTTTCGGAACTATATATACAAAGCTCTAGTTCCAGGTGCTCAGAGCACAGAAGCAGCGGCAGCAGAGATCTCCCCCTATAGAGGCCTGTTCAATAGTCCCAGCGCATCATTCGGGTATGTTCGGAGAGTGTGGGTGTTATGGAATGTGGGGATTACGTAATGTAGGTGTATCGAAATGTGGGTATAACGCATTATGGGTGTTACGAAATGTGGGTGCAACGAGATGCTCCCAAATTTGACACATCTGCATTAGAATATCTCTGAAGAGTAATCTCTGTGGATGGAAATCGTCCGCAAGAGAAGCATATTTTGAACGTAAAAGAATTTGCAACCCCAAAAACTGTGAGACAAGTTCGTGCGTTCCTGGGTACAGCCGGATGGCTTCGCGAATTCATACCCAGGTTCGCCGAAATTACTGCCCCCTCATCTGATTTGATGGTTGAAAAAAAGCGCTTTAAATGGTCACCTGAAGCTGAACACAGCTTTCAAGAAATTAAACGTATTGTTTCCCTACCGTTAGAGTTAGCTCGTCCCGATAATGACTTACCATATTTTCTGCAAACGGACACGAGCTACGTTGGCCTGAGCGCTGTACTGTTTCACCGATGGCTTGATGGGGGTCGTAGGGTGATAGCCTATAGTAGCGCGAAACTAAATGAAACCGAACGCCGGTACCAGATAAACGAGATCGAGTGTCTCGCAATTGTATGGGCCATACGCAAGTATAGACATTTCCTACAAGACGGAAAATTTACGTTATTGACAGACAGCTCGGCACTCACCTAGCTCGACCGGATGAGGAATGATCGGGCGAAGTTAACGAGGTGGTCATTCCTTCTCCAGGAGTACGACTTCGAGGTGGTGCACGTCCCGGAAAGGCTCAACGAGCTTCCCGATTTTCTTTCCCGGGAACCCGAAGGATGTGCCCTCTCGGGACCATATTTCTGGAGATGTGGAAAAAATATTTTCCCCCACCTGGAGCGTAACCCCCTCGAAGATGACGCCTATGAAGCCTTCACCGAAGCAGTCGAGCATCTGGTGGAGCTCTTTTCTGAGTTTGACCGTGTACAATGCCATCCTGAACTGGAAGTTTCAACTCGGGTACAAACGTTCTACGATGACCTTGTGCGAGCTCAGAGAGAGAGAGAGAGTGACAGTGTCAGGCGATTCATCGCACATATAGAGGGAGCTAGAAAGGGGGTAGAACCTGATGACTACGAAAGAGGATCGTACATGATTTCCTTTTGGAGGATGGAATCCTCTATCACTGTGGGCCCCAGCAGGAACTCAAGCGACTGCTTGTTCCACGTAGAAGCTAGCAACCTATAATAGAAAAATTCCACAACCAAACTGGACACCCCGGGGTTGACAAGATCGTCACTCAGATACAGAGAAATTTCTATTGGTCAAATATGCGGCGTCATGTAGCAGAATTTGTCGGGTCGTGTCTAACGTGTGCCACCACGAAGGCGGCTAGGTGACAACCTCCAGCAATCTGCGCCCTAACGAGCCCCAATGACCGTGGGAAATAATCTCTGTCGATGTGCTCGGGCCGTACCCCGTTAGTCAAAAAGGAAACAAGTACCTGATTGTAGTCACCGACTGTTTCAGCAAATGGGTAGAAGCGCGAAGCGTACCCAACGTTCAAGCTGGAACAGTCGTCGATTTTGTAGGAAACGAGATTTGCAGTTTGGGGTTTCCCGGCTTACATTTTCTTTGACAGCGCGGCCATCTTCAATGGAAATGTATGGTCCAGATTCTGTGATCAGAATCACATTGAGATGAGGTTGAGCCCTACGCACCACCAACAGGCTAACCCCGTCGAGAGGAGGGTGCAAGAACTCAAGAAAATGTTGAGGGCCGCTCCTTTAAATCGTCCTGAAACCAGTGGGAGTCTTGTATACCAGAAATTCTTTTTAATTCGAGAACTAGAGTAAACGCCGCTACAAACATGACCCCGAGTAATCTATTGTTAGGAAATGAAATCCCGCGTCCTGGAGAGCTTGGAATGCCGTGACAACGCCGTAGAAGGGAAAATTTGAATAATAAAAGAGATCGAACAAGCTAATACAGCCTCTGAAAACTATAGTAATAAGCACTACCCTAATAAAAATATAATTCGTACATCGTTTCAGCCTGGTCAGTGGGTACTCTGCCGAAATGCAGAACAAATTAGACGTAACTTCGGACCTACTTGGTCAGAGCCATCGAGAATTATTCGTCGTCTAGGTGAAACGACTTATCTAGTGAATAGGGGTGGGCTTGAACGTGTGATACATATAGACCACTTGCGCCACCGCCGCGAGCTGGGCAGGATCATTTGGATTCTCGACCTGTGCTGCGACCGTAGCCGTAGTTTCCCGTTTGTTCGCCTGCGGCTCGTACGCGAATAACTCGTATAGAGCGGCTTAGTTGAAGAAGCTGAGCGGGTCGGGCTCGACGCGTCCGATGCCAGGCTTCTTCATAGAGACACAAGTGAGTGCGTTTTCCGTGTGTAAATAATAAATGTTTTTTCGAACGATCTCAAAGACGATTTTAAAACTGTTTGTACTGATGCGCTCCGTGTAGTCGTGTAAACGCGTGACCAATTACCGCGCGAGGATCACACGCACACGCCGGGGCGTGGCTTCGCGGAGATCGAACCGCGTGTATGAAGATAGGCGAAATTTTAGCATTCAGGAGCATTCCGATTTCAGTTGAGCACTGGCGTGACTCAAGTAAGTATTCTGAAAATATATTGCATTGACGATATTTAGCTTCCAGCTATATTGAACTGAGAAATTGAAGGCGAAATGAGCATTCCAGAAATATTCAAGGAATAATAATCCAGATAGGAAGGAAAGAAGCGAAATTCCCGAGTTTTAAATAAGTTCTTGTTGAAGAACAGGATATTTTTCAAAGATCGATTTGCGTTCGATAGGATTGGTAATTTTGAAAGACTTTTCCCACAAGGAGAAGGTGGTTGGGTAATTGCAGGCGCAATTACTCACAAATGAAATCGTTGGATTGTCTCCAAAAGAGAGCAACAACAATTCCTTTCGGTTCCGCCTCATGCCCCATTGACTGTTTTTCTGTAACATCAAGAAGCCCTTCTCTTACGGTCCCCAGGAATTTATTTGGACGTCACGCTGCCTGAGTCCGGGTAGCGGCCGTGAGAGACGTCGGAAGCTCCGAGCCCTCCACCCTGCAAACACAGGGTTGCTCGCTTCGGAGACGCCAACCAGTTTCTGTACGGCTCATTCACGTGGGTGAGCCACTGCACTCGGCAGGGTGACCATATGCGGTAGATTTCTACTTTTTCGGTAGATTTTCAACGCAACTTGAAAAATTGCAGTAGATGAATTTTCACCGGTAGATTTGGATAAAACGCCTTGGCGATAGAATTTTCATTTCAATGTGAGTGGCGACATCTAGAGCAAATGACTTGAATTCATTGTTTCTAGGTTCTGTCCGCTTCGATTTGCAATACACAGAACACACATATTCTGAATCTCTCCGACCTCCGATTAAACGGAGAAGAGGATAATAATACATAACCTTTCGTTTTCAGTTTCATTTCAAACATGGAAGTCTGTTTTTGAATGTTCACAACCAAAACAAAACCATAACTTATGGTTAACTTATTCTTATTACAATGAATCATTCAAAACGAAAATTTGAACAAGAATATCGTGCGGAATGTGAATCAAATCCTTCATTTGCATCGTGGTTGAAGAAGTCAAGGAATGGAAATGCAAATTGTAAAGCATGCAACTG
Source organism: Zygogramma bicolorata (assembly GCA_032362365.1). NCBI lineage: Eukaryota > Metazoa > Arthropoda > Insecta > Coleoptera > Chrysomelidae > Zygogramma > Zygogramma bicolorata. The sequence continues at coordinate 16,327 of JAVJAQ010005783.1, forward strand.
CGAAGTTTTTTCTCGCATGGCTTCCTTGAAAGAACACTCAGTGTCTGCCAAACATAAAAAAAATATGTTAGGATTTTCTGGGAGTTCTCAGGTTTGTAGGAGCTGAGTTTTTTCCTCTTTTGATTCACATACTTCCATTCTTTACACTTTACAGATGAACACATATTTTTAAAATACCGCATTGGAAGATGAAACAAAAAAGGCTGAAATGAAAATTTTTGCTGTTCTTGCTATTCGAATAGACCATACCCATTGGCCATATCCGTATGAAAGCTGAATCCTAGATTCAGTGATGCTATTGAAATGTCTTCACAAGCGCCACCTAGTGGTCGAAAACTGAAATTTTCGCTATGTTGGTAAGTTGGTGCTCTTTAAAGACTTCAAATATATTACGGTAGATTTCAATAGATTTTCGATGACACCATAGGTAGATTTCTAAAATAAAATGTGGTAACGATGCGCTGGCACTCGGGAGCTGCGGCTAAAAACGTTCAATCTGACGACGGTAGGTCAGACACGTGGTCGCGGTGTTAGGCCGAGGATTTAAATTCCGAATATTTGTTTCTCTTTTAGTTCAGGGATCGCAGGGACCTTTCTGCTCCGTGCTCCAGGCCAACGTGGTGGGCAGAGGTGGAATATTCGGTCAGAACAGCTATACACCTAGGGAACTTACGTAAATTCCGGAAAATTTACTGTTCAGGTCGCGAGGGCGGTGTCCAAGTGTGTATCGAACCCACAGCCGGAGCAACCTTCCTTTTTCATTCTATCTGTGATCGGAAATATGGATCACCACTCCAACGATCTGTATTCCCGATTTCTAGATTTAAATCAAACAACACGCTTGAGACAATACAATATTGGCATCTTTTCAGTGAGCCGCGAGATCTCGTCCAAGCGCAACCTTTTGTTGGTGCAATAGTGACTCTTTTGGAGTTGTGCCGTTGTTGCATTGAAAATTTCGATATTTTTTTGATTCAATAGGGACATTTTTGCGATATTTGTGATTTTATAGTTATTATTGCATCATGAATATTCAACCAGGAACTTCGAGAGGAAAATTAATGGTTTGTGCAGCAAGTGTTGGACTAAGGTAAGTGTATTTAAGATATTTTTAGTATAAAATACGAGTATTATACGTTTGAACTAATTAATAACTTGCCGTGTCAAGACTGAGAAATTGTACATCTCAACCTCTTGTATTTAAATTGAAAAAAATTATCAACACTTTGTTTGAAGGGTTTGTATACGCTCAACTTTCGTTAAACAACTAGAGATGCGCGAGTTTACCTCGTACTTGACCAAATTTATTGAGGTATTTTTCAATCTGAATCAAATAAGTTTATATTCTTCATTGTTCATAATCTGATCTATTATTTTCTTCCTTGAATATTTCAGGCTAGAAAAAGTAGACCAGTATGGAGAATGGGAAGTTTGCGCCACGAAAAGTACAGCTAATGAATCTGATACAACTTACTTGGCAGAAGATGAATCTGAGAACACACAGGAAATTAATAATAGTCAACCTAACGTACCTCAACTGTCACAAGGCAAGCACTTTCTACACACGGTTAGTATTTAACACATTGGAGATACAATTTTCAATAAACCTACCTTTTTATTGTGATAGTCGATGTGATAGTTGTGATTCACCGCCGAGTGAGTCCAAACTACTTCGACAGTCGCTCATCTTCATCTTCGACCAGATCTTGCTCAACTTCGAATTGCAATGAAAATAGGGCACCGAACCAGGTCAATGAAAGTGAAAAATCTACAAAGAAAATGCGAAGAAGAAAAGCAAAACATCAAGATTGGAAAAGGAACGTTTCTAAGATGCTGAGAAACACTTGCCAGGCCTTTTTAACATCTAGAGGAGGCAAAAATGTGCCAGCTAGAAAGCTTCAGCAACCTTGCGGTGACAAGTGTAGATTAAAATGTTCTACAAAATTCGAAACAAATTCAACCAGCTAGAAAGGAAACAGTTTTTTTTTTAATTATTGGTCCCTGGGCAATATTGACCGTCGAAGAAATTTCATTTCACGATGCATGTTTCCGATAAATCTTGCTTATAGATATCCCACAGAGAATAGAGCTGCCAGGAACGTGAACAATGCATTTTATTTTGAAAAAAAATAATACAAATGAGAATTTGTAAAAGGTTTCTTGTAGCCACCTTAGGTATTACAAATAGAAGTATTCGTACTGTAATTGGCAAATCAAAAGATAGATTTGTTGTTAACGATGAACGAGGGAAACATAGTAATAATTTAAAAATTCCTAACGAACTGAAAGAAAGTGTGAGAACTCACCTCAAAAGTATTCCTGTAATTGAAACCCACTACAGTCGAGCTACGACCTCGAAAAAATACATAGAAGGTGGGAAAACAACAATGCAGCTGTATGAGGACTATAAGAAAGAACGTGTGAGTCAACAATTGGATTTTGTTGAATTTCCTATATATAGGAACATTTTTAATTATGAGTTTAACGTTTCATTTCCATCGGAAAACATTTTGAACATTATTGGCCCCAGCCAGCATAGGCCGATCTAATGGCACAGTGATTGGCCATTCACAGTACAGTACAAATTCGCATGGATGAACTATTCGAAATTGAACTGATTTACTCAGTCGATAATATCTCTGAACTACAATAAATAAAAATTGATTTATGTAAACATGAAAAACAAGTGAATAGTTCAGGATTTGACTTGTGTATACTATGCTTTCATTGGATTCCATATGATATGATCTGCTGCATAAGGTACATTCGATGACTATCAGTTTCGCATTTATATTCAGGAAAAACATATTCCGTTATTCAATTGTAGATTACCAGAAGATATATTAGTTGAATGCTGTTGATCAATATTCAAAGAAATTTCCCCATTTTTTTACGACTTATTAACTGTCCTTTGATTTCTTTTCTCTTCCCAATCATTTTTTATATTTTCCTTCATAACTTTTTCCTTCTCATTCTTTTCCCCAGATTTTATTACTTTTGTTTGCCTTTCACATTCTTTCATTGGAACATCGTAGAAAGGTCGGAGACTTGTCTCTCTTCTAGATACTTTCACGGTCGATGCTCTTCCGAATTGTTATCAATCCTTCCCCCCCCCTGGCAATATCTACACGTATGACTCGACGAGTACAGAATTCCCACCCCTTTGTTGTGAATTTGGAAACCTGTCGAACCTCTCTTACTCAGAGATCTTTTTTCAATGAAACGGCTGAGCTTTGGAACTCCTTGCCAAAAGAGATTCTTCTTCAAGTCAAAAAAAGATTTGTGCCATGTCTGTGAGACAAACAAAAACTCCAATGACGAAGAAAAAGAAGAAAAAAAAACTGACTATGAATCTCACCATAAAGACAAATAGTTAAGTAGAAAAGAAAAGGAGGAAGACAAAAATAAAATAAACGAAAGTAACTTAGTGGCTTGTTTCGTCTTACAGGGTGCGTTGCCACACGAAAAGGTGAGGTGTCGGTATTTTATTATAAAAGCAAACTTTTAACTCATAATTTTACTATCTGTGAACTTCAGAAGCAGGCACTATAAATTCTTTTATTTGGCACGAGGGTGAAGGAAAGAGAGGGTCCAACGAAATTGGGTCTTGCCTTATAAATTTTTTAAATGGCATATCAAATTCATCAGAAGGTAACCTGAACATCACATTTTATTCGGATAATCGTGGGGGACAATGCAAAAATGAATTTATCATAACAAGCTATATTTATGCAGTATCATGTTTCAAATTTGAATCGATAACCCACAAATACCTTGTTGTCGGGCACACTCAAAATGGGGGAGATTGTGCCCACTCTCTAATAGAAAGAGGTATTAAAAGATGTTTGAGGTCTAGACGAATTTGTGTACCCTCACAGTATTCTGCCATAATCAGAACTTCGAAAAGGACTGGTAAACCCATTGAAGTATTTGAATTAGATCATGAGAGCTTCTTTGATATCAAAGATCTCATCGACCAAATGGCAATTAATTTTAAAGTGGATGAGGCTGGAAAAAAATTTTATTTTCATGATATGTTAAATTGAGGTTGAGAAACAGTACCCAAATAAAATCTTTTTTAAAACCTCCTATAAAGAACTGGAATCCAGATGTGTTAATGTTAAATCAGCAAGCACCAGGAAATCGTCAACTAAATGTTGAAGCAATTGATTTAAAAAAAAAAACATATTCTGGACCGACTTCGATATCGAAAAAAAAATTGATGATTTGCAATCCTTGGTAGCTAACAAAACCGTTCCAAGCTGCCATGCAGATTTTCACAACTCTTTGAAATATGAATAATTTTGTAGAAAGTAATATTCAGGATATGCTAATTTAAAGTTTTTTTCCCTAAAATATTTATGTAGTTGTTTACTTTTCAATAGAAACTTGTTTAATGTACTGAATAACACCAAAAAATAATAAATGTAGTTGTTATACGTTAAAAGTACTTTAAAAATTAGTTTGATTTAGGAAGTATTCTTATTTTATTTTTAACCGATGTGACTCACTGAGTTTCTTCTTCGAAAAATATATTTGTTTAGAATAACTCGAGGAATAACTCTAGTTTTTATTTGAATAAGTACCGCACAGTGTCCTATAAAATCGATAAGCAGGATAAAGTGCAACTAATTTTTTTCAATTCGATATAATATTATTTTTCCTCTGACCTATTTTACAAAATTTAGTTCATTATATCCTAAATATCAAGACCAAGGAAATAAGATTAATATGCTACTCCAGGGTCCTTAATTCTCATACATATTTCGCGATTTGTTTAAACAGCCATTTCTCATTATTTTACTTTTTCGAATTGTGCCACTATTGCATCCAGCAAGCGATATATTGGGTGATTATTCTGCACATTTTGCAAGTGAGTCAATATTTTTGGAATTAATACATCAATTAAAAATTTGGTACCCCAGTCACCAGACAGAAAACGATTTTGAAGAACCCAGTAAAAATGGATGGATATTAGAGGAAAACTCCTGGATGCCCTTTTTGTCTACAGTGGAGCCCGTACCAGAAAATTTAAGAAGAATTTTGTCAATTCGTTGCTCCGATCAAAAGTGTATTAGTAACACATGTATTTGTGTGACTCAGGGCCTCAAATGTTGTAATGATCGTTAATGCAGATCATCCTTTAGTAAGATAACTATTACCGAAAACTCAGATTCAGAATCTGAGAATTACTAGATAATAACAAGAATTAGCGAAACTCTGTTGATATCTAACCGTCTCTCAACATACTATACTTACTTTTTAATATAAACGTAGTAGCATATTTAATCATTTTATTTATATTTATGCTGCATCAATAAGGCAGCGCGACATGTCGGTTAGCCGGCCGCACCGTCTCCTCCGCGTAATATGAATGAATTTAACCACGAACATTTCCTGAAGTACATAAGATAACAAATTGCAGTTTTTTTCAAAAACTTTTTCGGAATGTTTTTCAAATTTCACTCGCTGATTATACATGAAAATTTTCAGAAATAAAAAAGTTTTTCGATTACTGAAAAAAACATTACCTAGCATGAGAATTTTTACTTTTTTTGTTTTATTTTCGGACGATTTTTTTCTTTCAATTTTTATAGTCCGCTTAGGTGTCTACTTTTCACCAGAAAAAATTCGTTTCGATAGACCAAACAGTTTGCGAGATATCATATGTTATGTAATGAATTGTACGATATTTTGAAATTACCCGATTTGCACTTCTTTTGTAAATGATTAGAGCACGCCCCAGTCGACAATGTTATATGGGATATATAATGATAATATATAGGTCACTGACTGTTCTACGCCCAAAAATTTTTTCGAAGGCTTTCTCGGGCTTTTTTACTCCGATAAAATATATATAATATATGGATAAACTCCAGCACTCGAAGGTCGAAACTTGTGCGAGCAATGGATCAAACGTGGCAGGGAATCAAACCCCTATCTCCCGCTAGTCAAGCGGATGTGCCTATCTACCTGTTCAGTACCGAGAACTATTTATACATGTGATACAAGTGAATCAGCTGATTATGAGTAATCATTAAAAAACATTTATCCTCGTCTTCAGAGATCTGAAGCGGATTTTTTTTTTGTATTGATTATTGTGATTAATTCAATATAACTCCGAAACATAGAAAAATCGATCTATACAATAATTCTTTCAAGTGAATTTTTTTTTGTTGAATGTGATGTAAGGAAATATAGCGACATGGCAACTTGGTCTTTCTATATAGGTATTTCAATTTCATTCTCCTTATATTGTAGGATATCGAAGGTACACTATAACAACTCGTCAGAATTCAACAGAATGTTGTAATAAATGACGCTAGAATTGTGATATTCAATTATTTGAAATTTTTTGAAGTGGAGACATAATGAAAACTCATACTGATTCAGGATATCGAACAAACTTTATTTTATTCATGTAAACTATATTTCAATTTTTTTGAAAGCTTCAATTCGAAGCTTTTTCAAAGAGGGGAAAATTTAGACTTCGAAGAATAATGAATATGTCCTACTTTTGAATTACAAGTGGAGTTGAGCTCGATTTCAAATATCTACTACCCCAATTATTGAATATACAAAAAATTCAAAGCTTTTCTTTTTTTTACTATGATCCGCTATGTGTTGATGACATTGGTATTCATTATACCAAGTGATATCCTTTTTGAAAAATTTATAAATATTAGGATATGTGTATTCATGTGCGATTGGATAAATGACAACCTCTTCTGTGTTCACAATTCAATTAGATTGCTAACGTTTCGGCAATAATTCTCGCTTTCTTCAGGTCTGTAATGAAGAAAACAGCTCTGAAAAAGGCGAGAATCATCGCCGAAACTTTGGCAATAAAATTGTGAACACAGAGTAGTGTTTCATTAGTCCAATTCCTCTGAATACA
>JAVJAQ010005784.1:0-28933 GCA_032362365.1 Zygogramma bicolorata
CAGAAAAACAAACAGAGTGTTATTGGAAAATTAATAATAATTCTCAGCCTTCCACATGTATAATATACTAATTTGTTGTATGCTAGTCGTTTTTTGGGTGGGAGGCTATCTGTTTTTTGGTTAATAAAATTTTTCCGTTCCGTTAACCAGCTGATGTCCACCTATGTACGTCAACCCTACAAAAATTTAAACTTGTGCGAGCTGGCACCGGTGGGGATAAGGAGTGAAGGGCTGCCAAATTAAAACCAGTCACCCATCTAGATCACAACCACAATGAATGTTACTTGACCTCAGATACGTGATGGGACACGACCAAATCAAGTAGATATTTCCATCTTCGTTAAAATGAATAGAATAATTATCCAATGAACCTTGTTTCCTCTTTTCATATATGGGTCCCCTGAAAAGAGGTAAAGCTATGATCGAAAAAGACGCCTGAGAAGTACATGACAAGCCCTCATGGATATGGGAAATACGTTCAATGGATGTTCCTTGTCAATCAAATTATGAATATTTTTTATGGATATAAAAAGGATTTCAGTCGAATGTCCTTCATCGAGCATAAGATGGACATCAAGTGGACATCCCGCCGCAATCTTTTTGTTTTGTGATTGGTTAGGTAATATCTTAATACTTTTTCATGCCTCCACATTGTTTGCAAGTTGTTGGTTAGATCATGGTACCGAGTTGCTTGGTTTGTAGAACCTTTTTTTTCATTCATCCCGTTAATGTTCATAATAGATTCAGTTTAAGATCATAGCACCTCCAGTTGACGTCCAGAAGGTCCGAGAAAAGTCCGCCTTGTTTTCTCATAATGAGTCGTTCGAAGGTCGATGGATGGATATTCGTTGGATATCCGTCGATTATAAAAGTATATCCATTTGATGTCCTTATTGTGATAACTAAGATTGGAATGGTCAGCACGCCATCTCACGGTTCCTGATTTTCTTTTATAACACAGGAAAACTCGAAATCATATGCTGAAACTAATTGTGTTACATGTTTCAATTTTTGTTGCAGGGTCGAACGACAACTGTTGAGAAATATGATAGTAGCATGCCACCTATTATTATACGATTGCCTATACTGAGTACAAACTTGAAACTGGCGTGGACTGTAATGGGACGAGAAGAAGTGGAACAAGAATCCATGATTTGTTCTTTGAAGATGAGCAACCAAGAAATTTGAGCTATCCCACCTATTGCTGCTCTGATTACTATATACGATTTTCTAATTCATCGGTTCCTTCAATGGGGACGTTTACTTTTGGTGGTAGACCTGATTATATCGTGGGTATCACAATGAACAATATCAATATCTCAAGATTAATACCGGGCACTTTCGAAGGATTGGAAAATATGCACTGTTTAGATCTCTCCCACAATAACCTGAGGCTCATTGGGACTGGTATATTCAATGGGTCAAAACATCTGTACGACTTGAATTTAGCTAATAATAACATAAAACATATTGCTGGGAATGCATTCGAAAATACCCCTCTTCGGAAGCTATTTTTACAAGAAAACATGATATCATCTCTGGAAAATGATTTATTTTCTTGGCAAAGATCTACATTGTCATTGATAGATTTATCATACAATTGCCTGAAAGAAATAAATAATACTTTTGTGGATACGAATTGTTTGAAGACTTTGAACTTGAGCTATAATAATTTTGAAATTGTCGATTTTCCTAATGTACATTCTGTTGAAGTACTCCTCAAAAATAATAATATTTCCAAGATAAATGCTCTAGGAAATGTGACTGAAATGATCGATCTGAGTTGGAATGAGATATACTTATTAGAAGATTCCAGTGTAGGTTTCATCAATTCATCAATTCAGAAATTGTATTTCAGTCAAAACGAGATTCAACTGAGCGAGAATTCATTCTCCAGCTTACCCAAGTTAACGCATATTTATATAAACAACAATAAACTGAGTAAAATTCCAAACAACGTTTTCAAGGATCTAAAAACTTTACTTTGCTCAGATGTTTCACATAACGATATTGTACAATTTCAATATGGTACGTTCGAGACCACGCCTGATTTGCAGTATTTGAATATTTCTCACAACAACTTCACAGAACTATCACTTGGTATTTTCGGCCCTTTACGAAAATTGAGGGAGCTGGATATTCAAAATAACGAAATAAAGAAACTTGATATCAAATATTTCCTCCAACTTTGTCCTAACTTGCAGAAGGTTAACCTGAATGGTAATTCATGGGAATGTGATACCTTGACAAATATTGTTGAATACTGCCTGACTAATAATGTAGAGATAGTGAGGGGGAATACGTCCCACTTTGATAATGTCAGAGGCAATGCTTGCAGTAATGATGATTTCGATGTGAAAAACATCGATATTGGTGCAGATAAAATTAACAATGATTCTGAAGATTTGGTGAAGATTAATTTTCATGAATACGTCGAGAGTTTGAAGTTATTTGGAGATGAGAACTCTCGTTGTTCTTATATGTTCGGAATTTTATTTGTGCTTATCTTGATATTCATCATATTAACAGCAATTTCAATGCAATTTGTAATGTTATTGAAAAAACGGCATTCCTAAACAGATACGTATCTCAAAAAAATTCTATAACTTCAATAAACAGTTTTGCGATTCCACATGATAATATCAATAATATCATTTCAATTTACAAGGGCGCAAAAAATTGTTTCTTTCAGTTAGTTATCATTAAGTGGTGATTTATCACTTCACTAAAGATGAAAATTTTTGTTGGTTTTCAAGAGTATGTGTATACATCCCGGCATATATATCTTGTTGAGTTTGTGCATTAACGCTTATTTTGAAATGATACATTTCTGACTTAAGTAAACCACAAAATAATTCTTGCAAGCCTCGTGTACTCCTGAACTATCTTCTTTTTATTATAATTCACATCTATAAATGATAATGACTCAGCGAATCAGTTTTAAAAGTTTACTCATTCTTTGTATATGCCTACTCCATACATTTCTCACTTATTCAAGAACTTTTATTTACATCCATTTGATTATCTGTATGAACATAATATACCTCTTATTCTTGGTATTAATGAAATTACTGCTATTTTGATCCTCATCACTGGCATACAGTTTCGATTGAGTATATTGATTACGAAGATATCCGTGTAGCCGCTAGAAATTTGAAAGTAAAGAAGCCTGTTGGCCCAGATAATATTCCACCATACATGTTCAAAGATTTGATTGATTTCTTGTTGTATCCCTTGAAAATTATATATAATTTATATTTTAAAACCAAAACTCTTCCAAACTTTTGGAAAGAAGTTAAAAATTTTCCAGTTCATAAAAAAGGCGATAAAACTAATATATCCAATTACAGACCGGTGGCAGTGTTGTCTGCACCAGATAAACTCTTCGAGTCAATTATTGTGAGACACATTTATTTTTCCGTCTCCTCTCAAATCTCCCAATTTGAACATGGATTCATGAGAAAAAGAAGCACAATAAACAATCTCAGCAACACCACTCAATTTATAGCAGAACCATGGATAATCAGGTACAAGTTGACATAGTGTATACAGATTTTGCAAAGGCTTTCGATAAAGTATCTCACCCAATCGTTCTGAAAACTCTTGAATTCGAATTTGGATTCCATACCAACTTGGTAAAGTTTTTCAAATCTTATCTGGCCAATCGCAAACAAATTGTTATAATTAAGTGTCACAAATCTATGCCATTTGTTGCCAAATCGGGTATGCCACAAGGTTCCAACCTCAGACCTTTGTTGTTCTTACTTCTTATCAATAGCATAGTGAAAAAAATTGAATCGACTCACTGCTTAGTATTTGCTGACGACTTGAAAATTTACTCGTCAATTGAATCCGTAGAGGATTGTGAAAGATTACAAAAAGACCTAAATAGTGTTGTAGAGTGGTCAAAAGAGAAGAAATTGCTATTAAATCTCAGTAAGTGTAACATCATGACGTTTTCGCGTAAAAAATGAACATTTTGTATAGCTACAATATGGATGGTGAAATATTGGGCAGAACAGAGGAGATGATAGATCTTGGAGTTATTTTCGACTGTGAGTTGTCCTTCAAATCCCACATGATAGATATAACGAACAAGGTGGCAAAGATGTATGGATTTGTTGTTCGTAACACCAGACAATTTAACAATATTAACTGTATAAAAAACTCATATATTACATTTGTCAGAAGCATTTTAGAATATTCATCGATCACATGGAGCCCATATTATCAATGTCACAAATATAGTATTGAAAGGAGTCAAAACAAGTTTATAAGATATCTAAATTTCAAAGAAACGGGACAATATGACATGGATATCTCTAAAACTGAATTGCTTCAGAAATATAATTTGCAAACATTGGAGAGGAGAAGAGTATTTGCTTACCTTATATATCTTCACAAGCTTGTAAATAGTGCTCCTCTGAATGCTATGTGCAAAGCCTTCAATGAAATTCAATATAACAGCGATATCGATTTTATTTCTCAAAGTTTGAGTAGCTTCGAAAACGCTATTGTTAAGTGTTAGTGTTGCTGATTAGATGTATATGTAAGGTTCTGATGTGTATGTTACCTCTCCTGCTCTGTTATTGGGCTCATGCCTGTTGAGTTTGTAAAATTGAATAAAGATAAATAAATAAATAAAATACTCATGGGACACTTTTTCTAAAAATTCTGATGTGTGTGCTTCCAATCTATAAATGAAAATTTGTAAATGATTTATGAAAATTACTTTTTTACGTCGATTTTGTGTCAAATATCAACAAAAAAATTGTTCTAAAATTGTTTTCGTTAACTAGCTGACAAATGTCAACCCTCAGAAGTCGAAATTTGTGCGATCAACGAGGCCTTACCTTTTAACGTGCGATTACCCAGCACGGTGGCCCCTACATTACTGAGAACCACGATCATAAAAAGTTTAGATATTTTGATTCATACCAATCCTAAAAAATAATATGACTTGAATATTATTCATACAAGGTTATTATGTCTGGGACAATTCCTTCATTTTGTTAAGTGCACTACCGGCTTTGAACCAACCGATGTGAAATTCGTTCATAGAATGATTTAGTAAAATTTTATCAACTGACCCATCTTCGTGCTTGATCTCACACTCCACAGGTTTTCCAGGGGTAAGGTTTTTAAGATTCTTCAGTGAAATCTTATCAGAGGGTTTAATTTTGTCATAGTCTTTGGAGTTGGAGAAGGTGAGAGGCAAAAGCCCTTGTTTTTTGAGGTTCGTTTCGTGGATACGCGCGAACGATTTCACGATGATAGCACGAGCCCCCAAATGTCTGGGTTCAAGGGCGGCATGCTCCCTAGAACTACCCTCTCCGTAGTTTTCGTCACCGATTGCCACCCATTGGATTCCCTTAGCTTTGTAGTCGCGAGCTACATCAGGTACTGCTCCCCATTGGCCGGTGAGCTGGTTTTTAACTTTGTTGAGTTCGTTGTTTTCTGCGTTGGTGGCACTGAAAAAATAAATGATCTATTCGAAGAAATTCAGTAAAAAAATAATGTTTGAGCTTGAACTTTTAGTATAGAAGTTCTCTGAATTATGTCAATCAGAAATATTATATCAAACCTAATGAGGTAATACCGATCCGAATATTCACAAGATATTATGGTGTTGGAAACTTCGAAAAATGTTTTTTCGTGACTTTAGGACCAACTCAATTCAATTATCAAAAATGGTAAGCACATTTAACCGATCCAAGACAATTGTTTGTCGGAAGAGACTCCAATAAAATAATTTCCACCTAAAGAAAAGTCAAAAGTGACATTTGTATATTCTTGCTACCATCATTCGCTGTGAAAATTGCATTAATAATCAAAAATCGAGGTGACTCTATGATATGTTTCTATTAAACGACAGAATTAATCAGCTTCTGAATTCTATATAATTCGGCCTGGCAACCAGTAAACAAAACTTTCCGTTTTTACAAGACGTACCGCAAATAATCAAGAGTGCTGGATGGTAATGGTATGGAAGTAATGGTATATTAAGTAACGAGGGGGATAAGTGCCATGTATGCACAAGCGAAATTGTGAGCACAAGGCGTAAACCGATTGCGGTGATTCCCGAGTGCACGTAATTGGCCTTATCCCCGAGTCGCTTAGTGTACTTTTTCTACTCCCATCTTCTTGACAGCTGTGAGGTAATGGCTCACTTACGATACATGTGTTTCGTGAATCAATGGCTGCCGCCAGTGGGAGTAGAATAAGAATGTTTATTGATTTATTGAATTTGGCAACTATGGATATGTCCACACATAACAGTCTACTAATGCAAATCTTGTTTTTATTGATAATTATTTCATCAAGTGCTTGTGTAAACGTTTGGTCATCTGCACTTTATCATTCAATGATGTCATCATGTACAAAAAGATAATTTCTCAATAGCAGTAAGTTTCACAGACTGTCTAGGCCTTGAATGACAAGGGTAAAAAATATGTGCTGGGTTATACTCTCGACTTGAGTTGAGGCATATCAGATGAAACATTTTTGTCACTTAACCCTCCGTTAGTCGCGCATGGGACTGGCAGTCCCATGACTTACAATTTTCTCAATTATATTAAAACTATTATAGCTACAGCGTCGTAACTTTATGACATCTCACAGTAAACTTCTAGAAGCCAGTTGCCTGAGTTTCATGCAGAGGGATAGTTTTATTTCTTAGAAAATTTGCAAAAAGTGCGTCAGGTACCTGCTTTGGGAATAATAGTCCCAGCGCGACTGCCTACGACTTATTTTTGTTGCGTACATTGAACAAGCGTCTCAGTACCGTATTTGTAGGCTTCGTTGTTTGTAGGTTATTTTTTCTTGTTCATTTGTTACTGTGTCGTGTATTTTTGAACTAAAGTGCATAATTATGGACACAAAGCGTTATAATTTTGATAACCCCGCTGACGTGGAAGAATTGAATCGTTTAGCTTTCAACCTGGGACGAGCCGAAGAGCGGTCAAGAGAAAACGTTGCGAACCTTGTTGTAACGAATCTAAAAAGGACGCCAGAACAACCTATACATGTCGAAAAGTGTGATACCTATATATGTTTGGAAAAAAAATGTCCAAGTAATATGTAAAAATTGCTTAGAAAATATAACTGAAGAGGAAACAGCTGGTGAATCTGAATAAATCAAACTACAATAAAATATGATGCCATTCATTACCTACTTGCTTTTCTGTTCCCTGAATATTTTCACGTGAATTGTGTAGAAGCGTATCCACAAATACTACTATAAGAGGTATAAATGTAAAAAATGATTCATAAACAATAAAAACACCAGTTAGGTATGAAACACAAAATTATAATGCAATTGCAAATGCAATTTAACTCGCTTTAGTAATAAACTAATTTATCAAAAAGATTTTTAACCAAAATAATTCATATGACCAAAAATTAGGCTGCGTTGTTGATATGGGACTGGCAGTCCCAGCGCGACTAACGACGTTACATATGGTGGCGCGCCTAACGGAGGGTTAAATTCTTTCTAAATTTATATAATTATTAGTCGTTATGGAAGTAAAATTAAAAATCCTCTAAATACCTCCACATGTTTTAATGAAGATTAAGGAGAATTGATAAACAAATTATGATGAAGTCGAAGTAACTACGAACTCAACAGTGATGCCTAACTTTTGTTTTTTTACTCGAAGAGCATCGTAACGAAACTTTTATTTATTTTTTTACCATTAAATCCATTCAATTTTTTTTGTTTGGATTTGATTTGTGTATATATGTATATATGTCATGTTGTATTTATTAGTCACACTACTTTTTTTCTCATTCGTTTAAATATTTCCCTACTATAAAAATGTGATGTTTTTTGGGAAATAAAGTTTATTGATTGATCAAAAGATTACCTTATTCGATTTGTATTTCATGAGTTTTTTCTCCTTTTTTTTAGCAACAGGTTTCGATAGACTATATTACATAGACAATGGAGGACTGAACTAATACCACTGAGCAAGGAACATTCTCAACCACATTCAAGCAAATGAACAAATACTAAATGGTCACAGCATACTGTGTTTTTCAAAGTTGATTTCAACCACGGTGAACTCGAAAAATATATAATATATGAAAACAATTAAATTGGGCACATTCATTTGAGCAACCAAATGCCTTTCAGAGAGCTTTGAAATTTCTGGTATCTGGAAATACTTCGTGTTTCGGACTCCATCTTCAATCAGAGGTTCTTATCGCAAATAATTTAAAATTTCAACATTTCTTCATGATGAAATGCTCTTGTAAAAATCACATTCTATGAAGATATATTGAACGTTCCACTCTAGGTGTAGGCGAATTTCAACGAAAGAACCAAACTTGACGCAAATTTGACCATCTAAATAAATATTCGTTCAAATTCATATGGATGCAGCGATTTACAGAGCTGTTGTAATACGAGATTCATTTATAGCCAATAGCAAACTGCAATTCAACAGATCAAATGTATTTCAGATGAATCATAATTTTAATTTTTCTGAAGAGAAAACTGAGGACAGACTCATTTCATTTTGATATGATGACATGTTGTTACATAACCTTCCATAAATTTATAATCCACTGAAATGATCAGTAGACTATTCTATTAAGAGCACTAGACAAATTTTCAGAAAGTTCAGAAAAGACGTCGTGAATTTGATATGTTGTTGTTCTTTATATCAGGATACAAGATTTAAGTGGGTTGCACCCATCCAAATCACAATGAAGTTGAAGTTCCAACTGAAAATTGTATCTAGAAAATGAACCGTCAAAAAATTTTGAAGCCATACAGATACACTTGTCCCCAACAATGATTTACCAATGGGAATGAGCAGGTTCTCATGAGAATTGGATTACCTAATAAACATGTTATTTGAAATATTGTCCAGATGACCGCGGTACTTCAACCAAGGTCCAGCGGCAGAAATATGATCGGTGGTACATTTTCCTTTCACTTTAATCAGGATTGTCATATCCTCCAAATCTTTCCCATCCCATTTGTCGAAGGGTTCCAATAGTTGGAGACGTTGCGATTTCGGATCTACATCCACCTTCAGATTCGAACCGTCTTCAACAGGTTGAAGAAACATGTCATGGCCAGAGTCGAAACCTCTGCTGGGAAGTTCGTCTCCGAACGGTGGACTCAGCATGAATTTTTTACCATCTGACCCTGTTGAATAATATCAAATGAACAATAATAATGAAAATAGTCTACGATAATCCTAAGAAACGAGAAAGAAGCACGGGGATGAGAATACATACTATAATTAGCGAAATCAAGTATTTATCAATGGCAGATAGTACAACACACATTACGGATTGAATCATGACGACAAAATGAACATAACGATTGTTATTCAGACAAATGAACATTTTTCATTAGAGTCGAGTTTTTTGTTTTTTTCATCAATAAGATGTCACCCATATCAGGAAAAATCCACAAAAATTAACTGTAGAAGAACAACTTCGGTGAAGACAATAAGAACCAAGAATTCTGCTTTTTTTATATCATTCTGACATTTATATATTCCTGTTACCATTTTTAGCTGTCCAAATTGCATTTATTTTCAAAACTAGCCGCTATCAAAGTGATACAGGTAGAGGAGAAAATCTGATAAAAAAGGATGATCTTACTACAGATCCCAAATAGGAAAGAGTGGGAAGAGGAACTGGTGATCTCTCCCCCAGAAAGCTTCAAAGACGGGTCCAAACTGGAGGATGGAAAAGCTGGAGCAGGAGTTCACTTGAAAGGGGGGGAGTGAAGCTATGCCTACGCGCTGGGTTTCTTGACAACAGTTTTCCATGTAGAGGTGTATGCCATCCTGGAGGCAGTCCGAATGGGAGAAGTGGCGCTAGATACAGAGACAATTGTTTATGTCTGCTCTGACACCCAGGCCGCAATTAGGGCTCTGAACGCAACCAGAACCAGTTCAAGACTGGTTCAGGAGTGCAAGGAGGCCCTGAGGGGTCTTGCGACAGAAAAGGAAATCACGCGAATGTGGGACACGGGCCACGCGGGGATCGAAGGCAACGATCGGGCGAACCAGCTAACCAAGCAAGGAGATGGACAACCTTACTACTGGTCCGAACCCGTACTCGGTAGAAAAAGGGGACTAGTAACAACGGCACTGAACGAGTGGACCGTGAAACTTCAGGTGAGGAGTGGAGAGGAATAGACGGCTGCAGGCAATCAAAGCAGATGACATCGGGGCCCGACAGGGCAAGGAAGGCTAAGCAGCAAAGAACTCCGACTCTTAGTGGGAGTTCCAACCGGAAACTGCGGCCTCAGGAGACATCTGACTTTCATAAGAGTTGAGGGAGACCCACTATGTGCGAAATTTGGAAAGGAGGAAGACTCCTTCCACTTCCTTTGCGAATGTGGAATATATAACAGGTTATTACGCTATAAGGTAGACACGATTAAATTTCCACAAAATTTATTATCTTCGCGACATGTTTCGATACACTGTATCTTTATCAAGCGATGTCTTTAAACACAGTGTTTAAAGACATCGCTTGATAAAGATACAGTGTATCGAAACATGTCGCGAAGACAATAAATTTTGTGGAAATTCAATCGTGTCTACCTTATAGCGTAATAACTATGGATTTCCATCAAGTAAAGGCCACCTCAATCCAACAGGCTCAGACAACACGTCTTCGGCGCCGCCACTATCAAGGAAGAAGAATTGCACTCTTTGTAATGGAAGGATATTTCGACCTTCATAAGAAGGTCGAGGGGTTCGAAAAGGTATCCGCCATGAAGTGAGTGAGTGAAGATGCCGGGGTTTGTGGTATTTATTCCACCGAATCTTAAAGTTGAATGAAAGCAATTCTCCAAAGTTAAAAGCATAAGAGATGATTCAGTTTTCACTTATATATACCAAATTTTGTGAAACATTCAAAGATTCTAATGGCGTCTGAAAAATACTGAATTATTTATTTGAGTCTTACCTTCAATTTCATCGGTCAGAGGATTGAAGTCCAATCTTCCGGTAATACTCAGCGCCGTTACTATTTCTGGTGATGTGACGAAGCAATGGGTGGCTGGGTTTGCGTCGTTACGTCCAGTGAAGTTACGATTATACGATGTAACGATAGTGTTCTTTTCTCCTTTTTTGACATCCCTTCTGTCCCATTGACCGATGCACGGGCCACAGGCGTTAGCCAGTACCTGCGAAAATATAATAAATGATATTTCATGATTTAAAGTGTCGTTTGCTAATTGAATTGATCAATTTTCTAGCCACACCGCATGTAGGTACATTTTGTTTCATTCATTTTTTGGTACTGTTTTTTGAAATTTTCACAAGTAGGTACACAATTATTGAAATACCTATTAAGTGAGATATTTTGTCGAAACGTGAGAGAAATAAAATCTGTTATTCTTTTTAGTGGTGAATTTCTATCTGAAGGCAATTTCTTGAGTAATTTGAATTCAATTTCAATCGTATGAAATGACGTTGAGCGATATGGACAAGACGTGTTGAATGCGACACATCAGAAAGTCGTATACGGATTTATCTCAAGAATACAGCCCCTGATGCTTAGTAACAAATACCACAAGTTACATTACATTACACATCCTACAATTCCTATGCAATGCAAAAAATTTCTGAATAGAATTTTTGTCATTATATTGAGCTATTCCTATGCGATATATATTGATTTATTTGGAACCAACCCAAACAAAAGCAACAACAACTTGAGATCATATTTCGAACCAACCTATTTTTTGTTGTCCAGTTACCACAATGGATTCCAAATATGTCAAAAATTGATGAAACATAACATTAACGAGACACAAGCTGAATAATTAAGCTTTAGTGTATGATTCTGGAGTTTGAGATGGTAACTAACTATAATTGAATAAGATGTGCAAGAAAATTGGAGTTCTTCATATATGGACAAGATGAACCGACGATAACATTTCTCTTCAGTATGAATACTCGAAACGGGTGGAGGAAAATATTCGAGACATGTAACTAAAAGTGTGCAAGAACATAATATTCACTTCAATCATAGAATTTCTCAAGCAACAATCCAAACTTTATCAAATGGCCACATACCGTGTGATGTTATAAACAAGCGAAAATTGATATTACAATTTAAATGGCTGGAAATATGTGTGTAAATTTTGGTTTAGTTCGAATGAATGCGTTTGGCATAGCAATAATATTTAGCAAAACTCAGTTTGCTCACGAGGATTGCTGCAAATAGGCAATGCAATCAATCAAGATGTACCTCATTGTCTGAACAAATACATTCTCATTGATAAAGTATAGATGGGATAAATAAATAAATATATCATTACAACATATACAAAGTAGGACAAATTGTTATGTATCAGGGAAAGTCGTATATCGTGTAAATAAATTTATTCAAAAATCGCAGAGCGCTTCGGCTATTAAGCCATCTTCAGTGCTATACCTGCAAGTGAGTAATAGTCGAAAATTGGATTAAAGGTTAGAATTGAATTACTTACCTAACCTTTAATCCAATTTTCGACCATTACTTACTTGCAGGTATAGCACTGAAGATGGTTTAATAGCCGAAAGCGCTCTGCGATTTTTAAATAAATTTATTTACACGAAATACGACTTTCCCTGATTCATCAGTCACGTGTATGCAGCACCAACAAATCTCACCAAATTGTTATGTCACATTCCATGAAAGATATATACAGCTTGTCCATTTCACCTTGGCACGGAAATGATGACGTATTGCGCAGTGCAGGACAAGCAGACTTTTGAAATCTATTGTTACTGTAGTGTAGCCGGATGTGGAACCACTTACCGTGCCAAGTTGGATTGGATGAACTGTAGATAAAAATATGAAATAAAATAAGGATGTGATTGAAACATCGACATCAATTACCCTAACCTACCAAACTGATATCATTTGCACTGCCGCGCGTTTCACTAACAAAGTTAGCATCTTCAGGAGGAGAAATTTGATTCTGAATGAGTATCAAAATGCTGTCCATCCTGATCATCTTTGGTTACAGGTCTTGGGTTTCTATATTCCTAACTGTCTTGCATTCATTTAGGGTGAACTGATTTGAATAGATCCCCCGGTATGTACATTTTGGACGTGCATATCAGTTGCAAATCGCATGAAAATTTCGGATTGTATTTGATCGGTTTTATAAAATTGAATGATTTTGCAGACTAAAACAATTAGCATTCAGATATGCTATCAAGAATTATCTATTCACCTTTATTGTTTGTGTACACAGAAATCTTGAAATCTCCTAAATGATGATCAAAATATTTTTACAAGTATTTTCGATTTGAACTTATCTAAACAATCATTCAATTTATCTATCAAATTGAAATAACTCTTTGTATACAGTGTTGCCAGATGGCCATTTTTGTTAAACTGTCTTTCTTAATCGCCTAATAAAACGTGTTCCAATCAGAAGAAACTGTTTTTAATTACTGCGGCATTTTTTCGGGGTAGAATAGAAATTAGCCCCTCTACATTTGTATAGATTCCAATATCAATTCGGATTTTTCCAGATTGTGGTTGATTAAGAACCCAAAAAAAACTACCAAGAAAAACATCGCTTCATTTTTATTCCATTTTTCACTGAGGGAAGGAGATCTTAAAAAATTGTTCAGATCTGCTTCCGACTTATTTGAAATTTAAAACTGGTTTTTCAAGACAGTGGTTTTAGGTATTGAAAATGGAACTCATATAAGTTTCGCACCCTGTAAATGAATCTTATTCGAAGAATGAGAGTTCGGTTTCTCAACCACAGATACTTCTTAGCATAATTTAATATAAACTCAGAAGGCCATGCGTGTGGTCCACCTACGTCAAGCCAGTGCTCTCTCTCTCCGTAAGTTGCTACTAAATGAACTCATTGCTGTACTTTCAATAACATTATTCATTTCAATGAAGATTGAATGTGGTTACTGGAAAATTCATTCTATCTGTGTCTTCAAAACGAAGGGCTTTCTCAGAAATACACATTGAACAAATTATGCTTAAAATGTTGCATGTTTATCTTACACCCTGTATAATCATTGTAGGAGGCGAAAAATCTAGCATAATAACTTCTCTGGATAACTAGTTACATTGTGTCCCTAAATAATAATAATAGGAGTCTTTTAACAGTATGTATGTATAGTTATCAGAAATCTATTCACTGCTTTTTCCCAACTAGTTTTTGGATTTCAATCATGTTTTCGATTTACCATAGAAATTAGTCCATATCTGGAGAAGATATATAGATATATTTAGAACGGTTAACTCACCGTTCCACCAAATTCAGTGAGTGTCTGGGAGATACCGTCCCTTTCGATGGTAGCGCGGATCTGTTCCGATCCAGGTGTGACGTTGAAAGGAATCTTCGATTTGACACCGTGTTTCATCGCTTCTTTGGCGATGTTTGCGCATCGCCCCATATCTTCGTAAGAGCTGTTGGTACAAGATCCAATGAGCCCTACTTTAATATCGATCGGCCAACCGTTATTCTTGGCGTTTTCACCCAATTTGCTGATGGAGCTGGCCAGATCTGGGGTAAAGGGGCCGTTCACATGGGGCTCGAGAGTGTCCAGGTTGATTTCGATGGTTTGATCATAGCTGGCACCTAAACAAGATACGAATTTTATCAATCTATTAAAACCATAATTTTTCTCTCTACCTTGGTCTGGACTGAGGAGAATATCCTTGTACTTGTCGGCTTCGTTCGCGATTTCTCCTCGTTGGGTGGCTTTCAAATAGTCGGCCATACGTCTGTTGTAGGGGAATACTGATGCCGTCGCACCGATTTCAGCACCCATGTTGCAAATGGTCGCCATACCGGTGCAAGAGACAGAATCGCAACCTGGTCCATGATACTCTACAATCGCACCCGTGCCTCCGTTTACGGTTAGAATGTCCGCCACTTTGAGTATGATGTCTTTCGGGGAAGTCCAGCCGGAGAGTTTTCCTAGAATAATTCATACTCCAGTACGAAGTGGCGAAAGCAATAAAGTAGTTAGAAAATATTGGTATTGTTGACATATTCGAAAGGAATAGAATGTTTGAGCTGCAGAAACAATCTCTCAATATGATTGAAAACATTAATTCCAAGTAACACAAAGAGATCACAGTCTGAGAAACCATGGTTCAATAGAAGCTGCTCTGAGGCTGTCACATCCAAACAAGCGGCATTCAATCGCTGGCGCTAAGACCCCAGTTTGGAGACGAGATCTGAGTATGTTAACATAAGAAATAAGTGTAGTGCAACAATTTTGAAGCTGCTGAAGAAGCACATAATCAGAAAATTCGTTCAAAACTTGTTGAATGTCCAAACGGTTCTCTTTCGATGCAATTTTTGTGAAAGTATGTGGTCCCGAATTGACACCAGTACTTTGCGAATTATTCAACCTTTCATATAGACTGGGGATTTTTCCTAAGGCCTGGAGGACAGCGAGAGTTCAGCCAGTTCCTAAAAAAGGAAAAAACTTTACCTTGTAATTATAGACCAATTGCATTGCTTTCTATTATTTCCAAAGTCATGGAAAAAGCAATCAATATGAAGCTCATCAAATATCTAGAGAAATCAGGAATTATTGATGATCGACAATACGGATTTCGCCATCAAAGATCAACCAGTGACTTATTGGCTTATGTTTCTCATATTTGGCAGCATTCAATCGAGAAATTCGGAGAAACGATAGCTGTTGCACTCGATATTTCAAAAGCGTTTGATCGAGTTTGGCATTGGTCTCCTTTCCAAACTGCCGTCTTATGGTTTGCCTCCTCAATTGTGTGCTTTGTTGAAGAGTTTCTTGTCTGATAGGTCTCTGTATGTGGTTGTTGATGAATTATCATTTGATATTCTCCCAATAAATGCGGGTGTTCCACAGGGTTCAGTTCTGGCGCCCACTTTGTGTCTGCTTCATATCAATGATTTGCTCGAGAAAACATCTTGTTCAATACATATTTTTGCGGACGACAGTACTCTTCATACCAGTTTCTCTTCCAGAGTCCCCATACCAGCTCGAGAAACAAAAATTCAAAGAAACATTCACATCAATAAAATTAAGGACGACTTGGCAAAAATAATAGAATGGGGTAACGTGAACTTGGTGGAATTGGTCGACAGAAGCTACGGTCCGGTAAGTACTCGGGTCATGGGTGGGGGAAGTATGACAGGAGAGAAGTGGTTTTCAGGTATCGGGAGGTCTTTGTTAATAGTCACGTTTGTTAAGACTATTAGGGCTTTTTTAAATTTAGATATCTTCGCAGGTAATTATGGTCTGGAGGGTTTTGGCCGTAGCAATGGTTTCCGTGTTTTTGAAATCTATTTTGTAGCCTGTTTTTCGATGGTGTTGAAATAATGCTGAGGTTGTGTCGAAATTGCGGACTGCTAGTTCATGTTCGTATGCTCTACTGGACACTCGTCGGTTTGCCTGACCGATGTATGTTCTGGACCAGTTAGATCACGGTCATACCCTTAGACACGTTAAGCCAGCATTGTTCCTTGCGGGGAACCGAACCCTGATCTCCCGCTTGAGAGGTGCACGTGTTCTCGTTCATTACACTGAAATTCAACAAGTTGTTCAATTCATTTCCTACCTGTCAATCGAACACCAATAACCTTGGGGCATTTCAGTTCCCATGGAATGTTGGCCATGGCATCAACGGCATCAGCACCGCCTACACCAATGCACACTCCTCCAAGTCCTCCGCCATTAGGTGAATGGGAATCAGTTCCGATCATCAAAAGACCAGGAAATGCATAATTCTCCAAGATGATTTGATGAATGATCCCTGAAAATATATTACTTATAATTAGGCAATCTATATCACGTGGAAAAAAAATAGCGATTTTTGGCACACACCATTCGCCATTTGAGTATCATTGTGTTCCTATTCCTTTCAAAAATAGATAGTGATTCCACAAAGACATTTAAGTTGAAAAAAAAGTTTGTTAAATTTCCGCTTTACAATAAATCCGAATCTTTTATTTACATTTTATCATTGTTTATCACAGTTAGAGAATGAAGTTGAGATGTATCAATAATGTAGATCCTGATGCATTTAATATTTCTGAACTGAATTATACAATTGGAAGTGTTTCACCTGTTACAAATATGGATATGGTTTAGCTTGAGGAACTATTTTTTGTCGTTTTTCTTCTCCAAACCAAAAAAATATTTCCATGTTATTACATTGGGTTCGAAAATGAGTGACAATTGGTACGGCAAAATCCAACAACTTTGATGCAATTTATTACTGTTCGCCTATTTATTTACTTGATCGCTATCTGTAATCCACTAACAACTAACTCAGTACTGCTACCCGTCCGCTATATATGAGTCCTTGGTTCTGGAATTTTTCGTATCCGAACAAGCATCGACATTTCTAGAACTTTCGCGACGGTTTTTGTCCGTGTGTGAACAAATGCGGTTGGTATCTCTCTCGAACATTCTCGATGAATCGCAATGACAGATGATGGGCGTGGTCTTCTTTGAATCACATAGGCATAGGCGCACAGAAAGCCATAGGCGTAGGGCAAGGGTTCCAATTCGTAACAATATAAATTGCAAATTTTATGAATGAAGTGAAATAAAACTAATACTATCTGTTGATAGGTACATGTATGTCACTCAAAGACGTTAGATTCATACACAAAAAAGAAGAAAATGTCCATCTGAAATACCTGTTCCTTTGCCTATATTGCACGACAGGCACTGAACTATTTAGAGGTTTTGGATGGAGTTATTCTTCCCTTTTGAATTCCTATTCTTCTCTTATCTGTCATATAGGCCTCACATAAAATACTTTGTCAATCAAGTCGCAAACCTTGTCCTACATACATTCATTGATGAGGTTTGATGACAGTGACGAATTATTTGGATCAATTTTGTACAGCCTGCGTCTGAAACAGGTGAACAAATCGTGATTTGCAGAAAAATTTACGTGCTCCATGTTACTTCATGGTTACCCAGAAATTGCTTTTGTTGGGTTCAACAATAATTTCAATCGACGACTTATTTCAGGCTGCCTTGCATCTTTCACTCATTGGAACATCGCTCGAATTACAAAAATCGTGAAGGCATATACTGTTTCAAGAAATACAAAGTGACTTACACTTACACTTATACAATATACCTAGTACAACTTGAATTTGTTTCATTGTGAGATTGACGAAAATTTATGTTTAGGAGAAGACTCATGCAAAATCAATGCAGTTTGAACAATTAGAGGATTTTTGGAATATTACAATCTAACTCCACATTGATAAGTTGCTTCCATTTGACAGGAGTAAATCTTGTCTTTCCCCATTGAATATGGTTGATGCCCAGCAAGATGAATGTTTTTTCTTTCGATAAATGAAAAACTGATATATTCGAAAAATGAGCCGCATAGAGAACCATCAAATTATCAATTCCAGTAGAATAAAACCTTCTGAAGGAATTACAGATTAGACTCAAAATCGAGGAGTACGTACTTATTGAAACACTGTTTCTGTTCCGTTGTTGAATTCCAACGCATATTTTTGTCTCGCTATTACTTAAAAACTATATTGAGGAAACATACCCGAACCAGGTTTCCAAAATCCAACTCCATATTTGTTCCCAGCAGATGCCAAAAAATTATATACTTCTTTGTTGAGTTCTTTAGCTCGGGCCAGATCTTGGGCATCGCCTACTTGAGCTTCGATAAGATGATCACCATGCATAGTACTTGGTACAGCTACTCGTTTCAAGCCACTAGAGATGAATTGTAACATTGCCATCTGGGCAGTGGCATCGTGCATAGCCACACGGTCAGGGCGTAACCTCAAATAGGATGTTCCTCTTTCAATTTCCTATAGCATGATTTTTTGATTTTAATAAGATCCATGACAACAAAAAGAGAACCGCAATAAACCGATTAAAGTAAATATTGTTTGAAAGTTTTTTGAGGAGGTAGACATAATCTGGAATCCATATTTTTGGGTTTTCCTGCCCCTGGAAATGAAATGAGCTTTGAGTTCTTATAATATAAATTTTTAGGGCAAATTTAAATAATTACGTAACTGCAATACTGAAGAGATGCAAAGTTGAGTGACTATTTTGCCACGTATTTTTGAGAATTTGAAGATTCAATTAATACATTTATTGAAAAATGCGTATAATTTTTCTAGGTGACGTTTCGGAAGCTAGTCTCTCTCCTTTTCAAGGCTATTCTGAAAACTTTCAGTGAATTTGCAATAATTAGTACCTACATAGTGTCAAAATGTGATACTTTCATGACTTATTCATCAATAGTCAAGTGTTAATTCTAACATAACCTGCTTCGAATTTGAAT
Organism: Zygogramma bicolorata; assembly: GCA_032362365.1. NCBI lineage: Eukaryota > Metazoa > Arthropoda > Insecta > Coleoptera > Chrysomelidae > Zygogramma > Zygogramma bicolorata. Next base: position 19,282 of record JAVJAQ010005784.1, read on the forward strand.
CTCCTCATTTCAATTTCCCTTTCCAGCATTGAGTATAAATTATTGTTGTAATAATGATTCATACTCAATGAACACGTAGCAATTTCTTCAATTCCACATATTAGCAAATAGACACATGGTCGAGCGGAATAACATCAATTTAGTTATGACAGAACAGAATGAAACAAAAGGGAAACTCGAAGAGGCTACTTGCACTCTTTTAAACGGAAATAAAGAGATTGCTACTTGTTCATTGAGTATCATCAATGTTGGAAGCCTCTTCTGAAAAGAAACTTTAACTGTGGAGATTCAAATAAAGTAGGGCATGTCGAAAACATTACTTGGACGTAGTCCAGTATACCATAGCCTACAAAGACACTCAAATGTCAATTTGTCATCTCGGGGTGTATAATGTCATGTTTTGGCGGTATATTCAAATTTACGGGATACTGAACAGTAATCAGTATGTCATTTTGTATGTTAAAAAAAATATTTTGTATACAATAAGGTTTAAAATGAATGTAAAATTCCTCAAGTACCTATAATAATGCCAAACACAAACATATTTTTTTTCAAAACACAGGATAAGATATAATTGAGTTATAACATCAAGAAACTTTATTTTAGCTTGTGTAAACAAACATCGTGAATGTTTGGCATTATTATAGGTACTTGAGGAATTGCACATTTATTTCAAATCTTATTGTATACAAAATATGTTTTAATGACAAAGTGATTACTGTTCAGTATCCCGTAAATTTGAATTTACCGCCAAACATAACATTATACACCCCGAGCTGACAAATTGAGATTTGAGTGTCTTTACTGTATGGCTATGGTATACTGGAGCAGTAGATGAATAAGTCATGACAGTGTCACATTTTGATACCATGTCCCAAAAATTGCAATTTCATTGAATATTTTCCTCATATATAAAATGTCCCATAAGAGCAATGCAATTATCGAAAACTTACAGCTCTAATTGCATTGTATCAAGACACCATAGCAACACATCTGAAACCGTATCGCTAGACGTCAGTAAACAACACAAATAAATATCAGATAGACTTCAAAAATAGAAAAACATTTCGCGTTTAGGTGAGTACTCCATACAATCTATAGAGGAAAGTATAAATGAACAAAAATAACATTTCCTTGAGAATTTCTTTATTCGTGAAATATTCCAATGAATTACATTCGTGCATAAAAATGACCAGATAATTTTGCATTCAAGCTGATATCTTACACAAATTGCATTCGGTTATTTTCATATTTTGTAAAAGAGCGCTCGTCCTTCGGACTCGGGTACTTTCGCCAAAATATGAAAATAAACTCTTGCAATTTTTAGATATCACGCTTTCTTGCAAAATTATCGGTAATTTTTATGCACTCGTGCAATTATAACCGACAATTTTCAAACAAGATTAAACAAAAATACAGACTAGCTTCCGAAACGTAGCCAATGGAAAGTATACGAATTCTTCAATAAATTTGTTGAGTAAATCTAATCATGAAAATACGATAGGTACGTAATTGAGAAAATCGTCCATCAATTTCGAATCTTTTTAATATTGCAGTTAGGTATCGAGACAAGTATACCAAATTGTATGAAAACAGATATTACAAGAACTTGAAGCCTTTTATTTTCATTTCCAGGGGAGAAAGACTCAAAAAATGGATTCCAGAAAATATTGAAGGTTTTGGATAGTCGTTTAGTCCGTGTTGTGCATCTACGTCATTTTTTTTAATGGTCAACTAGGTTGAGAGAACTAAAATTTATTTGAACTGCAGTATCTTTCATTCTGTATTTTTTCCCAATCAAATCCAAAATGATAAAAATCTATTAAACCAACGAATTGTAAACTTTTGAATTGAAAATAATGAAAAACTAAGGTTTTACTCATACCTGTGTTGTTGGTTGATCTATATGCGAATACAAAACTTTCTCTGAGAGTGTAAGGGGCCTTCCCAATCTCTTTTTTACAATTTCTAGAGTTTTGATGAGTTTTTCATATGGTAATGGGTCTTTATCAAATTTGCTCATGGCAACTTTGACAGCAGCTGCCGTTAAAGGTGAAATATGGAAACATCTCCATTGTATCTCACAGGAAAGAAGGCTACTGGAGGCTTTACTTCCCTGAAAAAATAATTTGAATTATAAGAAGCTCACAAGATATGACAGTAATTTATATCCACGTCTACAACTTTTTCTAGATAAGACTTTTCGAAACTCAAATTTTACCAAAATTTAAAATTAGATATGTTTATTTTTCAAGAAATTTACAGAGTTCAAGAGTTAATGAAATAAGACTTGCCAAAATGAATAAGAATGAAAAATAGTTATTCAATTCAAGAAATGTTTTTAAAATGCTTAATATGCGACATTATTCCTAAGTGATATAATATTTGTATCAATTTTCTTCTCCTGAAGATGCTGACCTTGTTTGCGAAACGCGCGTCGAGTGCAAAAATATCAGTTTGATGTTAGGAAGAGTTTCAACTTTCACACCAGAGGTTCCAAACTCTTCGTTTATAATATTTGTTGTCACATGTTTGATAATGATCAAATTTCCATACAGTTATTCAATGTGTTCTGTGGAGTATCGACAAGTGGTTGTCGCTACGCAAACCTAAATTAGGTAAAAGAATTAAAAAATACCAGAGAGAAATCAACAAATTCTGAACATTCCTAAAACAGAAATTTATACCGGAGAATATTTGAAATTCCAATTACTCATTTAATAGTATCATGTCTCAGATTTTTTATTTTTAAACAAATAATATACAGTTGCCTGTAAGATCTTCACATATGTGGTTTACTTAACCGCTTTTTATTTTTGAACATAAATGACTATTTTTCAAAATTACGTATATCAATTAGAATGATATTTTCTGAACATGAACATGCTAATTTCTATTTCTTGTACAGGACTTTTTCTTGCTTGCCTCGTTATCCTAAACCAAATTCGAAATTTTATAAGTGTTTTGAGAGTTTTTTTCGTATTCCTGCTGATTATTGATTGTTCATTTTTTTACAAGTATTTTGTTGATATCTTCTTGTTCTATACATTGGATGACATTTGTGCCATCCAATTGATTAATTTTGATGTTTTCTGATGTGCCATTATTGGTTTAAGTCAATATTTGTTTTTTTGGAATAAATAATAACTAATCTGATCATGACATTTTCATTGTCGTTTTCAGTTACGTTGTTCACATTAAGTGTATTCATATTATTGAAAATCACTGTGTGATTTTTTGAGGACATGTGTAATGTGATTTTTGAAAATGGTTGAACTGAGAAATACCGCTGATTGTAGTTTAGTTGTTGCATTTCCAACCATTGATTTGGTCTTTCGAGTCAGATTTGAACCAGCGATCTATTGATGTGAACAGTGCTTCTCAATTAAATTCAGAAGAAAAATATACTAATTTCCCACTCAAAGGGGTCGATGAAACCACGGTAGATAATTCAGTATCAAAATTTGTTTTATATGGCGTGTTTGTAGGCCAATACAAAAAGTACGAGTTTAAATGATTAGCTCATTGAAGGATTTCACAATTGTCTTCTTGGAATTTTGAAGAAATTCAGACAGTGTTGAGAGATATTCTCATCAGAAATCTGATGAGAAAAAGATCAGTCTGCTCAAAGATAATTTTGGAAAGGAAATGAAAATTGTTAGCGTTTATTGATCCAAGAAACATGTGATGTTTATAAAGGAATATTTAAAACAAAAAAAATGAAGAATATTATATGTGTACACACATACATATATATATATATATATATATATATATATATATATATAAAACAAATGTTAATTCATAAAAAAAGTTAATAATAAAGACAATGGAAGTCCGAACCATTATCATTCCGTCCATCTGTTCTCTGCAAGTCATGATTATTGGAGCTGTTTTTTCACCATATTCTTCAAAATTTGTAAAAACTAATTATGAATCAAATATAGCCTTTATCGCTCCTGAAAAGAGTAGTTTTCTATGAGTGGAAAACTTTCATGATTGGATCACTATGTCCGGAAATTTCCCCCTAAAAACACAAAGTCACAAAACAAATCTCTTTATAATATTAGTATACATATGTTTCAGTAATATTTTAATGCATCATTGGAATATACACACATTTCTTTTTCCTGTCTAAAATCCTCAATTCAATATCTTATTAACTGCTACACAGGACCATTTTTAGAACTTCCTCGTTGAATGCCATACTGACATTCAAGAAATATCAATGAAAAAATTCTGAATTTGGTAATAGGTACTTCATTACCTAATATTGAGGGACGTATCGGTTCTATGATCCTAAAATGATACTAATAGGATGCTCCTGAGAGACAGTTGGGAAAGGGAAAAAAAAAATAATTGGAAAAGATTGAGAGTATTTTTTGGCGTAAATTTTTCTGAAAGCAGAGGTAAGGTCGAAGTTGAAGCTCACCTGGCGATGCAGAACTCTCATACAGTACGCCATGCTTGCAAGTTATTGAGTACTAAACTATTGAATATTTGGAAACAGACTTTTCCAAAAACGATTCTGAATCTTGAAGTTCAACTCGGGACATCTGCCCGATACCCGAACTGATACTTAGAAACAGGTATCGATATCAAGGTCAGTGGAACTGATCTAATCAATCCTCAAATGAATCGAGCACGAGTACTGTTATAACTTATCTCCTCTTCGATGACGTTCGAGTTCATAAGATGCGTACTACGAATGCGTAGTAGTACACCAACATCGAGTTATCTAGTCCTACAGAAAACTGTCAACTGCTTCACCGTATAAAGCACTAACCTCTACAATATCAGAACTGGAGCATTGTCTGGCGATGTTCTCCTATTAATTGGATGCGAATTGCGTCAGAACCCAAGCAGTTGTTGGCCCGTTGAAACCACTTCGTTTGTTGGGAACAGTTACGTTGATTTAGTCATGATCACTCAATACACTCACAAATAAAGTCACAGATAAGGCCTGAAATAAATCAGGTTAATCAAAGATAACGTTTGGAATACAATATGAGAAGCATTGATAAATAATTTACGAATTGAAATAATGGGAATCAATCAGCATATTTATGAATGCACACTACAATAGTCAAGGACATGTTTAAAGAGGAATACAATTTGATATGGTTTCACTCTCAAAAGACAGATCAGGGGTGATTTCGTTGGCTGGGCTGCATATTCCTTTCGAAGCTGCTTCTGGGAATTTTCCTGTGGCATTTTCTCTTCATATATTCAATTATATTTATTGTGTCCTGTAGCAAATGATTGCTTCTTATCATATTATTGAAAATTGTATTGATAATTTCCCTCATATATAAAATGTCCCATAAGAGCAATGCAATTATCGAAAACTTACAGCGGTAATTGCATTGTATCAAGTCACCATAGCAACACATTTGAAACCGTATCTCTAGACGTCAGTAAATAACACAAATAAATGTCAGATAGAGTTCAAAAATAGAAAAACATTTCGCGTTTTGGTGAGTGCTCCATACAATCTATAGAGGAAAGTATAAATGAACAAAAAATAACATTTCCTTGAGAATTTCTTTATTCATGAAATATTCCAATGAATTACATTCGTGCATAAAAATGACCAGATAATTTTTATGCACTCGTGCAATTATAACCGATAACTGTTTCAATATTTCCCCACCAAGAATAAATTATCCGCTCTCAAGTATTGAAAGATTTATAGTTTGTAATTGATGAACAATCTGAAGAGATTTTGTATTTTCCTGGTGAATTAGTTGGTTTGACTGATGATTGATTTTCAGTCAAATAAACTGAACTATCCATTATTTTGAATCAGATCGGCCTTCAAGCGATGTATTAATAACTGCCGTGGAAGCCTACATTCTTTCATTATGTTATAAATTTCAGTTTCAGACAGTTCTAGCATGAAATTTGCTCACCGGATCTGCCACGAGCTTCAATTAATTCCGGAAATCTATGAGCATACGCCTGGGAATTTTATTTCAAAAAACTCGCAACTCTAAATTTTCAGAAATAATTCACGCTCTAGGGGGATTATAAATGAAAATTCAATTTTATAGTTTCTACACCCAAAGACAAAAATGCTACGAATGGGAATCCAAAATGAAAAGCATGCTTCCTAATTAGTATAATAAATAATATATAGCACTGACTGTGTATATTGGATGGAAAATTAAAATAATACAATGGATCATCGGCTAGAATACCGGCAGCAATAGCATCTATTATTTATGCTGAAATCAATAGATCACAACCTGATATATAGGCAACTCAAATTACACAACAGTTCACTCAATGGTATAGTTCCCAAAATATTTAAAATCTTCATAATGAATGATTATAAATTGACGAAAAAACCATTACTGGCTCAATTATGGGGTCTCATATTTGATATCCGTCCTTTCATAACCTTTTTATCTGGAGCAGCCGGGTATGCGGATAATATCGATGAGGTTACTCCCACCTAGATCCGCTAGTGCAACCTCAGTATCCCCGACGAATTTAAGATTCATAAAGATATCTTTCGAGGTTTCCAGCGCCGACTGGCTGTCGCACTGGATCCAGATTGGTCAAACCTTGTCTGCCCTTTTTCTGTACTTCATCAGCGCATGCTTTGATTTCTAGCAATTCTGTCTGGAAACCGCACTGAAGCTTTTCAACCAGAGGCACTTGCTATCTTGGTGTCTGAGCTTGCAGAAGCCAGCTCTTACCCCTTCTTCTGCCCTCGATTTGCCTTTGGATCGCATCTTGCTATTTCGTGATCTGTGTTCCGCCTACCCTTCTTTCTGGAACGTGAATTTTATACTCTCCTATTTGTGATTGCTAAGGGGGATAGTCAAGTTTTAGAGTTCCTTCAGTGCATCACCAAAAGGCAGTTCCTGGTTTGTTATCCATTCTCCAACCTACTACGGAAGTCTCATCCTGGCACTCTTGCAACGAGGTTTCACGTATCTTCCTTGAAAATTTCATGACTATACTTGTAGTTCAGAATGAACGAATTTGAGTTCACGTATTGGAAGATATTTGAATACCCAAGGTTTAGGTATAGGAAATATTACAGCCCCAGTCAAAACATTATAAAAAGGAATAGATTTCAGTATCACTACTTCTGTTCGGGTTTCGTTCGGGACGTCGTTTTTTGGAATTTCTTTCTGACGTTTCGCTGGCGAGAGTAGCTAACTTCTTCAGAGGCTCATACATCTTGAGTTAGATTCCGATGACTCAGTCATCATCATCAGTGATACTGGAAACCTCGGCCGCGAAAGCCTTAACCAATTTGGCAACGCCATCTGCTGGATGACGACCAAAGTCTCAAACTCCTACTGCCCAAGGCAGAGGAGGCCTCTTACAGCGGGCCATCGTACGGCGAAGCCGCAACAAATAGCCCGCCGCGATCGAGAATCGACTTCTAGAGAGATTTATTACAAAAATCTTCATTTCAGAAGTCTGAATTGGCATACAACTGATTCAGTGCTCTATTACACAAATAGATCATTTCTATGAAGAGTTTGCTGGGTACCCTACACTTGATTTAACTTGTGGCTATTCCTTTCCCCATATTGGATAGTTTAAGTGATTCGTCTCCGAAATGAATCTACTTCTAGATCAATATGTCCAGGATTCTCTTCCGAAAAGTGAGGTAATTTAAAAAATATTCATCAGACTTGTTGAGATTATTCACAATTCATGTCCATGGAATTGAGCGGCTGGAGAAACATTATCTCAGTTACTGCCCCCCTAGAGAATATTATCCGAAACTTTAATATAGTGATATTAGGATAAAACATATAGGTTTCGAAAGAATATGTCATGGAATCCATTTTTTGCTTTTTTTCTCCCCTGAAAATGAAAAAGAAAGAGCTTTGAATTCTTATATTTTCTCTTTTAAGACAAATTAGTGTCATATTTTGAAAATACTCGCATCTCATGAGACTAGCTTTCGAAACGTCACCAATGGAAAATTTAAGCATTTTTCAATAAATTTATCATCATCAATAAATCAAGTAATTGGCTTATTCGCCTGCTCTTCTTTCCCTTGGCTCTTCTGTCTTCCGAATCAAAATATGATGAGTCGAAATTCATTAATCATTTCTTCATTTTCTTTTGTCAAATACCTTTTCGAGTGCGTTCCTTAGGCAGAGCCTATGGTGACAAGAGAAGGCTAATGTTATTGAATGCTTTAGTGCTCTGAGGGTAGGGAATTTTTGGTACGGCCTCTGTTATTTCAACCACAGGAAAACCCAGTAAACTTATAGTGCTATCGGAAAGATTGGTGTATCTGATAAACAAATCTCACTTTCCGGCAATAATATCTAGATAACCAACAATTGCATATCGCACCGAGCCAGCCAAAAAAAATATCCTGACCCGGGCATGAACCACCGACAGTGAATCGAATATAAAATTTACAACCTTCTAAATGACTAGGATACAAAATTTCCTGTTTTGAAAACTGGAAGGAGGTTAGTATCTTTCTTATTTTGAAATGATTGTAGATGAAACATATTTTTAGATGGGTAACTGACGGAAAATAGAATTTCCTGCTTAAAATGCCAGGACGTGGCGATTTTTATGGATTATTTGAGATAATGTGTATTCTGATTGCGTTTATCAAGTCCAGACAGACATTATGATACATTCTTCATATCAGTTCCAGTTGGGATCACCAGTGGTGAAATATAAAAATTATTTTCTCATAGTATACGGATTCATAAAAAGGTGAGTTCATATTATTTTTGTTGAAAGTTTATAGTGATTCTAGAGATAATCGATATTACGGAGAGCGGATCGACCCAAATATACTCAATAAATTACCTGCATTGATACTTTCAGAAAAGTATATGAAAAATAAAATTTAGAGGAAGACAATTGTCGGACGCTCTTTCGGGGCACCTAGGAGGCAGATACGTGTGCGGGCAAGACGTTCTTGTTTTGTCGTAGCACCCTGATTTATGGGTAGTGCAATTGATATTTCAACGGTAGCAAAGCCTGTACAAACTACAATATTACTGTATCGGTTGGCGTGTCATCCGGCCTGAGATCTAGCTAAGATCAAGAAAGGTGAAGAAAAACCAAGCCAAGCCAATTTTCAGGTGCTCCTGCTTTTATCAGTACCTCATTTTCTTTCTTGAATAAATTCAATTGAAAGATACCTGATGTTTTTCTGTGAAAATTTCTATCTTTCATTCATTATAAAAAATCTTATTTGCCGTTTTTTGACAGTTTGGCTTAAACATAGTTCTCATTCAGAAAAACTTTTATTGGACAAATATTAAGACTATAGAATCATCATCACGAAAATTTCTTTATTAAAGATCTCCTGGAATTCATCATACCTTAATATTATTTATAGCTATCACTTCGAGAATGTGATTGCGATACATTCGCAGTTATCGTGACCAGACTGAACGTCATTTGATTACTGATGGTGGAAGATCCAAAGAAGCACATCACTGAAGGCAGGGAAAATTGATCAGGTGAGGCACAAATATAAATCATTTTTTTCCTAAAGATGACTATTTATAAAATCATAGTCACTTTTATGCTGAGAAATTATCCAATGTTATGTAGGTTATGGCCAATATCAGTTGATTCATTAGTGTCAGATGTCCTTCAATTTGAATAACACAAATCAAATACCTATCCTAGTACCAAATTA
>JAVJAQ010005786.1:0-151011 GCA_032362365.1 Zygogramma bicolorata
AGTCATATATTTGTTTCTGATCGCATCTGTTTCTTTATTTTTTCCAATATATGTTTCTCTATTTTGGGCTGGAGATTTTGGTATGGTATTGAGTATTGTTATACTCTAAATATAGCTTCCCTACAGTCAGTGGCATCGCTGTTATATTTACACAGTATTTGTTTGCAAATTATTATAGCTTTTTCAGCCATACCATTGCTCTGGTGATGATGCTGTGAAAAATTCATTTCAAAAACATCTTGTTTTTTCAATACTCCTTGCATTCAAACGAAACAAATGGTAGATGGTAGAACATATAGTGAACACATTTTGCATTTCATTTATGGCACTTCCAGAAGTTTTGTCTTTCATCTTCGACAGAGAAATCCAATGTGAGAAATGATCAATGATGACCAAATATGATTTCGAACCATAATCTTATATGTCTGCACCAACTATAATAAATGGTAAGTCTAGTACATAGAGACAACAAAGGTTCCTCAGAGTTATTTGGCATGAATTTCTAGCAAGTACGACATTTAGAAATGAATGATTTCATATCACTTGATATATTGGTCCGGAAGAATAATTTTCTTGCTTTATGAATGTATTTACTGATACCAATGTGTCCTTTACGCAATAGTTCAAATATAAAATTTCTGAGACAGGATGGAACAATTAATTTATAATTTAAAAATACAATACCCTCTTCAACAAAAAAGTCGTCTTTGTTTTTGTACTACGGTTTACAATTTAGATGGATTACATTCTCTCCACCCATTTTGATAATACTTCGACATTCGATAAGATTGTATCTTCATCTGTTTTTTCCTTGAATTATTTCTTACGTTCTTCACTATTGGTAAGTGCCTCGTAACTGGGTGAACCATTTCTAACATATCAAGGTCACGTGAAGAATATTCAAGACTTGATCTGGAAAACATATCATCGAAGTGATACCTGGTACAGAGTGGGCCAAATTGGACTCTTTTGAAGGGAAGCTCCTGTTCTCAAACTAGACAGATAAAAGTACTGATGGCTGTGTCTGAAGTTGATGACAAACTCAATGGTGTAAAACTTTTTCCGGGTCGAAAATTTCTTGTTTCTATGATAACATTTTCATAGCACTTGTTTACGTAGAATTCAATGGTGTAAAAAATATTTTTTTAAATCAGATATCAATAGTTATTTTTTCAATGAGACACCCTGTATATTCCTGCATATTTCAATAGAGCTTGAAATTACCTTTTCAAGAACGTGGCGATATAACAGAAAGAAATTGTTTAGTAGTAGAAATATTGAGTGAGAAAGTTTTTCATAACAGTATTTAGGACGCATAGTTTCAATAAAACCGATAACAATTTATAATATATTCACTACTAATAAAGGAAACTTCAACAATAATAATGATAATGATGTAGAACAAACAATGGAATATATTTCTTCAGAGAAGAGTTCGAAATGTTAACCAGCTAATCCTTCACAGAAGCGACACCTTTTCTGATCGTTTTTTGCCGAATCAATCAGTTCAATAGGAGTGAGAGAAGCAGAACTTCACTGTCGCTTCCAATTCGTATTTAGGATTGGTAGGCAATTCAAAAATAAGATCCTTCGACTTTACCCAGAGGTGAAAGACCTTAGACGTTAGGTCCGGTGACCTGGCAGGCAAACGATTGGGTCCATGGTTGGCTATCCAACTATTACAAAAATTTGCAGCCGAAAAATTCGTGACAATTGCAGTGTTGTGAGGCAAAGTCCCGTCTTGTTGAAAACATATCTTTCTGAGCTCCATCAGTGGCAATTCATCAACATGGGGTTCAATATTTTTCCTTAATATTTCTGAATTCTTCTGAGATGTGAGAGTGACATTATTAATGAACGGACCGGGCTGATAATTCTACCCCTAAAAACACCTGCCCACACACTAAATCCAAATCTCCCTTGACTCCTTTTCTCCACAATAGAATGAAGATTTGGTTGTGCCCAAGTATTAGAAATGAGTGGGAACAAAACGAGGTAGTAGTACTTACGTGAACATAAGGTAGGTTACAGAAGGGATCAACAAAGATGTCCAATATGTTACTTTCGAAAATGAAAAAAATTGTTGATTTTTTCTTTCAACAAGTTGCGTTTGCTACTTTTCTCATAAATCCGTTATCTATAACGGAATATAAAAAATTTATATATTTGAGCTTGCTGAAATGTTTGCATCTTGAGCCATTCATAATCACCATCCTATCTGTGATCAAAATGCGTGAAACAAAATGATAATTTATAATCCTTTTTCCGGATATATTCTCTTTCGACATTGAAGATATCACATTTCACTTCAGAGGTAATTTTTTTATATCCGAGTGATGAGCCTCAGATTATCTTTGCTTTCTGTGTTTGAAAATGAATAAAATAAATTCATTCTGAACAGAAGAAAATGGATAAGCAGAAATATATGTGTAAGACGGCGTAAAAAAGGTGCAAAAACCACATCTGTGGTACACAAAGTCGACCTTGTCAAAAAAAACAGACGCGCATGATTCCAAATGCAGAGTATCAGAATCACGTAATCAGACAAAAACATTACGACGAATATTTCCATCGTATGTTAAAAATCCCATATGGAGCGGGACATTTTCGATCAATTACAGCGAATATTTCCATCGTATGTTAAAAATCCCATAAGAAGCGGGACATTTTCGATCAATTACAGCGATAAATTCCCGGCGGGACATTGTTCGGGCTGGTAAATACCCGGTAGGTATCAAAAAATACCCGCTCGGTCCGTGTATCTATAGTAACGATTGTTAAAATGTACATTTGTCGTCTTGACAGGCATAAATACTGAATTTCAAACGTCGTTTTTTTAACTCCGGATATATTCTAGCCAATTACACACGTGCATCAAAATAGACCTGATAATTTTCCATTCAAGCATGTTGTCAGTAAAAAAACTGCATTAGGTTATTTTCATATTTTGCTAAAAGAGCCCTCCTCCTTCGGAGTCGGAGTTTTCTTTCGAAAAAAAATATGAAAATAAACTCATGCAGTTTTTAGACAACATGCCTTCATGGGAAATTATCGGTAATTTTGAAGCCATTGTGTAATCACTCCCGAAAAATTATGACTTTTGTTGAAATTTGTTGAATTCCATGACTTCTTGATGAGTATTCTCTGGCATTCCCTGTCTTTCCAATAAACATTTACTGGTCTCTTCCCAACACAAAGTCGGTTAGAAATAAACACAGTTTCGAATGATTGATGAACGTCGGTCAATTATAAAATTTTTATTTATTTTTTTATTTACTGACAAATCAAACCTTCCGAACAGAACAAGTTCTGGTATAAGGAAGATGATACATTGTATATAAAATTAAGTTCAAATATTTCAAAATAAACGAAAAGTAACAATTACAACAAATTTACATGTTTATTGATTGATGAACATCATTATGATATCAATTCTAGTTTAAGTTTTTTCAAGAAAACATTTATGGATTTTGAATTTTCAATATCGTCTGAAAGATTATTGCGAGTTTCTATACAACTAGATATAGGATTGTTTTGCCTGTATTCGAATGAATGTTATTTAAGTGGAAATGATTGGCATTTCTGATATTATAGTTGGGTAATTTTGATTTTTTTTTGAAATGACTATTACCTTTTTGTAAATTATTTGTTAGTTTGTATGCAAATTTTGCTCTTTCAAATTTTATTAGTTTATCCAATGTGAAAGTTTTGCTTTTTTGCGAACCTTTCAAACTTGAATGTCATTCCTCAATACGACAGAGAAATAATGTCTGCCAGATTGAGGGAATTAAGTCCAGACATCTCGGCAATAATCCCTGGCACCCAACCACTTACCACTTGCCCCAACTCCCTTGCTTGGCAGAATTATATTCATTGAAAATATTATTCTAACGGAAATTGTTTATTTGCAGATATCACACAAATAACATAGACAACAATGACAACATAGATCTTGGGCTAACGAAGAAACCCTTCGATTTCAATACTGTGAACGAATCAATGTAAACAAATGTATAAATCTGTTGTTACGAAATTAATAAAATTATACGTTAAAAAGTAGTTGACTATTTTTTGAGTAACATCTTAACATGGGTTTGGTAAGTGCTAGCACAATTGGGATTTCAAATTGAGATCTCAGCACCACTTCAGAGGAAACTTCAACTACTTGGCACCACTTTGGAAATTATTCCTAATCAAGGTTAGGATATTGACATTTCCTGAAAATTCAAAACCATAACTATTAAGTAAGAGATTATTATCGTTTTTGGTGTTTTTTTACTTGATATGTTGATGTTAGTCATACATTGTGCTTTATAAACATATGTCATAATTTACCTCATATTCAAAAATCATACCGCAGCGTCACTTTGACCCAGTTCAACGAAATTGCACCGCACTCTTTTATCTGAATGATAATGGTTCGGACTTACATCTTTTATATTATCAACTGTTGAAACCAATTACTGAGAACAAAAGGATAAAACTACAAATGAAATAAGGTAATCAAATCCAAACAAAAGGTTGAAATGGATTATTTGGTCAAAAATTAAATGAAAGGTTTGATGGATCTGAGAAAATGAAGTTGTGACAAAAAATTGATATATCGAATATGAAATATTAGTCTCAAAAATCTGAATAAAAAAAAAATTAAATAGTATTGTGACAAAAAAATTTAGATATCTAATGTGAAATATTGTCAAAAAATGTAAATGAAGAAATAAATGAAAGAGTATGAATAACTGTTGAAGTCAAGTTTCAAGTGGAGTGTATTCACGACGTTTTGATTGCTGGTATCCGCAATTGTAATCGGGTGATGACGAATTACATATATACCAAAAATTTTATCTAAAGGGGATATCTGTCCTTTTGGAATCCCAATTCCGATTGCACTCCGTATTTGTATATCCTTTGTACGCTTATAACGATATTGACTATAATTCATTTCATAAATCAATCATCTGGGGTTCTGCTTCACAGAGAACTTTGAAGCCATTGGAATGACTACAGAAGAAAGTAGTTAAATGTATTCATACCCTATTCCATCGGGAACTTACCACTAACTTACCAAATAGCGAATGAATCCTATATATTTCGAATATTCATCCACTGATAACTTATTGATAAAAGAATTGAATCTTCATTGAATACATTTTTGCTTCATTCCTGAATATGTTTGGATTTTAAATCTGTTTTTAATCAATTTTTATTTTTGTTCAGTTCCTATTTTTTATTTGGAGTTAATTCGTAACATGAATGTAACTCGTTCATTCAAAAAGTCGTTGAAACGTTTGATAATAGGGATAATAGAAATTTTGTGATTTCAATAGCACAATGTAATCAATATAAAGTTCATGATCAGTATCATACCAGTTTGAAACTGTTTGACTGTTGATGATACTCCTTTATAGAAACTAAGTAATAATTTAAACATACCCTATTATTATTTCATAATTGTTATTGAAAAAAAATTGTAACATTATTACCTAAAAATAATATTTAAGAAAAGGGTATAAATACATTTTGTACTTATGTAGCATTGAATGAATTACGAATGAAATAAATATTCCTTTTTGAAATGAGAGAATTTTAATTTGTTATATTTTAAAGCATTGAACAAAC
The DNA here is from genome assembly GCA_032362365.1 of Zygogramma bicolorata. Classification (NCBI taxonomy): domain Eukaryota; kingdom Metazoa; phylum Arthropoda; class Insecta; order Coleoptera; family Chrysomelidae; genus Zygogramma; species Zygogramma bicolorata. The sequence continues at coordinate 5,620 of JAVJAQ010005786.1, forward strand.
ATTTTCAAATTTTCAATTTGATTCATTACTGAGCACAAGTGTTTCACTTGTTGAGTGTCAATGATATTTGTTTACAATTCTGTATAATCATTATGTGTAATATTCAGTTATCCAAATGAATATTCATATTATTATTATATACTCAACTCGAAACTTGGTTTCAACATTTATTCATAATATTTCATTTCTTTATTTACATTTTTTGACTTACTAGTATTTCACATTCGATACCTCAATTTTCTTGATATTATTTCATTTATTTCTTTAATATGTTTTACTCAATTTCTATTTTCATCCTTTCGTTATTAGCAACAGGTTTCAATAGAGTTGATAATATGGTCAATGGAAAATCCGAACCCTTACCCTTCGTATAAGAATATTCTTCGATTTTGGCGGTTCCTACATTCAGTGGATTTTGTCCTGGGTTATTTTCCAAATTTCTTACAGTAATTTTTCCATGAAGTCCGAAAACAACAGGACATCTCAAATGATATAATTTTGAGTATTAGAAATTATATGTTTTCTCAAGGGGACGTTTTAGGTTGTCCATGTGGACTTTTTCGGTTGTCCATGTGGACTTTTTAGGTTGTCCATGTGGACTTTTTCTAGTTGAGACAGTTTTCAATTCATTGTATACAGTCTTCAGTGTCGTGGATTTCGCGAGTTTATCTGCGTTTTTCTGACATATTTATGCTTTTTAACAAACGCAGTTTGATCGGTATGGAAATCTTTGCATCATCGCAGTTTTTGTTTACTCGTTCTATCGACTAGGTTTTATTTTGGATTAAATCAGTATTGATTTTGAGGATATATTGGACTTCTCTTCATGATCATTTATATAATCGTTAATTTCGATAGTGAAGGGTTTCCATTGTCGATGTATCCATTACTGTGGATTGAATGATTATATGCTAAAATTGCGTATTTCATTTTAGTTTTAGCTGGCGATATCAGATATTGTTGAATATTAAGTAGTCGAATCCACGACACTGAAGACTGTTAAAAATGAATCAATGGACAAGCAAAACCTATGTAGGTAGTTCGAGACTGGCCTGAACGAAATGTTCAACAGATGATTTTCATTTTTTTGATTTGGTTTTTGTATAATTTCTCCTGATGAATTGTAAAGTAAAAGTAAATATTTATGATTACGTAAAGTTGAAATTATCCATCGAAGGTCCTTGTGTTGACTGGGGGGGGGGGGAATATTCCAGAAATCGATGAAATGATCGAAAAAAATAAATTTCTTGAGATCAAGATTATATTCACGATTCCGCACTATTTTACATGCCGATCAGGAGCAAGGACCTTGGGAAGTTGTGCACACATGGCCAGTGTTGTGTGGTTTCTGGAATTTGCCAGATATCAATAAAACATTAGATTTTTGTCAAATGGGCTTTTGAACAACATCATTGATGCTGCAGATCGAAGATGGAATGAAGATGAAGATATTGGCCGATAGTTATTTAAAATATATATATATATATATATATAAATATGCAAGATAAATTTTTCTGGGTTTTTATCCGTTAGGTATCTTTTGATTTGTTCGACGTTTCGAATTCCATTTTGAATTCATTCTCAAGAACTGTGAGACGAATATCTGTCCATACCGTCCTGGCCAATCACTCCCCTTACGAAGCAACCAAGCAAGAGCAAGCAAAGACTTCAATTGTCTGTTCTCCACGGAAACTGGTATTTATAATGACTCTCCTCAGTCATTATCCGACTTCGTCCGATATTAAGGCTGCATCCTGCCCATCCAGGTATTATGTAGAAATTGATGTTTTCACGGATCTTCGATATGCAAGATAAATTTTTCTTGGTTTGTGATCCGTTAGGTATCTTTTGATTTGTTCGACGTTTCGAATTCCATTTTGAATTCATTCTCAAGAACTGTGAGACGAATATCTGTCCATACCGTCCTGGCCAATCACTCCCCTTACGAAGCAACCAAGCAAGAGCAAGCAAAGACTTCAATTGTCTGTTCTCCACGGAAACTGGTATTTATAATGACTCTCCTCAGTCATTATCCGACTTCGTCCGATATTAAGGCTGCATCCTGCCCATCCAGGTATTATGTAGAAATTGATGTTTTCACGGATCTTCGATATGCAAGATAAATTTTTCTTGGTTTGTGATCCGTTAGGTATCTTTTGATTTGTTCGACGTTTCGAATTCCATTTTGAATTCATTCTCAAGAACTGTGAGACGAATATCTGTCCATACCGTCCTGGCCAATCACTCCCCTTACGAAGCAACCAAGCAAGAGCAAGCAAAGACTTCAATTGTCTGTTCTCCACGGAAACTGGTATTTATAATGACTCTCCTCAGTCATTATCCGACTTCGTCCGATATTAAGGCTGCATCCTGCCCATCCAGGTATTATGTAGAAATTGATGTTTTCACGGATCTTCGATATGCAAGATAAATTTTTCTGGGTTTTTATCCGTTAGGTATCTTTTGATTTGTTCGACGTTTCGAATTCCATTTTGAATTCATTCTCAAGAACTGTGAGACGAATATCTGTCTGTTCGTAAGGGGAGTGATTGGCCAGGACGGTATGGACAGATATTCGTCTCACAGTTCTTGAGAATGAATTCAAAATGGAATTCGAAACGTCGAACAAATCAAAAGATACCTAACGGATAAAAACCCAAAAAAATTTATCTTGCATATCGAAGATCCGTGAAAACATCAATTTCTACATAATACCTGGATGGGCAGGATGCAGCCTTAATATCGGACGAAGTCGGATAATGACTGAGGAGAGTCATTATAAATACCAGTTTCCGTGGAGAACAGACAATTGAAGTCTTTGCTTGCTCTTGCTTGGTTGCTTCGTAAGGGGAGTGATTGGCCAGGACGGTATGGACAGATATTCGTCTCACAGTTCTTGAGAATGAATTCAAAATGGAATTCGAAACGTCGAACAAATCAAAAGATACCTAACGGATAAAAACCCAGAAAAATTTATCTTGCATATCGAAGATCCGTGAAAACATCAATTTCTACATATATATATATATATATATATATATATATATATATATATATATATATATATATATATATATATATATATATATATATATATTGTTTGAATCTTCTGAACGTACGTTTCCTTCTGAATCCCTTGTTCAAGTGAAAGGAAATTGAACTTTATTAAAATATTTTTTTGAATATATAAATCCCTTTTTTTACGAATCTCAACTTTTTGAATTCTCCACTCAAAAATCTAGTCAAAGCCAAACGATAATCGAGCAGTAAAATAAGTAGTTACAAAAATTCAGATAGTCAAGAAAAAATTGCACCTCAACAGTGATAAAAGCAAATTACTAGGAGTTTGAAAAAATTAGTTCAGTTTGTATTTTATTGTGATTATTTTCCTCAATGTGAACAAACGATGAAAAAGGCTACACTATTTTGGAAATGCGTGCATTTCCATAATTTTCAAAATTTTGCTTTCAAGCAAACGCTTTCGTATATAATAATTCGAGACAAAATCCCTAGACCTGCGGTCTCAGGATTTTATAAAATTATCATACACTCAAGTCATTTGCTAAGCATAATTTCGAAAATCATGGAATTGCAGCACACATTTTAACCGATTAAACTTGGTGTATAGTAATTTTCACAATAAATGGTATTGACTGAAGGATTATAATAAAACCAATTAGACCCTTGAGTTGTACACAATGGGATTAAATCGGGTAGTTTATTATAATTATAAAGGATTATAATAAAACCAATCAGACCCTCAAGTTGTACACAATGGGATTAAATCGGGTAGTTTATTGCAGTTAATAAGCCAATATCATTGACTGTGAAAAATATTAAAATAAAAATATTTTTCACAACTTTTTCAAATCGCATGAACTTGTTAATATTCTAGAAACATAATAAATAGGTTGAATACATCGATTTGTAACAATTGCGTCATTCACTTCCATAGGAAATAGTTCCTTCTGACGCTATATAAGTGAAAGATAATTTGGTCATATTTTTCATTTTGCAGTTGATAAAGTTGCGATTTTTCTAATTTCATGTTAATAAGAAATCACTTCACTTACAATAGTGGATCACCCTATACGAGAGTTTAGCATAAGGTCACGACCCCTACCGGGAAATATATGAACCTCTTTGTCAAGGAGAGTTAGGTAAGTTAGGTTATGTTTTCCTGCATGAACTTTTGACATGCTTTGTCAACATGACAAACAAAACTGACAGTTAAGTGACAAATGTAAACAACACAACAACAAGTCCTTGACAAAGCCGCCATTTTCCTAGCGATAGTGGCGGCACCATCGGTCGATTTACTCGCCTATAGGTTTGGTTGATTTTGATGATCAATGTGCATGTGTACCTACTGTTGAGAGGCAGAAAAAACATTGTTTGCATTCAATTGGAAGTAACTATCCCATTCTGCTTTAGGCATGTATCCTGAGAGGAAGTGGTCTTTTCACAACTACAACGCCCTCTAGTTCGAAAACTAGGCACAGGATTCAAGTGAGACCATGAGCACTTTTTATTAGAAAGTTAAGGGAGTCAGAAAATTTGACGGAAAGCCATTTTCCCTAAAAGAAGTGTGGGGTCATTTGGTGAATTTCCTTGGTTTATATAACAAGGTTAATCATGAAGCGATTTACTTCTGGCGTTTATATCCTTACCGCCCAGTTAAAGTGGTGTGAGTTAAAATCACAGCCTACGACCAGCTTCAAATTCAGATTCCGACAGTATTCTCCCCAATCACACATACCCACACAAATATTCAATCAATTAATAATATTTGAATAATAAATCAACAATTTATTCACCAAAAATCAATGTTCATTAAACAAATTAAAATTAAATTAAAAATCAATATTCATTAAACAAATTAAAATTAGCCAACAGGCAAAATGGTTAAGGCTTTTGCGGCAGAGGTTTCCAGTATCACTACTTTTTGAGATGTATGAGCCTCTGAAGAAGCTAGGCACTCGCGCCAGCGCAAAGTCAAGAAGAAATCCGACGACGGCCTTCAATCTCGAAGAAAAGTAGTGATAATGAATTGGTCAACAAATGATTCAATTCATTGAAACGAGGCCGATTATGCTTCTATTCCACAATATGTCGTTGTTTCTTGAATGGTTTGAACTGGTGTCTGAATCAGACAGTCTTGAATCCTACCCATGATATCACTGCAAATTTGTAATAAATGATCTTCCGAATTCAAATCATCACTCGTCACTACTTTAGAGCCATCATGGCTATTCTGACAGGGTAGTGATTTGTCAATTCCATCTTCTGTCAATATCTGGGTGTTCTGAGGAGATAGTCTGGACTTGCAAATATCATTTTCCATCTTGGTTTCTTTTGAAACATTTTCTATGCAATCTTCTGAAATGTTTTGTTGAATTGCAGATTTGACGAATTTCATATTTTCTTCTTTGGATAATTCAACACCAGATAGAACAGAGGCCATACATTTTCTAGGCAAACCCTTGTCCCGCCTTGGTGCTCTTTTTTTTGTAATTTTCGATTCAACTGCTCCTTTATGCATCTTGATCAAATGCCTTTTCAAATATCTCTGTAAATATGAATACCTCTTGAAAAGATTATCCTAATAAATCGCTACGAATTGAATGCTGGCATACATAATATACATTGAAAAATCAAAGAAAATATATTACGATTAAACATAGATAGGTACCTGTTTTTTAAAAACTTTCTCGCATCCATCTTCGGTACACTTGATTTGAAGAATATCCACTTTTTCGTGATAAGTCAAAATATGAGATGTCAAGTTTTTTTTGAATTTGTAACTCCTTCTACAGCCCAAATATGGACAACGATAGCAATGGTTCTGACTTTCCTCCAAATGAACATTCAATGAATGTTGTTTCAAATTGGTTTTCGTAGTGAAGATTTTATTACAAATAATGCATTTGTGATCTGAAAACACTAATTTAGAAGAACTCAAGCTGAAACATGGATGACTCACCGATTTTTTCAACAGTACAAGAATTTCGCCTATGTTCACAAAATAATGTCCATCTAATAAATTCTTCACCACAATCGCAGGTATAAGTTTTGTGGTTTCTATTGTGTTTGGTGTACAGATGGAGTTCTTTGAAACCAAGGTTACAAATAGTACATCTGAAAAAATGTGAATATTACGAGGCCAATTGAGCAAAAAAAATGCAACAGAATCTGACGAGATTGTTAACAATCTAGCATTATTCTGGTCTCTTCTAGGAATTGAATTGGGAAATGGAAGAAATGTAAACAGCTATCAGACTTAAACAACGATTTGTGTAAGTATATTCAGCAAAAGCTCAGCTCAGCAAAACAACTCTTTCATTAGAAATATATTTTTCATCCATCATACATCTTCATCTGAGTTTCAGATAACTATTAGACCTATGGTTTGAGCAATGCAATATAGTTTGAATACAGTGTTTGATTACTCTCGTTCTATTCGAATGACCACGAATATTCTCAAAAAATAAAAGCACTTACAAACCCTATTAATACAAGATACATTATTAAAGTGTTACTTTTTCATACATCAACTCATTAAACATTGATGATAAATTTACTCACTTGAATGCTGGTTCTTCTGAATGTGCATAGAAATGATGTTTCAACTGCCATCTCTTGTGGAACTTTTGTGGACAAACAGAACAAGAATAATTGGAACTTGATTCACTATGATTTCGCTGCTTATGTTTTTTCAAGCTGTATTTGTTACTCAGCACCATTCCACATCCTGTGACATCACAAATAATCTCATCTGCTTTTTCATGCACAAAGCATTTGTGTCGTTTCAAATGCCATTTATTGGTATAGGACTTCTTACAATCAGGAACATCACAAATGAAAGGCCTCTACAAATTAAGAATCATGTTTACGATTATGTTGTACCAATATCATGCATCAATTTATTGGCAATCATAGTGAATGATTATATTCTAATGGATTTCAATGAGTGATACCATAAGAACCTACCTACGAAATATCATGATGAAACTTAATTATTTTTATCTGGCCCATTTTCGTGTCAATTGAATTTAAACATGAGAAGGGCGTCAACGCTGCATCAAATCAGGTTCTTTTGTTTATTTGATATATTATTTCTAATGTAAAGGAAATGTCAAATCCAAGAATTCGACCTCGGCAGTCGACCGGATCATTCCCAAAAATTTAAAAAATAAAAGAAATGATCTTTTTTCAGTTTGTCAAGTTTGACCCGGAAAGTTGTAATATTAATTTTCAAAGTAAGCTGAATTTGCGACAATTTGAGGCCAGAAAGGTTTTTATAGTACCGATAGTTTCGGAGATACAACTTCTCAGGATTTGGCCATGTTATACGATTTGAGCCAGAATCAATCAATCAATAGAATCAGACAAAGCCTACACAAATAATATTATACATTCATTTCTCCAAGCATTTCTCCATTTATTCTATTGGTCAAATTCAAAAACATTTTCTCTGCCTTGCATAACACAGTATGCACAGTAATCTAGAAGACTTCTCTGCAACAAGCCATTTTACCTGATATTCTATTATTCTATTATCCACCATGTCCCATTACATTACCTATCATTACATGAAAATCTTTGAACCATAACCATATAACATTACATTTTCTGAGAGAATTTTTCATTCAATTGTCTCAAATGCTGATTTCAAGTCATTAAAACTGCTAAGAACTATTCTTTCTTAATTTGATATTGCTCCTTCACTTTGCACAAACATACAGCAAGATCGACTCACAGGAGTGAGCACAGGAATGTTCACTTATAAACCCTGATTCTCCAACAGAGATCTCAAAACCAACAATAAGATTTAGTTGAGTCTGAAAATTTTGCTTCTACAATCATCAAAAAGTTCTATGAGACAAGTATTTTCAACAATTCTGGAACTAACACTTAGCAAACCATAAATAGAAAAATCATATTATCATATTACAAATTAGATTCATACTTTCTCTTAATATGTAATATTAAAACCCAGTGATGTATAGTAATTAGGTAATATTAGTTAACTAGTCAACATGTAAACAAACCCAAATTCTCGGGGCCAGTGCTAGAAGCACTGAAAGAGAATCTGTGATTTAAATGTTTATATCTTCGAACTGAATGTTTAATATAGTTTTTCAGAAAAAAAATTATCTCAAAAAGTTGTAGGCATTAAAAAAGGGGCATTCATGCAACAATTCCCAAACTTGAATAGGGAAGATATGCTCGACTGATTTTAACAGCTGACAAATTTTTGTAGCGTTAGCGGAAAAACAAGTTGCTAAATATAATGCATGAATGCTTCTATTTGATTCCGAACATCGAACTTCTTAAGTTACCTACTAAGTTAAATTAAATACAAATCAAGTTGGCTTGCATGAATCCACCTAAAGATAGGAAAGAAAATTGTAATAATATAATAGTAATGATTGGAAAGGAATTTGAATTATCTAATAGCTACCTCATTACTATGTTTTCTCAAATGAATTTGCAGGTAACAATTTTTTCTGAAGGTTGCATTGCATCCATCAATGTTGCACTCGAGTTTCTTTTCCTTCTGTTCACAATTCATTACGGTAAATCGCAAGTCGCTCCGTAATTGGGAACTCAACATTCAATCTTTCAACAATTTCAACTTCCAGAATCCGAAATCAAAATTAAAATTTAACATTGTGGTTAGGTTAAATTTTAACTTATGAGATGAGCGATGGCGATGAGGCGATGAGTGACAGTGACGCAGTGTTGCCAATGGATGATGACAAAATTATCCGCCACCCTCCTCGAAAAGATGCGATTTTCTACGATTGGATGCGAAATTTTGGTAATCTCGCGTTCAGGAAGTAAACAATGTTGAAACTTGAATCAGCGCCTTTGGTCTTGATCAGTGCTGCCGTTTGGTTACAATACCGCATTAGGAACATATTTGTATTTGTTAGGAAAGAAACAATAGGAAAAAAATTCAAAGAGGACTAAATTTTACGATCACGTTCCTCAACTAAAGAATGAAAATAGACAGATATCAAAATTTTTGTTGTTCACTTTCATCGATATACATTTGGTCCATGCACTCAAGCCCATGGCTCACGGTCAAGTCAAATAGTTTGATCCAACTGTCCCAAAGTGACGTTATATCTATTTGTTTGCTGTACACAATTTGACAGAAACTACTAAAAATTACGTCACTTCAGAGCAATTTTATCAAATTAACTGACCGTGAGCCACCGGCTTTAGACAGGCATCGGTAGACATTAGCCGCGTTTTATTGACCAGTACAAATGCAACGGACGAGTTCACTATCGCCTCTGTGCCTTTCGGCTTCCCTACTCATTTTACAATCCTAGGAGTGTCTTCGGTTTTAAAGTACAAGTCACAAGTCATTTGATTGAAAATTGGTAATTAGTAATTTTGTGTTTAGTTCTGATAAAATTTAGGCAGTCTGATATATTTTTGAATTGAAAGAAGAGGAAGAATAGCTTTCCGAGTATAACAAAAGTTGCAAATATTTTCTATTTGAGAATTTCAAGCACCTTCTTATTCTCCATCTTTGACACGGGAGTTCATATTTTGAATGATACATTACAAAAGTTTTTTTTTTGTCAAGAAAATGAACGATTTCATTATTTCTCACCCTAAAATCCAAAATTGTCCGAAATACTTTTGGGATGCGAAAATTATCCGTAACGGTTGTGAGGATGCGCAAATCGGACAATAATCCGCCAATTGGCAACACTGCAGTGACGAATGATTAGAAATTAGAACCAACCAACTAACCTTTACCCCCTACTCTTTGGCAGTGTTGCCAATGACATATCTACAAAGTACCCACAGTATCCAACCAAAATACCCGATTTTACCTGCGCACTATTTCCAAATACCCGGATTTCACCCTCTTCTGAGGCTGAATTAATGGTTGTATTATGGTTCACAACAAAAACAGTTTAGGAACGGTTCGAAATAGTTGGACTGTTGAGGCGTGAAGGGTTGTCGCGAATATATCTACATTAATTGGGTGGGTGACTATTTTTGACTGTCCTAGAACAGTATTTATTGCGAACCCGAATACGGCTTATGTAGATACGGAATTTGCAAAATTCGTCCAAATAAAAAAGATGTAACTGAAAATTAGCCAATGATATGACAGTGTTTCTTTCTGAAAATCGTGCCTGTATGAATTCTACTTAATGCTGAGGGTTTCAAGTTTCAATACTCCTTCACAAACACTTGAAGTTTTTCTACAGACGATGACAGAATGATGTGTAACATTGTTAAAAATATACACAATAATTAACAAACATTCACATACAGAAACAATTACAAAAGAATAAAAAGCATAATAATAATAAAAAAATAAATAAAATAATGAAATCAAGAGAACTCTCATTCCACGATTTTGCAGCTTTTGCAGTAAATTTATTTTATTGAGATTGAATATAGGTATACGATCGATACGCAATAATCGAAATGCGGCTGAATTATAAAATTATATACCGTAATTTTGGACTCTGTCGACATATGTTGAGATATTCTGGTGAAAAAGAAGAGATTTTTGATAATGTTTTCATACATATAATCGAAATGATCATTGAAACTCAAACAATTATCAAAAAGAAAACCCAACTATTTAACTTCAACTTTCGAGACAATTTGAACTCTTTCATTGTTGATGCACAAGTGGACATTATTAATATCAATCGCTTTATATTTGGTTGTTAAAATAATCGCATGTTGTTTTAGTTACATTCAGTTTCAGCTTATTTGTACCCAAGTATTTATTTATTTATTGATATTAATATGGTGTTCATTTTTTAAAAAGCAATTTCAATGTTGACATCACTGGCATCACTGCAAACAATCAAAGTGTCATCAGCAAACAGGTTGATGAATTCACACTCCACAAATAGTTCAATATCGTTAAGATATAATATGAATTTCTTGATGAATGACCTCCACATCAACTGAATCCATACTGAAGTTCTGCATGAGCAATCCAGTTTTAATTTTATTGAGATTTTCAATTTTCAGATTCCTAAAATTGATTTATGTTGTTATTTGTTTTATCTATATTAAATAAATTATTTGAAATTACAGCATGATCCATTATTTTTGGGCAGTCATGTACAACAGCTACCAGGTTGTTATAATTACTCAAAACATAAAACTAATTGTTTGAAAAAAAAAAGGTTTAAAATTGTTCGTTCCGTTAACCAGCTAACGAACATCAACCCTCAGAAGTCGAAACTTTGTTCGATTCCATATGTTGTCAATAAATTTTGCATTTTCTTGTCATAAAAGGAATAAGACATAAGGTCAATGTTGAAATCTCCCACTAACATACAATGATTATTGGAAGAAAACAAGATGACATCACAAATCATTTCAAAATCTTCTCTAAATTTTGCATCGAACTTGATGGTGAATGGTATAAACATCCAACTAAGTAGAATTTTGTTATGAAGTCAATTTTCAATACCCTACACCAATCATTAATAATATTAAAACACAATTTTCGTTGATAAAGGTGCTGTAAGATGAAAAAATAGCAAGTACAAGACAAATTTCGAATGTGGCTGGTAGGTAGGTAATTTTTCTCTGGTGACCATTGACCAGATAATGATGACAAAGGTTGAAAGAGGTATAAATATAATTACAACACAACAGGTCAATACCAAAGATGGTTATCTCCTGTCAGAATTTCTCCAAACACTCACATAGTACTCATCTTATAAATTGTATGTGTTCTGAGGACGCTTAAACGAAGCTCAACGCTTTTTAACTGACAAAACTTGGTCAGTCATTCTTGAACTCAGATTATCGTTGAACACGATCAAGAAGCCCCAGTAAATTCCAAAAATGGCGTTGAACTCAGTCAATTTCCGTTAAATTTAGTTTATCGGTTTCGTGAATTTGGGTTATGACAGTAGAGGCGTTTTCTGGCGCTCATGTATTCAAAACGCATTCGTCTCTCCATCTCTCTCTCATTAGTTGGCTGGCCGTGAGTGAGAGAGAAGGAGACAGATGAATACGTTTTGAATACATGAGCCATGAGCGCCACAAAACACCTCACACCTCATGTCAATAGTGACAGTGACAGAATAACAAACAACATCTAACATCTACCCTTCCTTCTACCAGTCGGAAAAGTTGGAGCGTATTTGTATACTTAATTTGATGCAGCTTTCAAAACAGTTAAAAAATGGAAGAAGTGGATTCAATTATAATAGACTCCCTGAAAAATTTAGGATGGTAAAATCCCTTTTATCAAGAAATCAGAAATACTCTTTTAATCAAGTTCACAAGACGACTTTTAATCAGTAACACCTTCAGCACCACCCAGACCCCGGTATTGGAAAACGATGATGATTATTATACTTGCATTAAACCGAACGTTAAATTACAACACACTTGATGTCCTTGAAGGACCAGCTGGTAATAGGATGATTTGGGATAAACACACTTTTAGAATGGTTTTGGGCTTATTGACCCATCATCACTGAGGTATTGCCTAGCAACTATTTAAAAAGTATTGGTTTCCCATTAACGATGGACTGGTTACGTTGAAACTTCTAATTGTTTTGTTCAGACAAACCAGCAATTTTTTTATTTTTTTTATTCACCAACTGCCTGCCATGCAAGCAACTCCTTGTAGGACTAGTGCAAGCCAGGTAAGGCTTTGCTATTAACTCTCCAAGCCTATTGAAAAGCAGCATGGTTATTCATAGTAGTTCTTCTATAAGCCACAAGAGTTTCAGATGAGAATATCTTTGGATCATTGGGGAACAGAACCCACAATCGTTGAGCGCTGAACTCTCTCAACTTCAACTTGTTCAAATAATTGAATTCATGTGTTGAAGCATTTCAGTGAAGTATACATGCTTTGAACAATTGTATATCTGTGATGAAGGAAATGAATTTTGGCTTTTTCTTCTATAAGTCAGTGCTAGAACTATATATAATTACTTTAAAAGTATCAAATAATTAACAAACACTTTACTTATGAATTCAGACCTCAGTGTGAAGTCACATCAACCTCTCGAAAGTGGCTCTGAAATCTGATTCAAACTCTGCCTTTTTGCGAATGAATTGAACATTTATGAATGGTATACACATCAACCGAGGGTATTTTTCAATTACATTTGATGTTACTTCTATAGGTTTGCTAGTTTTTTTGTATTGACTTGGTAAAGAAACAGGCAAAAGTGCCTTCAAATCTTCTTTCTCTTCAATAACGATCTTGTTCCTAAATATACATATGTTGTTTCTAGTGATATAACCGATAACATAAAAAACCTGAGGGATTTTGATGCAGATATGGTTGTGTCAGCTTTGTCTTCTTGTTTGGAAACAATTACACCAAAAACTTCTTTCCCTAAGAAATTACCATCTTCTATGAGCGCCAGATTGAGAGTTGCTTCTACTTTGTCTCATCACATCAAAGAACTTGGTTTCCGAGGAGATATGGGTTATCAGACAATTCTTTATTGCAATGAAATAGAAATAAGAAGAGTTTTAATGTTCCTTATCGAAAGATTACCTAGAGACACGAGTAAAACTTTTCCCATTGAACAGACTGGATATGTCTCAAGAGTTGTGCAAAAAATTGAAGAGAATATCAAGAATTCAATGGAAGGAATGTGGATTCCATCTTGCTTTATTAGTAGAGGTATCAGGGAATGTGAAGGAGGATATCTTCTCACTAGTATGGGTGATAGTTGTCCACTATCAACTGAACCTTTGGAGGTGCCTAATTCAAAAGTTGGGAGTGAAAGTATTAATAAACCATTCTAATTAAAATGTTTACTATTTGCCACTATTTCAGTTTTGAAGCAATATTGGGTTCACACTTTGTCAGATGTAACAAGACAATGCTCCCCAAGAAATATTATACCCTCTTTATTATTCAAAGATATTGAATTCTCAAAAAATCCGAAGGTTTTGGAGTTGATCGAAAGAAAAAATAAAAAATCGGAATCTGTTGACAATATTGTGACGGGAGACAAATCCTCAGAAATTTTTCAGAGTATGGATTTGGAAAAAATCTCTATTGACACTACCGAAAATGAAGATGTTGAGGAAGATAAAATTAAAATTATGTCAGATGCATTTGAGAGGGTGAAATCAAACTATAAAGCATTGCAAGACAGTGTTAAAGAAGATGAGCTAGAGTTATCCCAGGTACGAATCTTAAAAACATTTCATATCATTTATATTACTGCACTTGTATCAATAATTGTAAACAGGAACATATATAGCTGTTTTTTTCGTTAATATGATCTTGAAACTGGAAAAACTATAAGCTTAGTTGAATTACAAGATTGTTTATTTATGGGAACCAAGAGATTTATTTTTCAGATCGTGAATATCACTGGCTGTAAGTCACAGGAACTTTTTGTATGTGTATGTGACATTTTGTTTATTGAATTATATCCTCTATGTTTTCAATTATTCAATGAGTATCAGCGATTTCACTTCCGTCAGGGGGTGCTTGTGAAATTTCTGGTCAAACCTCATAAATCTGAGAGTTCTATCAGTTCTGTGGGTCAAGCAAATTGGAACCAATACAAACTGTGCTCAATATTTACTTATTCTTCAATTCGTCGGATTTGGATAATAAATAATGGAAAAAGAAAAAACAAAGATTATTTAGCTACCACAATATGAAAAAATTTAAATTGATGTTGGAATCAAGACAAGTTCAGATTTTTAATCTACCCCGACAAATTACTGCGGTTAATAAAAAACAGTTTTTTCTGGATGGAATATGTTCTATTAGTCAGCAACTTTTCTCAAATTTGCCTATCAATAAAAAACAACAACTGATATTTATCAAAATACTTATTTTTAACGTTTCGGAAATCAAATCCTCTTCCGTTTTGAAAGCAGATTTCTTTTCCAATAGAATTTTATATGGATAGATTAAAAGTCTGCCATTCTGGACTTGTATAAACTTCAGTATTATTTCTTATTACTTCAGATTCTGGTAGGTTAAGAACCCAAAAAAACTACGAAGAAAAATTCTGTCCCGACCGCAGTTTGAACCAGCCGTGAGAAGGCCGAATTGGATATACAACAGCGCCGTAGGCCACTACCGGCCACAAGTGATTAGCTTTTTTTTCTTAGTTTTTTTTTTGTTTCTCAACCTACCACAATCTGAAAAAATAGGAATTAATATTGGAATCTATACAGTTCAGAAGGGCAGATTTTTAATATACCCCGATCAGTTGCTGGGTTGATTGAAAATCAGTTCCTTCTGAATAGATTTCATAAATTTCTATATATTTCCTGTAATTTTGTGGCATCGTGAATTCCGGGAAAAAAGGAACTTTCCAAAGTCGTAGGTTCAGTAACTTCAACTCTCAGTTGAAATAAAGTTACCTCATTGCAGGGTGGGGCACAATCTGATTTTCATTAAAAAAATCAAAATCATTGATTTCTTTGGAAAAATCACGATTTATTTGATTTTTTAAATTTGAATATAAAATTTGAACATTTTGATTCTTTGAAATTATTGTTGATTATTTTAATGTATACGTCTGAAGAATTTTAAATACAATTTGCGGCTCAAAAACTTGTGACAACGCATTTGTCGCGCTTCTTGCAAGAACATTCTTGTCGCGATTTGTTTTCCCTCTGCCCCATACACTCGCTATACAGTGCCGAGTGAGGCACGAACATGAACGCGTTTGTTGTGCTTTTTGCAAGAATATTCCTGTCGAGGCCGAGGCTTGTTTTCCTTCTCAACCTATAAATTGACGTTGCCCAACAATTTCACGCATTTCGCTAGTTGTACACTCGGATATTAGAAACAGATCAGGCATAGAAAAAGGAGGAAAACTCCTGTTTTTGTTTAAATTGTGTAACGAAAATAAATAGACTGAAAATATACAGTAATAAAATTTAGGTGTTACGTTTAGTTTAAGAATTTGGAGTTATGTACTTCTTTTTTGTTGTTTTTGCTATAAGCAGATACTCCTTCTGATCTTCGAGAAAACTTTTATATTATGTTGTTATCTGGTTCTGATTAAAAAAAAAAACAAAAATTGATTTAAATTATGATTTTAATTTTAAAAATCAGGCGATTCAAATCATGATTTTAATCGTGATTTTAATCACTTGATTTTTATCAGCCCAACCCTGCCTCATTCGGTGGTTGTTGACCCTGAGCTTCCAAATTTATGCGGTAGGGTGGCCGTTACATTTCTAAATCGATACCTGTATCCTATGTTGTTTGTATATTCTCTAGATTTTTTAATTTACACGGTATTTTATCTACTTTGATAGCCAATAACACATGTACTCGATAGGGAATGTAATCCCGGGATCCCAGAAGAAAAAATTGGCCGGGAGTGTAAAAAGTTAAACTCCTTTTTTACATGGAGTTCTAACAGTTTCCTTAGTGAAACATGGATTCCGAGATTGAAAAATTACCCGAAATTCCTATTCACTGATCGCGGTCGAGGATTGCATTTCCTAGTACTCCACTTTTCTCCTCAAAATAACTTCATTAATGTATGCTCTCAAGATCCTTTCACAGAATAGAGAAATTAATTGTTCCTACCCCCCCTATTTTAAACCGTTCATTAAGTATTTGACAGCTTTTAGGTCATGGCTCATTTACACGTGTATTCCAAATTGATGGCGGCCGCTTCTGAAATTGTTTTTTCAAAAGTTTTTTTAAAACGATGGGAACATTTAACCGGATAAATTTGATCTCATGTCTTCATTCAATTGTTCAAAATTCAGCGATTTTCTGGTCCAAATTATCTGTGAAATTGAAACAAAAATAATATTTTTCGTAGAATCTACTTATATCCTTGAATCGGCAAGCGATTGTTTTACATACTGTCATCCAGTGTCTCGTCAATCATTGAAAATGGGTGAACAAAGAAATTTGTGACCAGAAATCACGGCACAAGCAAGGTGAGAGTAGAAAAAGTACGTTACGCAATTCGAGTATAATGGTCGGTTCATACACCACACTTTTACTTTTACTTTATCTTTTACTTTTACTTTAAGAAAGTTGTCACAACGTAAATCAATCGAGGCGTTCATACACGGCACTTTTACTTTTAATTTAAGGATGAGAACTTTTACTTTAAGAATCAGATGATTCAATAATTTTAGGGACTGCGCATGCGTGCATGTGAAGTCATCACAGCAAGCAGTGCCACCAACATTATAAGGACACGTATTCTTCTGAATATTTCACAGAAATGATTTAAAATGGGTGTTCTGTAAAATATTTGTCATTAACCGATACAAAATAGCAAATTGCAAATCAAAACAATGACGTAACCCACGATTACTTCTTCTTCTTCTTCGTTTGTTTTTGATCACTGCGCATGCGTCCTGTTTACTTTAACACTGGTGTATGAACGGTCCAATTCCATTCTTAAGGTAAAAGTAAAAGTAAAAGATAAATTAAAAGTAGAAGTGTGGTGTATGAACCGACCATTAGTCCAATTGCTTCCACTCGCGAATTACTGCTTGTGTGTAATATAGAATGCTTATCCTCTTCCTTACGTTTTATAATATAGAAGAGTAACAGCCTTCTTTCCTTCGCAAAATTTGTAAGTTCAACAACCACCGAAAGCGCTAATGACGGCAATTTTATTCAGACTGAGAGTGAAGTTATTGACCTCAGACTGCTACGTTCTCATCAATTAACCTCAGTCTGTCATGCAATACGATTTTGAGTACTGTCAATAATTTATCCATTTCAACTAAGTAACTTATGTAAAAAAGCTATATATGGAAGTTATACAAATTTTACTTATTATAGTCTTTTGATTTCATTCAGGTTATTTCAATGAAAAATGAAGAGCAAGATATTCTCAAAGATTCTTTAGCCAAGCTGAAGCTAAAATCAAAAACTATGGCAATTGCAAACAATAAAGAAAATATGATAAAACTGAAAAGTTTCATTGAAACTTCTGATGATAGACTTGCAGAACTTGCCAAACAGTGGAATGAAGTGCAGAGCCCTTTGTTAGAAGAGTACAAGTCATTACAAAACTCTCTTACTAGTGAAGAAGCTAAATTTCAGGAACATCAAAATGAATTAGCGAATATGAGAGAAATGTATGAAAAACTTGTTGAGGATATCAATGAAAAAACTATTTCGGAGCAGAGCTTGGGACAGAAATGTAAACTTTTAAACAGAACTAACAACAGGTGAAAAAAATACCATTTTTTCGAACTTTTTGCATGTTTTATAATTGACGACCGACGTTGACCAATACACTTGAGGAAATGTTGATTGATTCGATTTGTTCCGTCATTTGTGCGTGTGCATACTATCTATTTTTGTGACCACTATGCGTCATTCAACTGAATTCGAGTGTTCCTAATCATGGACCCGTATGCCGCAAGAGTTAAACACTTGACAAAATGGTTAAGGCTTCCGCGGCCGAGGTTATTAGTATAACTACTTTTCTTCGGGCTTGAAGGCCGTCGTTCTTTGGAATTCCTTCCTAACATTTCGCTAGCGCGAGTGGCCAGCTTCTTCAGAGGCTTACTCATTTCCGATGAATAAACGTTTCGATTTCTTAAGGCGTATTTATATTGATACAGGTAGTCTGGAGTGTTAATTACTCCTGTCGGGTTCGGGGAATAATCATCATTATTAATTGCCGCACTACCTGCCGTGATTTCATTAGGTACTCTTGATTTCCTCAGAATGGGATTCCAAATTCTGTTTAGACTCAACGCTTCTTCTTTTCAGTTGAAATTGTCCGTATGTTTTTGGCTCTCTATCGCTTCCCGTACCAGTCGGCTATGGGCAATCAGTTTTGCATTTTCAAACAGAATCCTGTGGTCACCCTCACTCAGTGCGTGTTCCGCCACCGCCGATTTGTCAGTTTGCCCTAGCCTGCAATTCCTTTCATGCTCTTTGAGCCTTGTTCCCATGGATCTTTTCGTGATACCGATGTATACCTTTCCACAGGTGCACGGTATGCGATAAACCCCCGCTGCTGACAGTGGGTCTCTTTTGTCTTTAGCCGACCTGAGGCTTTGTTGAATCTTCTTGGTCGGCTTGAAAACCGTTTTTATGTTATATTTCCCCAAGATTTTCCCAATTATTTCAGTGACCCTCGGGATATATGGCAGATATGCAACTACCTCAGAGTCCTCCCTGTTTTGAACCGTGGAACTCTTCAGTTTCATGGCCCTGTTGATCTCAGATACACTGTATCCATTTTACCTCAGGGTCACTTGAAGATGTTTCAGTTCCCGCTCTAGATGCTCTGGTTCACATATTCTTCGAGCACGTTCAGTTAGGGTAGATATGACTCCTCTCTTTTGACTGGGATGGTGGTTTGATACTGCGTGCAGGTACCTATCCGTGTGCGTGGGTTTTCGGTATACTTTGTGGGTTAGTCTAGCACAACATCGTTCAATCAGAACATCTAAGAATGCTATCTGCTTGTTCTGTTCGGTTTCCATGGTGAATTTGATGCTGAGATGTTGAGAGTTCAGGTGGTCCAGAAAAAGGTTCAGAGCATCCTTCCATTTCCAGACGACGGAGGTGTCATCCACGTAACGTAGCCACAAGGTCGGCTTCAAATCAAAGGCGTCGATTGCCTTCTCTTCAAAACGTTCCATGAAGAAGTTGGCTATCACTGGGTTCAGTCGACTTCCTATCGCCACTCCATCCAATTGTTCATAGAAGTTTCCCCCCCATTGAAAGTAACTCCCCGTAAGGCATGCTCTAAAAAGTCCGACGATATCACTTGGGAACAGGCAGGCTATCTCCCTCAGAGAGTCTTCCAGTGGGACGTTGGTAAACAAGGACACTACATCGAAGCTGACCATGAGATCCATGGGATCCAACACAATCAAGAAAAGAAGGCAGAGTATGTTCATTTTCTGGAATTTGAAAGGCCCTATGAATGGCAAATATCATTAAATGATATTCTGTGACTTATATTGAGGATCGAGGTGGATCCTCGTGCATCCGAAATTATCATTTTATTTCGCGAAATTAGCAATTTCAACTTTCGGATTTTCTCATCTCTAACTCATTCATTTGATATATCAACGATCGAATGCTTAAATGTCAATTTGCAAATGTTAGTTTCCGCCACGCGTGATTTTACTGGAATTTTGACAATTTTAATAACTTCAAGCAAAATAAGTGACCATTTCCAAATTTGATAGTCAACCATCGCTTGTTACTAGAAAAATTGAAAGTATATGGATTCTCCGGAAATTCATCTAGCACATTGAATCTGTTAGATGATAATGATGAAACTATTCATGATTATCTAAACCTAAACATTCTAGGTGAATACAATTTCCACTCCGTCAACAAACCAACACGCGAACAAAACGGATCTGTGTGCTGTATTGATCATTGTTTTCTAAAGAGCCCAATAACTGATAAATCAAATTATTGTTTACCTTGCATTGTAAAGAATAACTGACCATTATACCGAAGTAATAATAGCTGTGATTTGATTGCGATCTAGTGCGATAAATGATACACAAATGGACTGTGAAAAGGTTTTTGCTTGTTCAAGAAAAAGTATCTATGGGACCAAAGGAAAAGTTACTATTACATACGTAACAAGTACCTTTGTGCATAAATGGGATTCACCCACATTTTCCGCCTTCGTCGATATTGTCTGTGCCTAATAAGACGATGAATTAATGGTGATAATTCCAAAGCGAAAAGTTCTTCCATCAGAACGGCGTTCGCACGAAGTCGTTGCTTCGCAGTTCGCAGCTTTTTGCTCCCAGTGAAGAGAGGTTTAGCTTATTCAGAATACTCGGTATCAAAAACGTCGGACCTACCTCCACTTTTTACATCAATTTTGCAAACTCTAAAAAACTCACTATCTTTGACTGGACTAATATGAACATTTGAAGTGTAAGAAACGTTACTGTTTTTTTCCCTAACACAGTTATATCCGGGGGTCATATCCCGAAGTTTAATCAGTTGAAATGTGTACTACATTTCCATGATTTTTCAAATTTTGCTTAGAAAATGACTTGAGTGTATAATAACTTGATAAAATCCCGAGACTACAGGTCGAAGGTTTTCATCTCAAATATACACGAAAGCGCTTGCTCAAAAATAAAATTTTGAAAATTATGGAAATGGACGCATTTTGGTTGATTGAGCTCGGTGAAGGATGGATATATGTTGAGATTATTTCCAGAGAAGTCGTAAACTCGAACAACATCGAATTCGAACACAGGAACAATATATTACCTGAAAAGTGAGCCAAAATCTCGCTTTATTTTGATCGTTTTAATCGGTTGAAAGGTCTAGTGCATTTAATCGCTGTAAAACTCTGTAAAAGCAGTCTAGCCTTCAGCTTTTTCATCGGTTATCCGCATTGAGGAAAATTAATCACCGAGTTCACCCCAAAAAGTTCCAACTTTTACACCAAAAGTTCCAATCTCATCATTAATGTCTGAAACAAGGCGATTCCAAAGAGCATGTATAACAATATATAAAATACCTACTCCTCTCCCAATTCTTGTCCGACAGTCGACCAAACCCCTTACGGTTGCCAGGTTTCACTGTAAGAGGTTTGTCAAGATACACGATCGTCACACAAAATATTAGTTTTTGCCTGAACGAAACAATAAACTATTAAGGCGTTTTTGGTAAAAAAATGAATCCACTGCCTAGCATACGATATAATAACTATAAATTTCATTGAAACTGGAAAACACAGCAAGCTGATGAAATTTGTAAAAAAAAAAAAATGGAAATAGTGCTTCATTTTTTTTTAGATCAGCTTACACCAGAAGAATCCTGGAAATTATAGAAAATATCAGAAAGCAAAATATAGAGATAGAGAATATTCTCAAGGACACCAGAATAGTTCAGAAAGACATAAAGAATTTAACTGGCCAAGTTGACAGATCCTTCACTTTATCAGATGAGTTGATTTTTTTTGTGAGTAATGTTAAAAATATATATCAGTAAGCAATATTTTGATATTTTTCAGGATGCCAAGAATGATGAAACAGCAAGACGAGCCTACAAACTTCTGGCTTCTTTTAGAGATGAATGTAGTAGTATTTTGAAGGCGGTAACAAATCTTGGACTGGCTGAAAGAGAATCTCGAAATTTAGAAGAGCAGGTGGAATCTGAAAAAAATAAGGAGATAAACGTAAAACTCAACAGAGTTTATTCAGATTTAGCTCAAATTCAAAAAGAAACTGAAATATTAATGAAGAATTCTCAAAATTCAGAAGGATGATGCTTGGATTTATTCTTCAATGCCATATTTCATATAGGTACCAACAAATATTACACTCCCCGAGTTTTCTCGCATATATTTGTCGGAAAATTAAATACTGATAATAACAAGTTTAATGGAAGAATGTTAAAGAAGTTATTTCAGAAATAACAATGAATATTTTGTGTGTAGTTTGTCACTATTATAAACCAATCATTCCAACGCAACAAGATTTTGCGGAGTTTAAATGGAATATATGTAAATGTATTTCAAAAAAACAATAATAGTGTTACAATAATTTCTCGGGTTCGTTTATTAAAATAATACTTCGAATAACACTAAACAACTTTCATTAACTCCTTATAACAATATAACTACTGCACTGATATATAAAAACCTGGTGCGTTGACCGATATGCTTTTGTTAAACCAATTCCTCTCGACCTGAGAAATCGAAGAGTAAACTTAAATTTTTTGACGGTAGGTGGTGTTGAGGTGGTGATACAAATGCGATTTTCTAAAGGGTACATTTTCATTGAGGCGGCAGCTTACGAGTGATTTTCGATACCGGCGGTCTCATTGGATAAACTCTCGCGGGATCTTTCGTTCACCAATAGAATTATCAGTATACAGAATACGTTAGGTCAAGTTCGTCAATTAAAAAGCTTTCAATTTTTTTGAAAGGTTTGACAGTTCGATTTGAATGCATTTGAAAGTTCCTTTAATATTCAGAATCTTGTACCTAGTTCTTGTTTCTTTTATCGGTTTTCTTGTTTTTAT
Organism: Zygogramma bicolorata; assembly: GCA_032362365.1. Lineage (NCBI taxonomy): Eukaryota > Metazoa > Arthropoda > Insecta > Coleoptera > Chrysomelidae > Zygogramma > Zygogramma bicolorata. The sequence goes on from JAVJAQ010005786.1 coordinate 28,598, forward strand.
TCTTTTTGATGTTTATCGTTGCTGTTCTTGTATTTGTTAGATTTTATTGTGATAGTTAGATTTATTATGAACCGATTTACAAAACTCAAAATAAAACGCTCGTGTAACGTGTAGGTATTACTTATCCCTCAAATCATCGGCTCGTAATCACATTAAAATTGCATATTTTTTTTACACTATGAAGAAAAAAGTATTTACCTATCTTCGGTTCCTCAGAAAGTAGAAAGATAAGATATCAATACTTTCCAGTTTCACTCACAACTATTGTTTCAGAAGATTTAAAATCACATCACGATCACTGAGTTTTCATCAAATTGAAAGCAAAAGGAATACCTAATAATCAGTCAAAATGTGATGACTACATTTCTAGCATTTCGCGGGAAAACAAGAAATTGCATGCAAACCATGAGAACATGAAATAAACAACCTATAAATCTATAAATAATCGAATGACCGTCGAGCAGACGGATATCATGGCATCACAGATTAAATTAAAATCACGTAAGGTGCGCCTCTGCTGGCAAACTCTCGAAGGCATCTCTTCAGTTAAAATTGATCAAAATCAAGATAGCGAAAAGTCGAGAAAATTTGTTTACAATCTATTAGGTATTAGTCAACACACCAGGGTTTTTATTCATCTTGGCTAAAACATTCAACGCTCTAAAACACTTAACGCTCTACACCTACCGTCCGTCGATGAAACGCATCCTTATAAACCAACAGATCAAAACACAGGACAAATTTCCAGATCTATGGTATTCAAGAATAGAGGTTCGAAGAAACTTCTTAAGGCGCGCGGCGGTCGGAAACAAGCAGTGTTTTATTGCCTTTTTCATTAGTTTTACTCAGCGGCGGTGTTAGGGGAATTTTTTCGATTTCGTAACAATACCAATATGGATATATAATCGAGGAAATTTCGGCGAGGTTGTTAGTATGTTTGGAAAAGTATTTATGCGAAAAAAAATTCATTGTTGATACAAAAAAATCATAATCGGCAAGTAAGTCAGGTCTAGACCGGTTTTTGGGGACTACGAGCAACGGGAAGCAAAACAGAAAATACGTCGGTTACGGACTACTCAAGCCCGTTCTTCTTGGAATTTGAAATTAAGTTGCCAGCGCCATGGTGTCGATTTTGATATTAAAGTTCTCTTGTTGGGGGACCTCATAGAGACTTTAAAATTTTTCTAATCCTACCTGGCAGCATACCAAGAGAAACAACAACTTGTGGAGTAGGAAGATTTTATAGTTCCCAACGAGACGGCCCAAAAACTAGGTGCCATTTTATTACTCTAGAGACCGTGTAAAAAGTATGGGGAACGACGTAACTAAGACTTTTGGACCACTGCCGTCAATTTCTGGTGGCCCGATTTTCCGCCATAATTAAATAAAAATTGCATCTCGAAACGTCATTATGTATAAAATTATTACTGACGGCATACTGTTTATATTAACAGTAGTAGTTAAAAATTAAATTTAAACTTATTGCCGTCAAAAAAAAATGGCACCGGAAGTCAGGAAAAATTTTGAAAATTTGAAAGTTGAGTATCCATTTTAGTATCAAATCATTATTGACGGCAATAGCATAATTTATTATACTTTGTGATGTTATTCCGTGTTTTATTAATGCCGTCAAAATTTACTGGCACCGGGGTTGAAAAAAGGGGGTGGTAACCCCTTACGTTGAATAGGGTTTTAGTATTATTTCATTACAAAAAATTTTTTAATATTATTAAACTACTTGAGAATACAATATTATAAATTATTGTGCCGTCAATTTTTAATGGCACCGACGGCTATTAAAATTAAAAAAAGTTTATAGCGTACAAGACGTGATACGCCGTCAAAAATATTTTTATGGCACTTGAAATATTTAAAAGAAAAGTTATAAAAAACAGAAACCACATGTTTAGGACAGAAATTAAACTATTTTTAATAATTAACAGTATCGTTAAAAAAATTTTTTTTGATGTTTTTGAAAAAAAAAAGAAACCTATAAATGGATTTATGTGTAGAAAAAGTTTTGTAGGTGCTGAAAAAAATTCTTCTCTCAATGTAGAGATTTGAAAAAGATGTTGAGAGTGCTAGGGTCTCAAATAAAAGGGGGAATGATGAAATATCTGCCCGAACTATCATCATATACCATCACTTGCATTCGATATGGCCTTGCTGTGATCTCAATTGCGATAAGAGCAAAGCTGAAACAGAATAATCAATCTAACTTTGTCATTTTCGATTGTCTGTCTTTCATATTTAATATTTTGTTAAAATTAGTTTATTTATAAATAATAGCACCCCTCGGTAGGTGTTCAGATTCCTAGATTCTCAATCCACGCAATTTCTTTAACTAATTTACTTAGGCTGCAAGCATCAAAGGCGGCCGTCCACCCCCTTTTCTCAACCCCCGGGCCACCAAATTTTGACAGCGATGATAAAAAATCAAATAACATGATAAAATAAAATAAATTTTACATCTGCCGTCAATAATAATTTGATACAAAAATAGTACCTCTACTAGACGTAAATAAACAATTTTTCTGACTTCGTTTACTTTTTTTTTGACGGCACCAACTTTAAATCGTTTTTTTATTGATTTTGATGTGAAATATAATTTTTTTGCAAGTGCCAAACACTATGCAAAAATTCCGCACCCAGGGTGCCCGAGGTTGGGGTGACCACCCTTTTTTTCAACCCCGGTGCCAGTAAATTTTGACGGCATTAGTAAAACACGAAATAACATTAAAAAGTATAATAAATTATGCTATTGCCGTCAATAATGATTTGATACTAAAATGGATACTCAACTTTCAAATTTTCAAAATTTTTCCTGACTTCCGGTGCCATTTTTTTTTTGACGGCAATAAGTTTAAATTTAATTTTTAACTACTACTGTTAATATAAACAGTATGCCGTCAGTAATAATTTTATACGAAATGACGTTTCGAGATGCAATGTTTATTTAATTATGGCGGAAAATTGGGCCACCAGAAATTGACGGCAGTGGTCCAAAAGTCTTAGTTACGTCGTTCCCCATACTTTTTACACGGTCTCTAGAGTAATAAAATGGCACCTAGTTTTTGGGCCGTCTCGTTGGGAACTATTAGAGTGGTCCAGAAGCCTTGATTTTCCGTGCAGACGTTGGCCCCGCTCCTATTTAAAAGACAGCAGAGCAAGTCCGCTGGCTTTAAGTTTATCGGAAAAACCATTTCCTAACGTGAATTCATTGATTTCATAAATACTTACTACCTTTATTTGCTGCCTTATTGGGATTTGTATTGTTAGGAACTTTATGAAAACAAGGATCTTCCGTTTGCTAGGGCTTCTTTAGCAGGACTATTTACCGGTTCATTGTTAAAGATTTGCGGTTAGAGCTTGTTTCAAGCACCACGCTGATACTGATGAATTTGTCTTCCTTCAGAGGAACCCTATATGGCTGCCCCTGTGGAATGAAACACAAACTGATTACCAGGATTCTGAGATGGGTCCTTCTCATCTAAGCTGGCCTGAACACCCCAAATCTTGTTAACATAAAGATCCTATAATATTTTATTTATTGTACACAATTTTGTGACAAACGATACATTGTACTGCATTGCATATTTTCATATATACCATGGAAATAATAAACATTGTCAAACATGAGCACATATTCTCTATGTCGCCCAAATATCTGCAATGACTGACAGATTCTCTGGGAGATCATTGCTAAACTCTGTCGCCGAATAACAGAATAACAATTACGAGCTAATAGGATTGTAAGCTAACAGATTTTTCTGTATTTGTCTTTTGAGTAATGTTTATCCATATACAAATACTTTTCCTGCCTCGACAGCTGAATAAGGACTTTTCTGCCTAGCCAGCAAAAGTAATACTTTTCTGATTGATGTGTCTAGAGGAAGTAAGTACTTCTAAGTCGCTATCACTGTCCATAATGTTGTCAAACTATAATTACTATGAACGGTCAAAAAAAATAGGTTTTATGGTAAAAGGATACCAATTTCATTGGTATCCGATACATGTTGATTTCATCTCATGACATGAACTGGACTTTTTATGGCCCCCCTAGTGTCTTTTAGAGGATATCCGTAGTTTTTGCTGTGAAGGACATGCAATGTCCATTTCCATAGGGACCAATAATAACATTAACAAATATCTGTTGAATGTACTATTCATGTCCCTGTTCATATGGATATCCATGGATGTCCTGTTTTAGCTGGGTTGCCATTTCAATCTTGGGGCACATTTATTATTCAAGAGGAAAAGTTGTACTACCTACGAGACTACCTATATTAAATTCACATTTAATTTTTCAAATATGATGTTCAATTCTCATGCTCACACTTAATAGTTGTAAAAAGTTTGATCAAGTAATATTTATTTTCTGGGTCAACCTCTGGATATGAAAGTATTTCAAAATGGGTTTTTGGTTCAGATCTATCTTATCTTTACATGGAGTTGCAGCTGGTCATATTTCAAAAAAAAAATCAAGTGAATGAATGATACAATATGACTGAATTAATAATTTATGGCCAAACTCATACAACTTTCAATTGGTTTTTCTAGAATGAACTTCTGGCGGTATATAATCCTCATCTTCTTTTGCCTTTTTCTTCGCCTTTGGAACAAACATTTTTTCCATCGCTTCTTCAATTTCAAGTTCAATATTTTCCTCATTTTCAAAAAACCACAACTTTGTCTCCTTCTCTTTCATAGCTGTTTTTAGATCCTCTATGTTTTGAATTCTCTTAGCCCTAACAAATCTTTGTTTCTGCTCTTCTAATGCTTTCATTCTATCAGTTTCCCACTTAGAGAAAATCTCACACTGATCAGCAATATCTTTTTCTGATACACTTTCTACTGCTTTCTCTACATTTGATTTCAATAATCTGTCCATATCTACAGATTCTGTGGATAGTCCTGAAATAATTTGTTTGCTTTCACTATCATTTGGGACCAAGTCCATAATTTCTTTATATAAGATAATATTATTTCTTTGGCACTCTTTTGTATATTCCAAAACCTTTGCTTTTTTGTCATAAAGCGCCCATCCAAGAATATTGAAAGATTTATTGAGTGTGTCACTTTTCAATTTTGTGAACATTGCCAAAGTTTTTCCAACAATTTTATTAGGTTCTTTCAAATCAAAATGATCATCGTAAAAAGGGTTCCTTAAGTATTTTACTCTAACTTTAACATCTTCTTCGGGTTCTTTGGGAGGTGGAAGAATTGGCCATTCACTAGGTTTGGATAAATAGTTGAAACAATGCAATAATGATAAACTGTGACTGATTGGGTGTTCACATTCCTCTTGAAGCATCAACTGACTAGCAACTCTTACACCTGAAGTTGGATCATTGCTTTTCCAGTATGTATCCATCAAAAGGTTGGCTGTATAATAATCTAAAAATATACCATAATTCAATCTATCATCTAAGATACTCAAGAGATCTTTGTTGGTTCTATACTGCATCAAGACTCTAATAACTGCATGCCCAGTAGAATTCAAAGTATTTCCTGTATCTGCAGTTAGCCTCAATTTATGAACAATGTCTAGTAGTTCGTCAATGAAACTGTCATTCTTGGTGGCATTTGCAAAGATATCTACATCAACAGCACTAATTTGACGCGTTTTCTGGAATCTTTGGTCCAACTCATGATATAATTCATCTAAATTGACCTTTTGCAAAATCGGAGAGTTCAGTCTTCTTTCCCATACTTCTTGACAGTAATACGCTTGGCTGAGAAATGTTCTTATGATTCCTATACTATTAGGAGTGGTCTTAGGTATAGAAAAATTCTTTTTGTTAACATGATTGGAAAGTCTTTGCAATACCTTATGCATTTCAAAAATATTACGTTCTCCAATCACGAATGTCAATAACGAACCACGGTATATTCTTCTTCTTCTTTGTTTTTGCTCTGCTCGTTGGAACAATTTGCCAACTTTCGGTGATTACCCTTGCTCTTGCTCCACGCAAGCAGTCTGCTGGATTTAGACAGATCCGAAATCCGATGGTACGACGATCTGACAGCTTGTTATTTGGACTCCGATCTTTTTGGTGATGATTATCATTATGGATAAATACAAATACTGTTTTTTAAGTCTAAACTACGATGATAATTATTACCAAATGGAGGTCTCGGACATTCACACTGAAAATATGCTCTTACGCCCGTATGCACCGCTTCTACTTGATGGAGGGTCAACTAAGCTTGGCTTTATCGCTGAGGAACAAGGAATCTGATTGGCAAATCCATAGCAACAAAACCTAGCTTAGTTAAACCATCAATATATAGGAGCGGTGCATACGGGCCTTAAAGTAAGTAAGGTACCAACAGAATTTCCCCAATTATAAATCCAGCTGTTAACGTATTATGTAGGATTCACGCTTTATAAGCCGGGGATCTGTCTCGACAATTTTAGGAATCATATCATTTTTTGGTTTTGAAAACAAAAATGCTATATATATATATATATATACATACATACATACATACATACCTCGGTTGTTTTTTTGTTACAAGGAGTGACTCTATAGTAGTGCTAAAGCGACGTGACTACAAGTTCTGGTCTAATCGAACGTGGCTATTCTCGCAGTCATTAGTGATCCTTAATTGAGAGAAAGAATATGTGTTTATTATCCAAGATACAAAATCTTATTGACAAACACTGATCAAAGGAAAGCATGTAAATAACTACATTCAGATAACTATACAATTACATGAAAACAATACACTTGAGCAATCACATCTAGGTAAAAGTACACATATATCATTACAACTACTTGAACAACAGAAAGCTTTTAAAGATTCCAGATACTACTGAAAAGACAGGATATACTTTCAGACATATTATTTTTTTAATTTCAAGTTCACACGGCAAAAAAAGCATGTGATTTAACCAGAAGAAAACATGAAAATACGTTTAAACTTCAGATTTTGGAAGGTTCGTTCCCTGATGGGTAGCTGCACCAAGCCATTTAACGGAGGTTTAATGTTAAACTTCGATTAAACATGGACAAATGACCATGTTTAATCCAAGTTTAACATTAAACCTCCGTTGAATAGCTTGGTGCAACTAACCATTAGAGAGATATATATTCGGGTGGTTTTCAACATCACACACCTCAAAAAGCTGTGGGAATACTGAACCAGTCGGACCAGCACGCAAACTCTGATGGAAATGCTAAGGAGAGGGCGATTGATGATATATTATAGGAGAGCAATGGCGATAAGGCGAAAAGGGATCAAACGAAGACTTCCGAATTACAAAGAATATAAGTCATGCAGTGAGTGCGTGAGTTGAGTATCACCAACAAGACAAATTGCAAATAAAATATTGTGTGATTTTTTCTATGAATGTCAGTAGAATATTAATGATTTTTATTGATATTACCATTTCTTTTAAAAATAATAACAAAATCTAGATATCTTGCAAAATATTTGAAGACGACAGATCTTTCATCAAGTTATTGTTTTGCTTTCAGAAAAAAATGTGGTGTTTAATGGAAAAACCATTTTCAAAACCCATGTTGGAATCTGCGGCAAGGAAACCGATTGATATGTTTCGTTTTGAAGTTAGCAAAATGAATGGTGAATTGATTTAAGTATAACGATTCACAAGCAAGATTTGTGGCTTAAAATTTTTTTCTGATGAATTTCCAATTCACGAATGCAATGTATTGTTTTCGCATAAATTGTGAATTATTATGAGAGTTCAATTAACGAAATTAGTAAATTTGCAGAATTTGTTCAACTTTGAGTGAAGCCTTGACCAAAGTGGTACTGCGATGTGTTATTTTGGAATCTGAATAAAATTATAACTGAACTGTTTCTCAAGCACAATTAAATAACGATAATAATCGCATAGGTGGGGGATGCAGGCGAATAGGGCCCAGTGAGCCCTTTTAGGGCCGGTATTATAAAACTATTTTGACAGATAACTAGAAGTTAACTTGTGGAGTGACGTCACATGTTACAGTAATTCAAAAGGCATGAGTTAACTTTGTTGGTAGGAATGGGTATCAGTTAAAGTTAACTTTGTTTTATAATACCGGCCCTTAGTGTATTAGGTTTGTTACTAACTCCCTACGCCTTTACTTACCCGATCTTACTTACCCGTCAACTATGAAACATGGCAGGAGTCACTTGCCAACACCGCAGAGAAATTTCTTGAAGAAAAATGTCGGCCCCGTTGGGGAAGCGAACCTGCGACCTTTGGCTCGGTAGGCGGATGCGGAACCACAGCACCAACTCCCTCGCCATAATCGCATAATACCTGAATACTAGAATGGATTCTCATGCATACGACAGTACCAAAGTGTTTCCGACTCAAATACAAATTTCTAACCTAAAAACTGGTATTTGCACCAATAGACCGCGGGCATGTGACGTCACACGCATCAGCCTGCTGGACAAACAAATCGTATTTCCTAAATATGACAAAAAGCCTCTTTAGATCTGTTTGTTTGTCCAGCAGGCTGGATTTACAACTGTCAGATTTACTGTCGTTTGGCAGGGCAGATATGACCGCGGTCTATCAAACTTTCGTACAGTCGGATTATCGGATGCATGCGGCGAAAATCAAACCCAACTTTTTTTAAATTATGGAATAATGCCAGTCTAACCTTAGGCTTTTTGTCGCGAGATACCAGGTATGTAACGGTACGTACCAATTGCCTACCAACGCGTTTCCGCGACTATCGCTATGAACATTTTTGTCGCCGAGTGTACATCAACGGTACGTAAAATTAGATACCGTGGTAGCAGCTTGGTATCAACTGTCTGAGCCATATTTTCTCGGTAAAGTATTTGAAATACTTTGAAATCATTTTATTTTTGCGTTGAAATAATTGCATATACAATAACGTTACATCTGTCAAATATTGAAAGTATTTCAAAATCATGGTTGAAATAATTTCAAAATCATCAACCGAGAAAATATAGCTCTGGTACTTTGACATCAAAACGTCAAAATTTATTTTGAATTGTTGTTGATGATCTTAGGAAATTTAAAAGCAATAATGGAATCCGATCAATTGATAGAAATCACACTGAACTACAGAGGAGTGGATATCAAACTAAAACTAGGGCGTGTTGTCTCATTATTCATTTGGAAGGATATCAATTCATTCAACAAGAAATCGTCAAAAAAAATCCAACATAGCCACACGATCATAAATGGAAACAGCCATTTTGAAATATTTCAATGAATACCTGTAAAAATCCAGATTGAAATATGTCCTATTCTACCTCTGAAAACGATTTACTCCCAGTTTTTGATTAATTTTCAACGATAATAATGAAAACAACTAGAGCAGAGCTCCGTAACATAACCTCAATCTCAAAAAACTCGACAAGCTGTCAGTGTCAAAGTGATATACCATTTCCATTTTTGCGACCGTCTGGTATGAAAGGAAACAGAATGAGATACGAGAGAGATAGTCATATACCGCTTCGGTACGTACCGTGACACCTGGTATCTCGCGACAAAAAGCCTCTTGATTAGGAATAGATGTGAAAACGGAGAAAATTAGTTGTCTTTCGCCGGAATGACTATGCGATCTAATTTGAAATTCCAATATTAATCGATGTGTATACTTCTCAACAATACATATATATAATACACAGCAAATATTAATGCATTACGATAAAAAAATGTATATATATATATATATATATTACATCATTTCATTACCACCTATCAAACAATATATCAGTGCAATATTTAGTGACTAACTTGATGAATTTTTGCACACCACCAACTCTGTTTGCCAAAAGTGAGATATGGAATCGATTCATGAAAAGGACACCCTGTGTTATAGTCTTTACCTGGAATATTCTTATTTAATACGGGTCGAAGGGCGATTTTTTATTTAGTTTTTAAATTTCTTGTGAATTGAAACTTCTTGTCAATGTCAAACATATATTCATACTCTTTTTTTTTTGGTAACATGATGCTAATACATTTCAATCAAATAAATATACAAAGTGAAACGAATATATAATAATAATAATAATAATAATAGTTTATTTGTTCCTTCGATCATTTACATGATATGGAATAAGTCGAAGTGAGTATGATAATGTCAAAGTAGGTAAGTATATAAGTAATCACAGAAGTATAATATAAAGTAAAATAAAAGTAGAATACAAATTACTAAAGTATAGTATAACTGTAAAATCTAACAATAAAGCATCTGGCAAATACAATTTTTCTTTTTTTTTTTTTTTTAATAACACTAAGGTATAAAGATTAAACAGTTTGAATATATATACAATTTTGTCTGTTTTAAAATACAAAGTTTAGAAATTCATCTACACTGTAGAAAGTCTGTTCCAAAAGAAGTTCCTTCACTGTTCTCTTAAATTGGTCAATAGAGAGGTCTTTAATGTATTGGGGAAGATGGTTGAAGAGTTTTATTCCCATGAGCTTTGGACACTGTTCAGTTTTAGCCTTTTTGTGTCTTGGTACTTCCAGCACCGAGGCATTCCTAGTGCAATAATTTTTGCTTAGTTTTGCTAAATTTTTTAGATCTTCTCTAATGTAGACTAGTACCTCTAGTATATATATGCATGGAACTGTTAAAATTTTCAGTTGTCTAAAATGTTCCCTGCAACTAGTTCTCCTACTTACTCCTAATATATTTCGAATTGCTCGTTTTTGTAAAATGAAGACTCTTTGATAGTCTGCACAGACTCCCCACACCGCTATTCCATATGAGATAACTGAGTGAAATTTGGCAAAATAGAGCATTACTAAAAGAGATTTATCTACAGTCTTCTTCAGTTGGTAAATCATATAGCATATAGGTGCAATTTTTTTGCATACCTCATTGATGTGAGTGGTCCAGTTACAATTTTCCGAAATATGTATACCTAGGAACTTTGATGATTGAACTTGTTCAAGTGATCTACCATTTCTTATCAACAGACTAAGATCATTACTTCTATTTGAATAGTTGAATCTAATAAATTTTGACTTGTCCTCATTCAGTATCAGACCATTATCTGAAAACCATTGGGCCATATTTGTTAACTCTATATTTGAATTTTTTGTTACGTCGGCTATGTTTTCCCCTATAACTGTTAAGGTAGTGTCGTCTGCATACATAATACAATTTTTGCTTTTGATATCATTAACGTAAATAATGTATAGCAAAGGTCCCAATACTGAGCCTTGGGGCACTCCAATTGTTGATAAGATCTGCTCTGATTTATGTCCCTTGATTTCAACGTACTGTGTCCTATTTCTCAGATAACTTTCAAACCAAGCTAGCTGAGATCCCCTAAATCCATATCGTTCTAGTTTGTATAATAGGATATTGTGGTTTACCAAATCGAAGGCTTTGCTTAAGTCCAGAAAGATACCACATGCTTTTTTACCTTGGTCTAAGATATCCTGTAATTCATTAATAAATTTTATAATAGCTTTCACTGTGGAGCTGCCTTTGATAAAACCAAATTGATTGGTATTTAATAGGTTGTATTTTTCAAAATAATTAAGGACGAGTCCTGATACATATTTTTCATAAACTTTGGAAAAAGGACTTAGCAGACATATGGGTCTAAAGTTTTTTGCCAGTGATTTATTTCCGTTTTTAAATATAGGACGCACTTTTGCAATTTTTAGAGGTTCAGGAAATGTACCTTCTTGAATTGAACAATTTATTATGTAGGACAGAGGTTCTGCCACAAATTCCGCACATTTTTTCAAAAGATTTGTAGAGAAGTTGTCATGTCCCTGTGAGTTTGAGTTTTTAAGATTGCGGATGATATTATAAATTTCAATTTTAGTGGCTGGTAGGAAATAAAATGAGTTCTCGGTGCTGTTAATATATACTTCATTACACCTGTTCAAGTTGTGACTGTTTATCAGTATATGTGGGATATCAGTGAAAAACTTATTAAGATAGTTGGATAAGGTTTCAGGGTCCTCTACGACGTCAGAATTAATATTTAATTTGATATCTTCCTTATCCATGTAGGATTCTTTATTATTTATCATTCTCCATGCTGTTTTGGATTTGTTTGTCGAATTAGCTAGTAGTTTGTTGTTGTAGTTGAGTTTTGCCTTACTGAGAACTTGTCTGTATATTTTTTTATACTTTTTATAGTATAACAATGAATCTAAATCAAATCATAACATTTCTCCCATCCAGTAATTGAACTGGGATTTGGGCAATTACTTCTTCACATCCAGTACAATTAATCGTGATACATGTCGTCGATATACAGTCTTATTGGAGTTTTGTACATCGACTATTCTAGTTTTGCCATCTTTCGCTGGGTAAAGGTTGATGACCACAGCCTTCTGCCATAAATTTCGGGGTCCATCTGGATCAACCATGATGACGATGTCTCCTACTTGTATTCCTCTTCCTCCGGTATCTTGGAACCATTTACTGCTTTTGATGAGTGTTGGCAAATACTCTTTTGTCCATCTTGACCAAAACAAATCTGCCAGCCTCTGTGTAGCTCTCCAGCAGGACATCAAGTTCAGGTCTTTCTCTGTAGTTTCAGTGAATGGCAAAGACGTATGAGAGGGTCCAATGAGAAAATGATTTGGCGTTAAACTTTCCGCATCGTCCGAATCGAGGGATACATGAGTCAGTGGCCTAGAATTTAATATACTCTCACATTCTAAAAGTACAGTCCGGAGTACGTGTTCTGGTGGATATCTTGATTTCAAAATAACCTTCATTATCTTCTTTATACTCTGTATCAGTCTTTCCCAGCTGCCACCTGTGTGAGGCGCTAGAGGAGGATTGAAGGAAAACCTGATTTTTCTCATCACACTGAATTCCATTATTTCGCTCTTCTTCATTTTTCGAAATTCTTCTGTTATTTCCTTTTCACCGCTTTTGAAACAAGAACCGTTGTCACAGTAAATTTCATCTGGAAAACCTCTTCGACAACCGAATTGCCGGAGTACATTTATGAAGGAATCAGTACTCAGATCATGAGCTATTTCCAAATGAACAGCACGAGTCGTCATGCATGTGAAAATAGCCCCGTACCTTTTTTCTCGGCTCCTTTTTACTGTAACTTCCACTGGTCCGAAATAGTCAATACCCGTTTTTATGAAAGCTCTAATTGTCGGTTGGATTCGGCATTCGGGCAGTTGTCCCATTACTGGAATCTTCGGAGTCGCACGTCGGATTTTGCAAAACTGACAACTATTCCAGATACTCTTTACTGTTTGTCTCATTTTCAAAATCCAAAATTTTTGTCTCAAGTTGTTCATCACAGTCTCTTGACTATGATGACATACATCTTCGTGATATTTCTGAACGATGAGTCTTGTAATTTTATGGTGTGGATCCAAAATTATTGGATTTTTCGTTTGCGTAGTCAATGTCGAGTTTTCTAACCTTCCAGCAATTCTCAGAAGCCCATCATCTTCAGAAAGAAAGCAAGTCAGTGTACGAAGTCTACTTCCTGATGAAAATGCTTGATTTTTCTTTGCTGCAGCAATTTCTTCTGGGAAAGAGTCATTTTGTACCTTTCTGAAGAGAAGGTTTTCAGCTCTGGTGATTTCCTCGATTGAGAGTTCTCCCGTACCTGTGTATCGTCTCTTGATGATTTCAATAAATCTCAAAACATAACATGTGGTGCGAAGTAATCTCTGCCATTTTGAGAATCTGTTGATATCAGGTGTCATTGAAACTTCTTTCGACGAAATAACGAAAATATTTTCTGTCTGCTTCTCTTCCAAACTTTCTGGGTTGATACTTGCTTCTTCCTTTTCAGTTCCGAACTCTCTTGGCCAGTCTTCAGGACATTTCTTCAAAAAATCAGGTCCATTCAGCCATCTCTCACTATTCCAACATGTTTTCCTTTTAGTAGCATCATCAGCTGCATTTTCTTTTGAATTGACATACCTCCAGTCAGTTACATTAGTGATGTCATGTATCTCTCCCAACCGTTGAGCAATGAAAACTTTGTATCGTCGTGCTTCTGAACGTATCCAATGCAGAACTGTTCTCGAATCCGTCCAATAAAAAATAGAAGATATCTTCAGGTTCATCGTATTTTTCAATGATTGGCCTAAGCGAGCTCCCATCAGGGCTCCTTGTAATTCCAATCTTGGTATGGATAGAGGTCGCAATGGTGCTACTTTCGTCTTGGCAGTAACGAAGTTCGTTTGAATGTCTTGTCCTTCTCGAATTCTGATGTATGCAACTGCTGCGTAATTCGACTCCGAGGCATCGCAAAAAACATGCAATTGTATTTCGCTATTGAGACGATCCAATGTGAAATACTGCCTGGGAATCTGGAATTTGAAGATGTTTTTCAAATCAGAAAGCCAAATTTGCCATTGATCATTGAGAGACTCGGTGATTTCATCATCCCAACCAATTTGGCTCCTCCAAATATTCTGTAGTAGGACTTTTCCTCGGATGATGAAAATTGCTAAAAATCCTAATGGGTCGAAGACTGACATCACAATTTTCAAAACGTCTCTTTTTGTTGGTCTTCTGAGATTATCCAAAATACCCTTATCGATTTTGTTGAATTTTGTCTGAAAACAGAATGTATCTTGTACAGGATTCCAATAAACACCCAAAATTCTTTCTACTGTTTCTTCCTGATCACCTTTTAATGTCTTATTTCCCCTTGCTACAAGTTCTTCCTCTACATTCTGGAGGACTTTGTTGTCATTTGCTATCCAATTGCAAATAACAAAGCCACCTTGTTTGTGAACACGTATAACGTCCTGAATCAGTTTTTTAGCCTCTTCTAGTGTGTCAGCATTTCCCAAGTAGTCATCCATATAGTGGTGATATATGATAGCTTCTGCAGCCTCGGGAAAAGTGTCTGCGTAGTCTCTGGCATTTCTATTCTTAGCCTCTTGAGCAAGACATGGGCCACATGTTGAACCAAAGAATACTACCGAAATTTCATAAACGTCAGGTTCAACGTTACGTTTTAGTCCTCTCCAGAGTATTCTTTGAGAACTACAATCGTCTTCTCTCACTCTTACCTGAAGAAACATTTCTTTTATGTCTGATGTGAAAGCATATCTCTTAATCCTGAAATTTAGAAGTATCGTTTGAAGAGAATTATATAGGTCTGGTCCAGTCAACAAGCAATCATTTAAACTTATACCTTCATTTTTTGCCGATGCATCAAAAACGATTCGAAGTTTGTTCGGCTTGTTCGGATTGACGACGCCGAAGTGAGGTAAATACCAAGTTCTATCAGATATTTTTTCAGTTTCAGTTTTCGAAAGTTTTCTGATATACCCCTTTTCTTCCATTTCTTTGAATTTTTTATCGTACATTTCAGCATAATTCTTGTCCTTGTCCATTTTTCTTTCAACAAAATGAAGTCTTCTCAGAGCACTTGTTTTGCTCTCTGGCAAAACCAAATCTTCTTTTTTCCAGAGTAGTCCTGTCTCAAATCTCTGTCCAATTCTTCTCAAAGTTTTGTCCAATATCCGCTGAGCTCTTCTGTCTTCAGGAGATGGTGCGAGTTCTTGAGGGTTTTCTATTTTGTCTAGTCTCCATTGTTCTTTGACAAGGTCATGAAGAATATCCAAGTCATCCTTTTCCCTTGTCATATCGGAAGTTTGAATGTGACATACCAAATTTTGAACTCCTTCACCATTTTTCAAATTTCCATGGATCACCCAGCCCAGGAGAGTTTTACTTACCGCTGGTCCATCCCACGGTCCAGAAATTAGTTTTCTATTGACCAGAAGTGGCCAGTTGTCTTGACCGATAATTATTTTCGGTTGAACATTTTTCATAGAAATGACTCTATCATTAATATAAGGATAAATTTTGCGTAATTTGTCGACATCTATTGTTTGATGGGGTAATGATAATTTTGTTGTGCGTACACGTCGTAATTGGAAGCATGACCCATTATTCTTCCCTTTTATTGTGAAACTTACTATTCTAGAATCATTCTCTTGACGCACGACATCTTCGTTTGTCCACTGCAAACAGAGATATCGTTTCGGACCCTTTAAATCTAAAGAATCCGCGAAATCTTCATCAATGAGAGTGATAGTAGAAGCATCGTCCAACAGAACGTAAGTTTCAACTTCTTTACCATTATGGCATAAAATAACAGGTATGATTTTCAAAAGAGCGCTCATGTCAGAAATATGGCAGTTGGTTTCAGTGACATTTTGTTTAATCAAATTACCATTATTTCTGGAATTATTATGCAAAAGTGTGTGATGGAGTTTTTTGCAATCATCTATTCCACACACTACTTTTTTCCGGCATTGACGAATATTATGGAAAGGTGTAAGACAGGAAAAGCAAATTTTCTTTTTGGTTATCAGAGACCATCTATCATCCACTGAAATATCGGAGAATTTAGGACACGAACTCAATGGATGAATCTCCCTGTCGCAGCAAAAACATCTTTTGTTCGACATTCTGTCTGAAGTTGTCAACGTGACATCTCTACTGTCATTAGAGAATTTATATTTTTGTTGCTTGTCAAATTTTGGAAAGTGAATCTGTGCTATTGCATTTGCTTTTTCGTCTAACCAGTTTGATAATTCAACAAGTTTCGTTTCAGGCTTCAATTTTGAGATGTGTTCTACCCACAACAGTTTGTAAGAGGTCGGTAACTTATTCAAAATTTCTGTGACCAACATAGGATTGTGTAAGTGATCATTCTCTTTCAAACATTGTACGGTAGCAACAAAATTTTTGATGTCGTCGGAAAATACTACAAACGAGTCCAATTTCTCTTCCTTGATCTGAGGGAATCTTCTGATTTTATCTAATAACATTGAAATTATATACTCCGAACGTCCAAATCTGATTTCAAGTAAGTCTATGATTTTGTTTACATTCTGAGGTAGTATGAGTAGAGACTGAACTATACTCCTGGCATTTCCTCTCAAACATTTCTGTAAACGAAATTGATTTTCCTCGTCAGAGAACCCACAAATTTTTGAAGAATTCCTAAACTGAAAAATGAAGTTAGGCCAGTCAAGAGGATTTCCATCGAATATCGGTAAATCTTTCGGCAAGGATTGTCGTGTCAGAATTTTCGTGATTTGAGGAAGAGTAATTGGATTTTCATGTCGGGAAGTAGAAACTACTTCATTATTGTCAAATCTCAAATCTCTTACCTTTGAGCATCCTTGATTTTCACCATTTTTACCTGGGTCAGTTGACATATCCCTTACATTCCAATTCGAAGCTTGGTCATGTTGATATTCCCAGCGGAGTTGACCGTCCAACCATTCTTCCACCTTGGGCCTAATTGACTCATGTACCGACTCGGACCTAGAATCGGACTCACTGCCATCATCATTTTCTTCAATTTCTGCCAGTTTGAGTGCCAGCTGAAGATCCAACATTTCTTGTTCTAATTTTTTCTTTTCTATAGCTGTTTCGATTTCGACTCTTCTCTTTCTTGATGCTACGCTACTTCTACTTCTTCTTGACTCAGACTTCGTTACTTCAATTGGATTTTTCTCTTCGTCTTTTCTGTCTTTTGGAGTTTTTTGTCTATCGTCTTCAACTTCAGCGAATTGCAGTCTACTTTCGCTTGCAACTTGTCTGGCTGCTTCCTTGGCTTGAATTCGTTTACTGCGTCGTATATTATCTGATTTCGCCTCCATTGTATGTCTACCACAGTGCTGGTTAGTTCTAAACGATCGAAGGACCAATGTTATAGTCTTTACCTGGAATATTCTTATTTAATACGGGTCGAAGGGCCAATGTTATAGTCTTTACCTGGAATATTCTTATTTAATACGGGTCGAAGGGCGATTTTTTATTTAGTTTTTAAATTTCTTGTGAATTGAAACTTCTTGTGGAAAAGTTTCAGAATCCTGGATTGCGTCCAATTTCCACAAAAATTTTGGAGAACGTTCAAAAAGGCTCAAAATGAATAAAAAAATAGAAAATTTGGCGCGGAAACCATGAAAAAGTCATTTTTTCGAAAAGAAAATGTTAATAAGCACTCAATCCAGATTCCAAAATTCTACTCTGAACTGTTATTTTGTCAGTGTACATACCCGATTTTCCGATAGAACATTATTCACATACACCATTCTTTGAATTTATTAAGAAAATGTGCCCATATATCCTCCAAGTGAAGATTTTTATTTTATTCTTAGGTGGTGAGAAACAGACAAAGCAATATAGTTCATAGTTTGTAACGTCATTTTGACAGCTCTAGACTGTTTTGAATCTCAAACAACGTTGCCAAATTGAAAAATCAAGTACTTATATCTAATGTAGCCAAAACTACTAAACTCGCGTAAAACGTAATACCTACTTTTATTAAATCTATCCCAACCAAACCTAACTAACTTTGCGAAAAACAAATGTTTTTATTAAATCGATCTCAACCAAACCTAACTAACCTGACTGAACCTAACACATTCATTGTGGACCTATCAACAAGAAGGATGGATTTTGCAAAAGTTGAATCATTCGGGTATGTTCGGAGACTGTGGGTAGAACGAAATGTGGGTGCAACGACATGCTCCCAACCAAACCTAACTAACCTGACCCAACCTACCACATTCATCTTGGACTTATCGACAAGAAGGATGAATTTTGTAAAAGTTGATCATTCGTGTATGTTCGGAGACTGTGGGTAGAACGAGATGCTCCCATCTGAAACAACCTAACACCTAACCCGAGACCTATCCTTAACCTTATCCAGAAATTCATCAATTGCCTAAATAGGATCATTGGTCAATAACGTTTTCCACACTTTTTTGAAATTTGTTGATAGAAGGGTCTCTCAAATTCCTCGGCAGCAAGTTATAATAGAAACTTCCAGCCTATTCTGGCGACCGCTTGTAAGATAGATTTCGAAAACTTTTCAAGTGTATGTTATTGTGATTTTTTGTCGAATTACTGTGAACATCCGAGTTTTTCTGGATGTTTTCAATGTTTTTATGAACGTATAATGATATTTTCAATGAATAAATTTCCGATTCTCGATATTCTAGATTGAAAATCGGTCATGATTAATGAATAAGTACACGGCTACAAAAACTTTCTCGGAAAAACGTTTAAAATATAAAAAAAAAATCATGAAATCTATATTAACCATAAAGAGGTAGATTCCATTGATTGGAATTTAGAACCAACACCACGAAAGATCAATAAATAAACTGTACGAATCATTCAAATATGAAATTGTTGAATATAATTCACAATCTGACAACGTCGCTCCAATTCAATCGAAGCCGAAATGCCCGAAATTAATACAGCTAGTTGTCATTTCTAATGAAATCTTAATTGGATATCTGCAAAGAATGAACGTTATAAATGAACATTTGGGTGATATTCCTTGCAGAAAAATAAAGTTAGATATGTTTTCTTACAGAAAATGGTAAGTAAAGTGACAAATCAAAAGTGATTTTTTCGTTACATAACCTAAAATTTCACCCTTTTTTCCTTTTGAAAAGGAACTTGCTGTGGTTTCCGCGCCGAATTTTTGTACTTTTTATTAATTTTTAGATATTCTGAAGCTCCCCTAACAATTTTATCGAAATCCGAGGCAATCCAGCATTCTGAAACTTTACCCTTCTTGTCAATGTCAAACATATATTCATACTCTTTTTTTTTGGTAACATGATGCTAATACATTTCAATCAAATAAATATACAAAGTGAAACGAATATATAACAATGAATCTAAATCAAATCATAACACCCTGTATGAAAAGTGTATATTTCATTTTTGCAAGTGTTTCCTTTACATTTTGTGCATATCTTAAATATATAAGAAAAAACAGAAAGCTATGCCAAACAACAAAACTATGAAATGTGTAAAAATTTCTGAATGCAACATTGATAGCATTTTTTGGTAAACTATTTTTCCTTTAGTATATAAACAGTGCCTATCAGAGCTTGAATTTCTTTGTGAAACGATTTTCTCTTGAGTGAAGGTTCGAAAACTGTATACTCCAGTATATTTTCCTATTCCACTGTTTCCAACACCACCAAATGGAAGACTATAAACTATCGAATGCACGATTGTATCATTAATTGTAACACCACCTGATGAAGTTTTTGTGAGAATTTTTTCTATATCTGTTTTGTTGTTAGAGAAAATATATAAAGCAAGTGGTTTTTCGCCACCTTTAATGAATTGTATAGCATCATCAACAGATTCAACAGAAAGTATCGGTAAAACAGGCCCAAAAATCTCTTCCTTCATGACAGGGTCCAAAGGTTTTACATTGGTTACTATAGTTGGGCCAATGTATTTATCAGCAATGTCAATGTCACCCCCGATAACAACACTACATTCTTGCATTAAACTTGAGATTCTCTCAACATGTCTCTTGTTTATTATTCTTCCATAATCTTGAGAGCATTTAGGATCTCTTCCGTAAAAATCCTGCAAGATCCCTCTACAAGCTTCCACAAATTGCTTTTCAACATCTTTGGGGCAAAGAATGTAGTCAGGTGCTATACAAGTTTGTCCAGCATTCATATATTTACCCCACAGTATTCTTTTGGCAGCAGTATAAACATCTGCAGATCTATCTAGATAAACAGGGCATTTTCCTCCAAGTTCCAAGGTTACAGGTGTTAGATGCTTAGCAGCAGCAGCATGAATAATTTTCCCCACTATTGAAGATCCTGTATACAGAATATAATCAAATTTCTCCTTCAATAACTCTGTAGTTTCTGGTACTCCACCCTCATAAACTTGATAGGAATCAACATCCAAATACTTCTTTATAGTATTAGCCAAGAACTTAGACATAGAAGGTGCCAAGTCAGAAGGTTTCATGATCACACAATTTCCAGCAGCAATTGCACCAATAAAAGGCATTAATGTAGTAAGAAGGGGGTAGTTCCAAGTACCAATGACCAAAACAACTCCATAAGGATCATGTAAAATGTAATCTGAATCCAAATTAGTCAAAGGGTTCTTTTTTGGTTTCGACCACTCATTTATATGAATCAGTACATTTTTGATTTCATACAGGGCAGCATACACTTCTGTATAAATTGCTTCAAGTTTACATTTACCTAGGTCCTCAAAAAGAACATCAGTAATTGCTTCTGAATTTTCCTTCAACATCTTCTCCAGATATTTAAGTTGCTCAATCCTATATTTGATTGATTTAGTTTTCCCAGTGATAAAGGTCTTCCTGAGATAATGGACCAACTTTGCAGGATTTTCACTTACTGAGGACATTTCAACCAATCTTATATATCACAACTTGACTAAATGAAACACCTTTCTGAAAAAAAAAATCTACTTGGTACTTGCATTAATGTAACAATGATTATTAAAGTATATTATAATTCAAAAACCAGTTTTGCCTCGACCGAAGTTCAGGGCGTACGAGAATGTCCATTGACTCCTATTTACGGTATTTCATTTATATATATGTCACGGTCAAAAACAACTGTATCGCATCCGCCGCATCATGCCTTGCATATTTAATTAAATAGAGAGTAAGTGTTGTCACAGAGATTTTCGGGAGAGTGAAGAGTAGCACAGAAACTGAAAACAGTGTAGCTTTTATGGTTGGGTCGTTGGCTGTAGTAGCAAAATGAAATTTAATTTTTAATTTAAGGAAACGATAACTTAAGGCATTTTTTTGCGACGAAACAGTTTTGAAGACCGTTTTAAAACAATTTATACATCTACGTCATCATTTTAGGAGCCGAAAAAATGCAACGTTTCAAAACGTCACGTGTCACAGTTGTCATTCTATTTCACCTCAAAAAATTCAAATCAAAAATTTTTTTGATTGAATATTTTTATTGTCTATCTATTTGTGTGTGTTGTGTTCTTTTTTATTTCCAAATG
Source organism: Zygogramma bicolorata (assembly GCA_032362365.1). Classification (NCBI taxonomy): domain Eukaryota; kingdom Metazoa; phylum Arthropoda; class Insecta; order Coleoptera; family Chrysomelidae; genus Zygogramma; species Zygogramma bicolorata. Next base: position 50,371 of record JAVJAQ010005786.1, read on the forward strand.
GAGAAAGAGAGCATTATCCTAAGCCTTATTGAAGAACATAATTCTTATTATATGAATATTTTATGCCCTTATTTGGCTTCATAAGATGTAGTGGCTTTAGGCTCTCCAGAAAATGCATTCTGTTTACTGTTTTCGATGTCTATTATTCGCTGAAGGTACTGCTGCGCATATACATCATCTAAAATAGTTGAACAACATTCAGAATACAATAAAGGATTTGTTTTCATTGTCAGAAAAACTGAAAAGGGAACTTTTCTGAGCCGAATCATTCGAGCTTACCGTTCAATTTATTTGCAGTGTCTTTGTCCACCGTGAGCAAAAAGTCTCCTAAAATCACTTGAACCATATTATCCTCTTCCATTTTTGATTCTTTTGATTTCGAATATTTCGATTATTTACTTTACAACCAATAATCTATTAGGAGGAGGAGGAAAGTGAGGTTATATGTACACATAATTTTCTGACAGTCCCCTCGTAACCGTATTGAAACGGTCCAGGAGATGCTTTCGAAACGTTTTGAACCAGAATCAAGTGTGACGTCACTACTGGTTCAAGAAAATGGAGTGTTTCAAAACTGTTTCAAATAGTTTTGAAACAGTTTCTCGCAAAAAAATGCCTCAAACTCCAAAGTGTCAGCACGTGTCAGTGTCAAACGCGTAGGTAATGGCTGCGTCTAACAGCTTACAGCGATTCAAGCCGTTTCACAAAATTTGACATTTCACCATGGAAAACTGTCAAATTTTGTGCAGCAGCCTTAAGTGAGTATACGCTGTTGCTAAGCTATAATAGTGGTAGAATTCTGTTTCACGAATTCAATTATCGAAATGCTTAGAATATGCGTATATCGTCGGCACAGCGCATTGTACAGCCACAGTCTAAGCTACTCGACAATCGAAATCGAGAATTTAGAATCGGCCCAGATCCTGATTGGTCTCTGCCTAGCAACAACGCATACGTTCAGCGAACGTGTGGTTCAAGAATAAGGTCCCTGATATTTTTGTATCCATTTTATCTTTTTCGTCGAGCATTATAAGTAATTTGTGCTCGAATGTTTACCAATTATCCTTTATCCACATTCGCCATGTAGATTGTTCATATGAAGATCTTGTTGAATAAGAATATAGGTTGAATTTTTATGTTTTCTTCAGAATTATGTGTTTATGGATATGATATGAGGTTGGCTCAAGATATGGATACTTTCACATTCAGACTTGGCATAGCATTCCATTCACCAATGAAGAGCTAGCATATCAACATTGATATGCTGCATTGTTGATTGTTGCTAGTCCGTTTTACGTAAAATGGCAGATGCTAGATAAATTTGAATAGGTGCTATTCATGTCATAACCAGTTGGGAGAAGTTTCATTTTGTATAATGAGCATGATTCCCGCGGGGCGAGAAGAAAAACTATGAAACTGTTTGACAGGGGTCCAAGTTTTCCTATGCAACAGAAAATATTGGACACTCTCTACCTGACATCCTTGGAATATTCAAAAATTTATGATAAATGTCTGTGGAAAAGATAAAAACGAGAGAATGAGATATCTTTCTCTTTTTGAAGAAAATAAACTGAAAATTTGTCAACACTAATGTATCACCATTCTGTGTTTAGAATGGAAGTCAGGGATTGCAGATTAATGCATATTGCACTAACTATATCCTTACCTGAGAACAAGTTTAAAGGGTCCTTAGGAGTTCCAAATGGTAAAAAGTACATGAGGTTTATCTGCTACATTTTGAAATTTTAATATTTTTAAGATGTAATCGTTGTTGGAGTGGTACGGCTTGTAGATAGGCAAAAAGAAAATCTTCACACCAAGCTCATAGACGGAAGATAATGAAGTTGCTGAATACTAAATGAGGACAGATAATAACAATAATTTAGAAGTGTGAGATTTGTTTTATTCAAGTAAAGCATACAGAAATAAGCATAGCCAGTGTAAGATCGGCGTACTGCACACTAAAGGTTTACGTTTAAGAAAAAACTAGGGTTCTAAAGGTTTTATGAAAACAAAAACTTTTTTTTTACCGGGTGAAATAATATCACAATCCATGTAGTTAGTAGATAGGTACATGTGAATAAAATAATAGGTGAAAAAAATTATTCTTATTCAATTATAATATGAATGAAATGAATTATTTCAGCGAGAATGAATCTCTGAATACAGAAATAAAAAAATTCCTGTGCAGAAAACTTCTGAATATAATTTGAGGAAGTGATTTTGAACTGTTTTTTTTCCAAGACTATGCATTAAGAATACTAAAGTAATCATTGAAAAATTAGCAAACACCTGAACAGAAATTAATCAGAAAGCAATGCAATAAGCAAATAATTTGAAAATAATGGTAACACCCTTTATTCAGAATGTGAATAAAAAGCTAAGCCAAATGATGTATTTTTTTGAATATGTGGAAATCAATATAGTACATTTGCTAATAGAATTAAGACAATTCAAAATAATAATAGTCTTTTTTTTCAAAAAATAAAACGTGGGTACACAGGAAAAAACTGTCCTGAGAGCTATTTGTAATCATCCCCATTACAATTTTATAACAAATCTATATATGTTATCAAAAATTTTATTCATCCAATACATTTATGGTGTTACCAATGAAATTTGCAATTATTGAATTCTCATTCTATCATTAACCCTGGCGTTGTAGAGCCTTCTTATCTAGTGTATTGCATGTCGTGATATATTTTCATTTTGAGGATTTTTCAGTTTCCTCATTTCGAGCGTCTTGTTTGAAGGGCACTTGGTTGATTTTTTTGTTAAGGTTACAAAAAAATAATTGTTTTTTTTATTAATCACATGCAAATTTGGTAAAAGCGCTGATGATGTAAATGGCTCATCTTCTGATATCTTGATTTTTGATTGTGAGCTTTCAAAACATGTACAATTCTTGTGTGATTCCAGGTAATTGAAGATATCTAATAACATAATTACATAGCTGGGCATTAACTCGTTAATCCGTTAATCGTTAATTAACGAAGTTAACATTTTGATTAACGGCGGATTAACTTTCAAGTCAACTTTTAAAAAGGTTAACGGATACGTTAACTTTCGTTAATATGCAGAAGTCCGTTAATCGTTAATTCGTTAATCGTTTCCCATTATAATAATAGTAAACCTCACATCAAATAAGTTCAATGTCAAATTTCTTCTTCATCATACGTAACATTTTTTCGCTCGATTTTCTCTTTAACGAAGCTATGAGCTAAATGAGCTGCTCAATATGCACGCTCTGTGAATAAATGGACACCAATGTTATCGCTCTGCGCGCTCGATATCTTCGATTTGGGATGAAAGAACGATTTTCAGTGGATGAGCGCAGCCGAGCTAAGAGAGCTTGCTCGATATGATCGCTCAGTGAATAAATGGACACCTATGTATAAGCTCGGAGAGCTCGAGTTGTAATAAACGAACGGCTTCGAGCAAAGTGAGCCTTCATAGCTTAATGAAAGAACTTAACTTTCAGTGGCGGCTCGTGGTATTTGAAAATGGTGAGGCACAGTTAGAATTTTTTTTCAAGCAAAGTTAGAATTTAAAGTTAGTCTAGTGGTCACTCTACTCCGTCAGTTGTGTAATACCATTTGTAAAAAAAATTATAACATTACACGGCAATACACGGCCAGCAAAATAATTTGTTTAACGTTACACTACCAGTAAGCCAGTCGCACTTTTCGTACCAAGTGTTTTGAAAGCTCCGATTTGATTTCCCAACTCCACCGATAGTAACAAGACGTTTACTTAAATCTGGACAAGGTCGCTTCACTTCTTTAACTATGTATAATTTATCGTCATAGAAATGACTTGAAAAATTCTGCTCATTTACCAAAATATTAACAAGATCACAAGTATTGCGAATGTTTACATTTACCCGGGGAAGTTGTGACGTTGTGCTAGGTCCCGCTAAATCCATTTTTCGGTAATAAGTAATGTAATATTTTAGAAAAACCACCGAGATTCACTGCTCACCGAACCGAAAACTATCTATTATAATAAAAAAGTGTGCACCGTGCACTTTTAACCCTCAACTGAAACTCAACCTGTTGTGCTGTTGACCTAAAAATTTACTAGCCTAGCATTAGCATTAGACTCATTAGACGCAGACGCTCCCTCCCCGAAAGACAATCGGTCAGTTTTCGTTAATTTTCGTGTCGCTCACGAGGCTTGCCTCTGAAAACGAAGTTTTTACGCGTATTTTGAAGCTATTTATAGATTGGGCTGTTGTCATACAGAACAATTGTAATACACTAGACAAAGAAACGCAGAGGCAAGCCTCTATCCATATACCACCTGAAGCAGAAATGAGATGGATGATATTTATAGTGAAACGCGGTAATTGACGGCGGCAGGACCGTATTTTACTAATTTAATAATAATTCTAATTGATATAATAATGAATGCAAATAGTAAAATCATATAAATTCGTGATTTATTTAATTTGCAAATTATTGGTGAGGCACTGCCTCATCTGCTTCATAGGAGAAGCCGCCACTGTTAACTTTTATAATATTGAAGTGTCAATTTCACGTTGGACTGTGTTGCCAGCTTGTGCGGCAGGATAGAACTCAGTTCTATTGAACTCGACTTTCGTGAACGTAGGATGTGCTGGTATTGCACTGTAATGTAGAACTTAGTTTAACCTCAGTTCAACTGAGCTTAGTTTTTCTCAGATTTGGTTAATTTACCCCTATGTTGCGTAGAGCGTTGAAAAGAGTAAAGTGTAGTTTGTGGTAGAGTAGTATGTATTACACTGATTTTGCTCGAGTTCTACCAAAAGAAATCCGCTATATAAAAGATAAATATTTAAGAAATATTGTATTTTGTATTTATTTTTTTCAAACCAGATCTTATTGTAATGTGGTATTGAAATGAAATAACTTATTTTCATCCTTGTTAATCCATTAGATTATTAATTTAACTGACACCAAAGGCTTGCTTATGAATTTGGGGCTTTTTAATCGTATGAACTTGAAGGTGAGTTGATTTTTCAGAAGTTCAAATTTGTTTTTAATGTAGAACATTTCTATCATATCCTAGGAAAGCAGTGAAAGTAAAGGGATGTATTCAGAATGGACATCCCTGAGTTTAACATCACAACAGAAGGGCAATGACAACAGTGTGTTGGAAAAGTTTGGGCTGCCAATTAGTAAGGATGTTACTTTGGGTCTTGTTCATCAGCTTGCAAGTAATTTGGGAATAACGCATCCACCTGAACCGAGTCCTCTTACATCTGATAAAGATGTGAGTTATCAAATTGAAGGGTTTCGAAAAAAAAATCGAATTTCTCATAGGTACAATGGTGTATGGAGGTGGTTTGTTTTGGTCTTTCACTACCACTAGCCGAACATGAAGCCATTAAGGATTGTGTCAATATCTACTGTGAATGGCTCACAAGCCTTCTGCCAAGTCCCAAAATATGTGTTCCTCAACCCATTTTAGATGATCCAAACATATATGCCAGACAAATCATTGGCCATTTACACTATCTCTTTGTTCCAAGGAAAGGAGAAGGTAAATACCAAAAATTATTCAAAATCTTTTTCACCCACTAACATTTTTGTTCCTGAACAATACGGCACAATTTGATCATTTATCTCAACTAACAGATATTATTAACCAATTGTTGTTTTTTTCAAGACTGGCCCTTTCTCTATCAGGATTTAGGTAGTATATATGTGTCATTTCAAAGGCTTCATTCAATTGTCAATCAGAATATTTTATGGCTTTTATGGATTACAAATTTAACTGATTTCTCTTCCATAAAAGGTATCCACTTCCATTGGTCTGATTACTTAACCTTACGAATTGTTCTAAAAGTGTTAGAGAGTTCCACAGGTTTTCATCTGGGTCCACTCCTCTTCAGTTTATATACATCAGCTGCCAAAAAGTCTGACAATTCATGGAAACTTTCATTATTGATTTTTCAAGACAATTTTATGCTTTATTAAAATATCAATAACAATCCAAAATGCAGTAAACTACCCTTATTCGTTGAAATATTGATAATTTTATTGTTTAAAATGTTGGAGATACGAACTATGGTTAAAATGTATTTATTTTATAGTATGTAGTTTCGAAAAAAAATGTTTATACATACATTTTCTGATGTGTACAACATGAACCCGAGGTCCAAATGCTGCACCACCCTCTAATTCGGAAGTTGTGTCTCCTCAAATGGCACATTTCACCTCGGTAAAATTCCATTAATCAGGCTCCGCCTCAAAAATAAAAAATTCAAATGAAATTTTTGGGGCTCTCAACTCGTTTCGGAGATTCGGCCCCCCAAAGACAGGGAATCGGGGTTTACGCCTATGTTTGTTTCTGAGCCAATTCCGCTCAAAATTCCTCCTTCCTTCTATCAGCACAATATACACATTCTATATCACCTTCTTCATCACTTTCCAACCGAATTGTAAGCATTTTTCACTACAAAAATCTAAAAGGTAAATCGTCAACAGAATTCGAGGTTAGCGATGCGCGTTCTACTCTTTTGCTAACCTCGAATTCTGTTGACGATTTACATTTTAGATTTTTGTAGTGAAAAATCAAAAAATGCGTATAATTCGGTTGGAAAGTGAAGAAGAAGGTGGTATAGAATGTATATATTGTGCTGATAGAAAGAAGGAGGAATTTTGAGCGGAATTGGCTGAGAAACAAACATAGGCGTAAAACCCCGATTTCCTGTCTTTGGGGGGGCCGTATCTCCGAAACGAGTTGAGAGCCCCAAAAATTTCATTTGAATTTTTTGTTCAGGATGCCAAAATACGTAAGTTCCACAATTTTTTTTTATTTTTGAGGCGGAGCCTGATTAACGGAATTTTACCAGTTGGGTATGGGCGTCAATGAGGTTGAGGTGAAATGCCACTATACCTATACTGATATGCAAGCGGATTTCAGTTTCTGGTATCTGATTGGTAGGTAACAACAGATAGCCGAACAAATACCTGCTTCGCTTATAAGATACCTTACAAAGTCTTAAGTCGAGGCATCACTGCAAGCCTTTATACATCAGCCATAAAATATTAACTGTCACTTGTTTATACATAATGGAAACAGTATGCCTAAGGCTGGCTTCTGATTGTCTAAATTTAAATTTAGACCAATCAGAAAGCTATCTGATCGTCGGACGATCGGATTTCGGATTCGGATCTGTCTGAATCTAGCCTAATTCATGAAAATGAACTAGCATGTACACTCCCAGTACAAATTGTCACAACAGCAAATATCACCATATGCTTCACTTACCTATTACAGAATTCTCCTTGACTCAGTAATCTCTGATTTATGAAAGTATTAAAGTATATAATCGCCCTCCTACCAATCAAAAAAATAGCACAGATAGCAAAAAGTTCCCAAACACAGTTGAAGATCTTTTGATTAAAAAGGCTTATTTTTCGATCCATGAATTATACTGTGATAACCTGTAAATTCTACTTGATTAATCAATGTTCACCTAATGTATTATTTGTGAAATTGCGATATTTGTATTTTTTATATTTTATGACATTTTATTTTTCTCCAAGACTGCTAATAAGATACTTATCTTCCGACAATAAATGATTGATTATAAAAAACTAACGAAAGTTTCTGGGTGGCAGATGTCGCCATATAGGTTCATTCGACAATTTTCTGGAATGCCTACTACACGGCTTAACCCATCCTAACCTCCAAATTATATCCGAAATTTCATTGTGAAAAATGGTTTAAATTCGATAAGGAGTCATGAATAACGTGGAATGGTAGAGGGGACCTCACCAATAAATTCTTGCATGTTTCAATCTTATAATATTTTGCAAAAAAGAAGGCGGAATATGTCCTTTCCTAATTTTGAAGGGCCTCAACTTACGAACGAAAGGTGACTTGCGTGTGGACCTCAAATTTGTGCTTTACTCATAAAAATACGCGAGTACGATCAAAAATGTTCTCAAAACTAGGTGATATAATATTTATACGAACCTTTACATTTTTATAAGAACTAGGGCGGATTGAAACAGCTGCCTGGCATTGAATTTATGAATGAACACCGAAATTTTGATTCCTGTCTGGGTTGAGACAAATCTCATTCGGTGCAGGTCATTTCTCACGGCTTTGCCGTACGCTGTGCCCTCTGTTAGAGAGCTCCTGTAGTTGGCCTACTAGGAGTTTGAAATTTTGGTCATCCAGAAAAAGGCATTTCACCTTTGAGATTTACACCAGATTCAGGTTTTTGCTCGCAAGGAGCAGACAGTTTGAAATGGTTTATGATCGCAAGTCCTGCCGAATATCACTGATGGTACCTAATACGGGTCAAAACAGGTGTCAGGGTATTGGATAATGTCCAGAGGTCTCGGTAGTATAAAGTGGTCTCTGGAGTGTATCAAGCGGAAGACGGGGGTTCGTCAGCTGGTCAACGGAAACAAACAATTTCAGAACAAATTTTTTTAGATGGGGCGACCTGCGGGCGAGACTTCTCGCGCGTGGACACTGGGTGTGTTTCCGAGATACTGGAGCTACATATATCCCGTTCAGAGGCTGTCGCGCGTGCAATGAGCGGGACTCATCTTACAAATGGTATAACCAAACATACTTACAAATGTTATTCGATTCTCATCAATAATGCGATGTCTTCAAAATACGCATGTTTAGAACGCTAATGCGATATCATCGTGCGATATTCATAATTTCGATGCGATGTAACGTGTTTGCTGGGTTATCTCCCTAAAGATAGGAACTAGGAGATTCTGCTAATGGAATCAGCACCTTAGTGATCTGGTCTTTACCAGCTCTTTTCCGGATTGTTTTTTTTAACGGCCGACGTTTTTCTGTCAATGACAGCGATGTCCGATTTTGCTTCCGTTAGGTGGCGCAAGTGAATTGGGGGTCAAATCATAGAACCGAAACAAACTGACCCCGATATTCTGTTGCTCCACCCCTCATTTTGTTACATTTGGAAGGAAAATAATGGAATAAGATGGCGTTTAAATCGCCAATGAAATGACCTTCAACCTAGCTAGCGCCATATACTTCGAGATTTTTAGAATACTTGTCATTTCTCATGGCTTGTTTCGTTCTCTCCAGAACCAGAATTTAATTAGAGACCCCTTTTTTGATCTCATCGGATATAACATGAAAAACCTGATCAACAAAATATATTTTGTTTTCGGCCTCAATCTGTTCACAATTTATTTGAAAAAACTCTAGTAGGTGTCGTCAAAAAGACAATAGTGACGTCAGTTTTGTCACATTCATGAATTTCGAAAAAGAAACTCGTTTCATTTTTACAAGTTCAGGTTGGCATTGAATATGGTTGACAATGTTCCTTGCTGAATGGTAGTGGTTCGGACTTCCGTTGTCTATTAAGTTAACTGTATTGTTATAAAATCTTATAACATGAAAAAATGTCAATTAAACCGAATATTTCCATCGTATGTTAAAAATCCCATATGAAGCGGGACATTTTCGATCAATTACAGGGAATATTTCCATCGTATGTTAAAAATCCCATAAGAAGCGGGACATTTTCGATCAATTACAGCGATAAATTCCCGGCGGGACATTTTCGGGCTGGTAAATACCCGGTAGGTATCGAAAAATACCCGCTCGGTCAGTGTATCTATAGTAACGATTGTTAAAATGTACATTTGTCATCTTGACAGGCATAAATACTGAAATTTAAACGTCGTTGTTTTAACTCCGGAAATATTCTACCGAATTACACTCGTGCATCAAAATAAACCTGATAATTTTCCATTCAAGCATGTTGTCAGTAAAAAAACTGCATTCGGTTATTTTCATATTTTGCTAAAAGAGCCCTCCTCCTTCGGAGTCGGGCTCTTTCGACAAAATATGAAAATAAACTCATGCAGTTTTTAGACAACATGCTTTCATGGAAAATTATCGATAATTTTGAAGCACTTGTGTAATTACTCCCGATAAATTTCGAATAATCAAATAAAAAATAATAATTAAATCACATAACCGAACAGCGATGCTGTTACGGTTGGCTCCGTTACCATCGAAAATCGTTCCCAGTCCCTTGCATTAATGGCTGCATCCCCAAAACGAAATCAGAATTTCGATGTTCAAAAAGATTGCGTTCACAAATCCAGTGCCAGACAGCTGTTTCGAACCAACAGGTCTCATCAGTGACACTTGGCTGGACTTGCAAAGAGAATGCTTTCCAAACTGACTGGACTGATTTTTGTAACTGCGCGGATTAATAGAAAATTGCAACGCGAAAATAATTCCGGAAATAATTCAAACTCTAGGTAGAGTAAAAGTGGAAATTAAAGATGTATCATTCGCATAACCTACGAAATGATCGGAAGGATTTGATGATGAAAATGTACTGATTGACACAAATAATAATGCTTGAAGCACATACTTACACTGCTTTCTGTACTTTTCTCTTGTTGCATGCTATTAAGTTCCAAAATATTGATCAACGAACCTCTATTTATCATGATTATAGGCTTGGATACAATTCACAGGCAGGCTGTTTTCTGTCATAGAGTTTTGAGGACTTTACAACAAATATCTCATGAATCCAAATTACTGGAAAAGGATACTTGGGAGGCATTATTGTTGTTTCTCCTGGCAATTAATGATACTCTGTTGTCTCCTCCCACAGTCAAAGATGACGTAGCTGATCATTTGTGTGAAAGGGTACTTAGTGTTCTCTTTGAGGTAAGAACTATAATTTTTATATACACATACACTGTTATGGACTTGATCATCATCCTGTATTGAAGCTCCAGAGTTGATTTGTTTTATATAGTTACTAATGTTTATCTTTCATTTTGTCAGTGGTTGAAAAAATAAAAAAGTCCAAAAGTAAAAACTTTATTTCGCCAAAAATAAGTGTTTTGCCCAAACATACACTATGAAAATTCAAAGAGTACCTCATACAACGATTCTTTTAAACTTTTCCATCACATTATTGAATCTCAAATAGTATATTACGTAAAGAGGAGGATGAACTAACGAAAGTAACTGGCCTTATCCTCGAGTTGCTTACTGTAATTTTTCCACTTCCACTGTGCTTGTGCAGTAATTTCTGGTGGTGTAGTACCAATTTCTTCGTTTTCACTCATTTCAATGATTGACAAGACAGTGAATGTAGTAATGGCGACTAATACCCTAAATATGTGATTGTATGCATTTTGTGGGGAAAGCTAATTATTGGTGGAAAATGTTGAGTTAGGTGCCAGAAACAGCCCAGTAAAATTCCCACCCCCAATTCTGTGGCACGTTCTGTCTCCCAAAAACAATTTTTAACAGGAAATGAACTCATAGGAAAAAAAAATTCTGATCCAAAATTGTTCCTCATGAAACTCTACATAGGATGTAGTCTATGCCTAATCTTTGTGCGACAAGCTTTGTGAGAGATAAGCAGTTTCATAGTTTTGGCATATCTCAGAATTAAATACCTCTAGTAAAAAAATGTGTGCTGTAAAAGTAGTTGATCAATACATTATGATTTATTGTATACAGAGCTCACCTGGGCTGGATGATGGTGGAAGTTGGCATTGAGATATCTATTGATGTGCTTGGGTTTTCGGTAGACAGTATGAGTAAAGTAATTGTTGGATTTTGTGATATGGACCTCTAAAAAGGGAATAGTGTTGTTTATCTCCATTTCCATAGTGAATTTTATATCGGGATGATAATTGTTAAGGTGATTGAGGAAGGTGTGAAGGTTTTCGGATCCATGAGGCCAGATAGCAAAGACATCATCCACATAACGCAGCCAACACGTCGGCTTCAATGCAGATGTGTCAAATGGCTCTAGACTCAAAATCTTCCATGTAGAGGTTTGCAAGTACTGGCGAAAGAAGAGAACCCATAGGGGCGCCTATTACTTGTTTGTGAAATTTGCCCTGGAAAAGAGAGTATGTACTGGACATACAATGACTAATGAAGTTAAGCGTGTCTTGGGAGATTTGATGTTTGGTTTTAGCTAGAGCTTGTGTTGGTGAGGCGAATGCACTAACTATGGGCCGGAGTGGAATGTTCGGCTTGTGTATTTTGGGAAGGCCATATGTTCGAGGTGTACGTGAAGATTTGTCCGTGGGAATCGGAGATTTCTTCAGGTCAATCGGAATATTGGAGTTGTCGATAGTTTTTGTATTTTTTCTAGATAGGTTGTAGGGTCTCTTGCACTTATTTGGTTTTCAGGAGAGTTAATCCTGTTATTTTATCAATGTAGTCTGTGATATTGAGGATTACAGTGGCGTCTCCCTTGTCGGCCGGGAGAATGATAATGTCGGAATTGTTACGAAGGTTTTTGAGAGCTTGTCTTTCGACCGAGGTGACATTGGAAGGTGGGATTGTTGCTCTTTTCAGGGAAGAGGCGATATCTTGCCGGGCTTCTTCGGCTGTGTTTTCGAGAAGATGAGAGATATATAGCTGATTCTGTCTGAGTTATGATGGTTTCGATTGGAACGGATTTCGGTTCAACAGAGAAGTTGAAATCTTTCGATAAAATTGCATGGGCATTTTCAGATGAAGTCTTTTCGGAAGCGATCGCAATTAATTGATTTGAATCCACATGTATTCGAAATCAGCATTCACCTAACAGCTGTCAAATACATAAAGAAAGCTTTAAAATAGTGGGAGTAGAAAATCTTCCTAATAATCTACTTGTGTGGGCGTTCAAAAAGATACCTATATTCTCACGTATTTTTCATTTCAAATTGACTTTTCGCAAGATTCAGGTCACCACATGCTTTCCAAACTAGAGTTGGGGCCTTTTCGCCTCTAACAATGAAATACTTGATATTGTACAGGACCCCTTTTATAACACTTTTTACTGTAGCAAAGAGTATTGACCTATCATTTCCATGAGTTAGTAACAAAATGTCATACCATACAATATTGTCTTTCCTAAGACCCAACCTCTTGATTTATAGCGGTGGCATACAATTACAGCTAGTACCTGTATGAAGCTTCAATGTTTTCATCATCACTGATTATAGTACAAACTGACCAAATATTATTGTTAGGAGAATAATGTTGAGTATTCACACTATCTATAGTTATATTATCAACAAAAGACACAAAATCATATCATAAACATTTGACTATTTGACTTTTGTTTTGACATATACTGACGATTATAATTACCGTTATAGCTCCAAACTTATTCACACCCTTCAGTTAAATAATTTGGCTGAGAACAATTGGCACATATTTTGCCTCAAGCAGGACAGTTGCCTCAACCATGTTTGCGTGTACATTTCATGCCGTCATGCATCGACGCAGAAGCACTAACCTAAGACACTAACCTTTTCTATGGCGGATTCCCTACTTTTCCAGTTTTATATTGTCGTGAAAGTGATATTCTATGACTGCATTTCATCAACTTGCTTATCATTCTTCAATTCTTTCGCTTGATGTCAACTTATTTCTGCAGCTCTCCAAATGTGTTTTACCTTTTCAAAGTCGAATTGGACTGCTGCAGTAACCTTCCTTGGATTGAAAAATTGAAGATTCTGCTCACAATTTTATCCCTTATATGTTATATATTTTATCCCCAGATCATTTGAGGGGATTGAAGCTACAATTCGATGCTAAAATTTTGATTTCTGTTAGAAAGTGATCGACACCCTCACTTTTTTCCTGAACTCAAGTAAAGGATTAGAGATCGAATGTTTCATTTTTTATCGGCTCAATATTTTTTAAAAGCATAATGTCATATTGGGGAATGGCTTTGTTACGTTCCATGGTTGGGGAGTTCGGAAATAGCCAAGCTGCTCTTGAGGTATGACGTTGAGAGTTAGTAACAAGGTCCACTTGTTGGACCTCAGTCGAAGTCAATGATGTTTAGTATGAAAATGCCATAATTAGCATTTACTACACCTCAAGTACAGACTAGCTCCATTCCATCTACCTTAGTTGCCGAGTTACAGCAGTTTCTGAGTTTAAGGGTGAAATATTTTTAAAGGGGGTCAGGAAGGGCAACTGCACGGGGGATTCGGTGGCAACTGCCCTAAAAATGACCTTAGGGGTCTATTGAACCTTCGTACAAAGTGGCGTTCCTAAATCATTTTTTGCAAGGTTGTTGCCCTTAACGTCCCAACTATATCGTATATATTATCGGGTTGCGTCTCAATTGTAATGTTAGCTAATTCTGTAATCGCAGGGTTGTCATGTCACAGATTTGTTTGCGGGGTAGCTATTACCCGGCATGCAAGGCCTTCAAAGATAAAGAAAGTTTCCTTTAAGCATCTTGCTTTCTGTTGCTCGTTTGTTTCAGAATGAACGGTATCGATCCTAACTTACTTACCGTTTTTAATATATCAAAGGGTGTTTCACTTCGGAAATCCAGTGTAACCCCCGTAATATATACAGATTATTATTATTATCATCGGATGATTGATTTTTGCACCATTTTTATACAGCTTATCAAACTCAACATTGGCTTCTTGTCCCACAGTGCGCAATACGTTGTTATATTTCTATGCCAAGATGAAACAGACAATGGTAAGATTCTCACTACCAACGGATTAACAAACTCTCGACGCGTGTTTCACTGTATGATAGCTTCCTTAAGCAGGAATAATAATATGTGATAAGGGTATAATAATTTTATAATATAATAATTATTATAATTTCTGCTTGAGAAAGCAATACACGTGTCGCAGTTATATGGAGCCGTTGTCAGTGAGAGTCGTACAAAAAATTAGTATTTTTCGTTTAATTCATTAGAATAAATGTGAGGAGATATAGCTACCCTAACAACGAATTATATTCTAGATTTGGTTGGTTGCTTGTGCGCAATGTTTTCCGTCCCCTCCTCTGTGGAAAACTCTACAAGAATCCTGTATGAACTGGAGACATAGAGTAGCTCTCATAGAACAATGGAATCGGGTGAATTTGGCGTTAACTTCCAGAGTGCTTGTATTCATGTATGGTCCTTCTTTTCCGGAATTGAAAATAGGTGGGTGATTGTAATATTTTCAACCGGTTAACTTGAATCGAGACGAATAGACCCTTACATGGACACTCGATCTAAAATGGCAGGATGTCCTTGGCTTTATCTTGCCAGGTGACGCTATAGTTTAGGCGAACCTGCTTCTCAATCTTTCTAACAACCGTTAACAATGTCACCGTGAGATACTAACAAAAATCTCGATTTTGCCTTATGAAATTAACCTCTTCTGTCACATTCATGAAAACTGGTCTACTTTTCAGGAGAAGAAGATTTAATACCTCCTGGAATGTCGAATGATTGTATTGCTCAAAGTTGGTATAGATTCCTAAATACAATTGGTAATCCTGTTAGCCTGACCAAACCTAAAGTGAGTATATTATCCGCTTTCTTTTCATTATTGGATCATGATTACCGAATTATGATTCGTTTGTTCAGTGTTAATGATTGGGAAACGTTGTTGAATCAAAGAATCCAAATTCAAGAACATGATTTGAGAGTGAAACGTATTATTTATGTGTGCACCCACCAATATAAATAATAATACACACAAACTATGCTTCTGGATACAAATCTACAAGGGTTTACTAGATAAAGTATTTTTTCCATGAATGTCCTATGTTGTCTGTCCGTAAATGTATAAAAAACTTCTAGTTTCCCTTATGGGAGAACCGAGTACCTTGCGTATCGACCAATCCTGATTTTGCATCTACGATTGATTATTTACGAAGTGTTGCCAGAGCTGGTGATCTACTACTAGATCTGACTAGTTCTATCAGTCTTTACTTATTGAGTACATTTCCACAATGGTTAGCTTGAGGTAAATAAATTCATTCTCTTATTATATATATATTTTTTTCATTAATACATCATATGGTACATTTTAGGTCTCACTTTCTATTGTACGGGTTATTCAAAGTGTCTGCTATTTGTCAAATAAGATAATTTTGCCAAGCACATTCTGAAAATAGTACTACTGGTAATTTTCATTCATCATAAAAAGATGCAATATGCAATAATATACTACAAAATACAAATACGGAAACTTGTGATAAAGATTAAAATCACATACATCACATTTCGAATAGTTTACCAAATTCGTGTTATTTTCAATTGTCTTTTCAGCAATTCTATGTACAGAAACGTTGCAGGTTCATTAAACTCACCAAAGCTGTACCTCGACCTAATTATGTATAACTGCAATCTTTCAGTACATTTAACTATAATAATAATAATAACAAAGTTTATTCAAAATTCATAAAAAAGAGCATATACATCAATTTGTAAAAAGGTGAATAAACAGTTCAATTATACCCGCGAAGTTAAAAACTTGTTGCGAGAGATACGAATTACATTTATGTATAATATATTTGATAAATTTGTAGAATTCAACAAATTAATATTGAAAAATTAACTAATTTTCTTAACTGATTTCATGAAATAAATTTCGACGTGTTTCTTGAATCCATTTGTTAATATGTAGTTTCAAAGATACTAATGACTTGATCATTTTTATATGATTTGGAATCAAATCATAGTAGAATGGCAATAAATATTTAAAATTTTTCTGAGACATTGTTGTTTTAACTCTATTTTTCAATGTGATATTATTTTTATTCCTTGTATCATAAATATGATTATTGAAATTTATATTCATTTGTGTTTATGGATATAAATCATGATGTTATATCCGAATAATTGTCTTATGTCCATTTTATGTGTTTCTATGTTCAGATTTTCACTTGGATACAAATAAGACTTATTATATGTGTTTGTCCCATTTCAGATGTTTATCAATTATAACTCCTAAGTACTTATTGATACTATCAGTTTTTTCAATGCTAGTATTATCATGAAGTATTAGTGGTCCTAAGTCCTAAGTATGCTGTTCATATATGAACAATTGGATAATTAATGATGATACACCAATTTGTATCAAACTCAATTTTGGGGACATCATTAGTGAGCATATATTGTTCGATGTAAGATGTCATGCTTTCCATTGAACTACTTGAGGCTACCAACATTTCA
Source organism: Zygogramma bicolorata (assembly GCA_032362365.1). Lineage (NCBI taxonomy): Eukaryota > Metazoa > Arthropoda > Insecta > Coleoptera > Chrysomelidae > Zygogramma > Zygogramma bicolorata. Next base: position 67,325 of record JAVJAQ010005786.1, read on the forward strand.
TGGCGATCCTGCTAGTCCAGCGCAATCAATGTGAGGAGAAGAAAACAACCGGTTAAAAATGTGTGGATCGAAAGTTACAAACGAAGAAAGACTACTGATACAAACTGTTGGCATGTGATCAAATTATGCAAATCAATCCAGTTCCACTGAATTCACACACACCGACGGAATGATAATTCCAATTTTAATATTCATTACAATTGTTATCATTTATTTTATATGGAGAAAAATACAAGATGGTATGAAGAAATCAATGGAACGACAAAACGCGTTAAGCGAACTTCGAAGGTCTCGTGAAGGTGTTTATTCAAACTGGAGAGGAGAATATGAGAATAGGTCAGTACCCAGGGCTCAAGAGCACCAAAGATATTCTGAAGGAGTTCGCAGGAGCTGAAGAACATGTGGTGTAATTTGAGGAAAATCTTCGAAAAGACTCTTGTATGTCATTCTTTGAGGGAATAGACTAATATTATATGTTGTCTTTTTGCTTGAAAGTGGATGATAATGTTCCTTGCTGAATGGTAATGGTTCGGACTTCCATTGTCTGTATTTTTTAACTCTATTGAAACCTGTTGCTAAGAGCGGAAGGATTAAAATGCAAATCAAGTGAGAAAATCAAAGAAAATACTGTTGTTACAAAAAACCTAGATATCGAATATGAAATATGAGTCAAAAAAGAATTTTAAATAACGAAATAAATGAAATAATATTGTGACAAGAAAATTGAGGTATCGGATATGAAATACTAATCATAAAATGTAAATAAAGAAATTGAATGGAATATTATGAAAACATGTTGAAACCAAGTTTCCAAGTTGAGTGTACTCACGACGTTTCGATTGCTGGTATCCGCAATCGTTTTCGGGTGATGACTAACAATATTTCGAGGTGTGGTCGGTTATAAAGCCCCCGATTTCCCTATGGTTCCATGCGAGTGCGGCAAATCAGGAATAGCGGAGCATGTTTGGACAAACCATCACAGCATCAAATGGTCTGAAGCCGAGGTCATACACAAGGAGGAGCACTGGTTTAAGAGGAAATTCAAGGAAGCCGCCTACATCCTCAACAACTACGCATTCAGTCATTCCAGCGTGGAGATCCGGAATGTGTGGAGGCCGCTTATCCAAGGCATGGACCGGCTGCGGTTCGATGAGGGAAAATCTCGCGCCAATACATCCATTTCCCGCTGAAGATCGATCGGCACACTTCCAGTAGTAGCACCCGCTCGCCCCCTTGGTAGTAGCACCCTTTCCCCCACCATAGGGAAATCGAAGGGCTTTATAACCGACCAGACCTCGAAATATTGTCAGTAATCACCCGAAGACGATTGCGGATACCAGCAATCGAAACGTCGTGAGTACACTCAACTTGGAAACTTGGTTTCAACATGTTTTCATAATATTTCATTCAATTCCTTTATTTACATTTTGTGATTAGTATTTCATATCCGATACCTCAATTTTCTTGTCACAATATTATTCCATTTATTTCGTTATTTGAAATTCTTTTTCGACTCATATTTCATATTCGAAATCTAGGTTTTTTGTAACAACAGTATTTTCTTTGATTTTCTCACTTGATTTGCATCTTAATCCTTCCGCTCTCAGCAACAGGTTTCAATAGTTAAAAAAAATACAGACAATGGAAGTCCGAACCATTACCATTCATGTTGTCTTTTCTTATAAATTATCGTTTAGGGATTCTTGAAAACTGTGATATCATATATCTAGCAGCAATAAATAAGATAAAACGTTTCGCTGCTTTCACTGATTTTGCTAGTTGTGAAATGTAATTTCACATTCTTTATAAAACCCAATTTTATATACTTCAGGTGATAAGTCAAACTCAGAAATTTCTTCAGTTTGCTATTAGTACGGATGGCGTTGTTGATCCATGTCAGCATCCATGTCTACAAGCGCTGCCGATAATTTTCCTTAAAGCCATTAAGGGAATCGCCGGACAAGTTGACGCGTTTTTGGGTTTGTATATATGTCAACTACGTTATCGATATTTTCATTCAAAATGTTCTTCGAGGATTGACTAATTTTTATAGTGTTGAGGTTTATTCATTTCAACATTAGCCTGGAATATGTTATCTACCACCTGAATCAACATTTGTTTATCTCAAATTATTTTTTGTAATGAGGAAGGTTTCTGATGAATCATGATCTCGGCGAGTATTTCCGAGTACATTATAGTTTTAGCTGCGAATTTCAAATTATAAATATCTAGGAATCTCTTTGAACAGATGAAGACTGCAAAATTCGGGAATAACGGAAGTGACGTCACTCGCCTCATTTGCACAGAGCACCACAATAATGTCAGTTTCACTTGGTTCACAAATAACGAACGTGGAGTGAATGTGAGGAGCATTTTTATAGGAAACCAGCTGCCAGATATGTTGGAAGCGAACGTACGTACCCATTGAATATTATGACGTTTCCTGTTCATATTCAGGATTACAATACTATAAATCCGTTACTTAACTGATAGTTATCGCCACTTGATCGCTATCATATATTGCCTGGTTAGATATAGACCAAACTTTCAGTTTTACTTAAAAAAAGTTGTCAGAATGCTAATGAATGGAACCGTTCGTACATGACTTTTTACTTAAAATTTAGTTTCACCGTCTGCTGTTTTTTGTTTTTTGCAAATTCCCTGATAAACACAAGGACCGAGAAGATGTTTCAAGGGGCTAAAGCTGGATTCAGACAGATCCGAAATCCGATCGTACGACGATCCGATAGCTTTCTGATTGGTCTAAATTCAAATTTAGACCAATCAGAAAGCTAACGGATCGTCATACGATCGGATTTCGGATCTGTCTGAATCCAGCCTTAGTCTAACATTAGCCCGCCATACACACAGAGGTTTGTCTGAGGACTTTATCCAGCACAGTTTAAGTCTGCGGTCTTTCGCGGATTTGGCATGTGACAGACTAATCTTTGTTACTCCACTAACTAGAACAGATATACCCGCGTACAACTCTGACGTATTTAATCTGTTGCAGACAAAACCGTTTGTTAGTGGCGAAATCTGTCAACTTGTCCGCCGACTTTGCCAAAACCGTGGAATTCAGTCTTGACAAAAGTTTTTAGTGATTGTCTTTCCGGTGTCTGGTGACATATGTATAGTTGTTAGTGACAAAATGTTCAGCAGAAATGCAAATAGGAAAAAAGTTGCATTGTTGCATCTTTAAATTTTTGTTGACATATTCATTCGACTTCATCTTCCATAAAGCTGGATGACTTTTATAGATTTCTATAAACTCCGTTAAAAACTCTTTGCCCATAAAACGAGTGTCTATGCTTTCAGCCATATTTTACAATGAAAATGATTCAAGCCCGCTTGCTTAACAGGGAAAAAACTGTGATGTTTATGGTACCAGAAAACAATCTGTCGACTTTAACTGTCAGACAAGTCTCTGCATGATAAGACCGTAGCGGGACTGGTCCCTGCTCAATACACTAACGTACGGGTTTGTCGACAGACTTGAACCGTGCTGGATAAAGTCCTCGGACAAACCTCTGTGTGTATGGCAGGCTATTGATAAGAAGCATAAGTCTTCATTGATTACCATTGTGACAACTTTCTTGTAATGAAGAAGTAAAGTTTCTTCTATGAACTAAGCATAAGTAAACCTTTTTCCAGCCTTAAAAATATTTTTGTTTTCTTTATTTTTATATCTAATATAATTTTTTGTTACTGAAGGCGCAAAAATGTCTGTTTCAATCGCTGTCAGTTATGAGGTGATATCAACCATTCTTTTCTCGTGAAGTGAATGGAGAAATAATGAAAAAAAAAAATTTGGGGAAATCAAAGACAATGCCATATAAAATATGTGCATATTCCCTGTCGAGAGATGCAGAAAATGTACTATTACATAAAAGTGTTCAATGGCAGATTCTCGCTAAGAGAATAGTTCAACTGAGTTGAAATGATTGGAGTTTTTTGGCAAGCTCATCATTTCACGAACGGTTACAGAAATTTCGTAATCGCGTTTCGTGAATTCACGGTAATGAGTGATTTAAGATGTGTCGCATAATTTGAAAAACGGCAACAGATTTTGTTACAAATATGGAGATTTTACTGGCAGTAATAAGCGCATGAGCAGGTTAAAATGAATGGAAGGGGTATAACTGCACGGTATTAACAGTTATAAGCGGTAACTCGCGAAAAATCCAATGTCTTTCAATTATAACTTTCAATAAGAAGCTTTCTATGAAACATCACCTTTTGTTATCTATCAGCCAGAAATTGTAATATCACACTATCCAATAACTTGTTATTTCTTAGTGGGATGGTCAAATGTTCTTGACAAATGTTTATTTTGAGAGAAGTTTGACTAGACCATTCAAGGAGCTGTCAGGCAGTTCATTATACCACTCGAAGCGACCTCAACCAAAATATTCGAAAATAATAATTCCATCACCTATATTATACCCTTACTTCAATGGAATCGGTTTTGTGGGTCAGGACTTGTAATATATTCGGCTATTTCATGAACAACGAGACAACAATGGTCAGTAAGCATCTATTGGGATTTCAAGAGAAACGATACACCCTCTGAATAGGAGTTTCTATAAAGTGGTGAAAATTTAGTTGAAGTCTTGGTCTAAGTGGCGCTTTGATGTTTTTCAAAATTTTAGAATATGATTACAATTATAATAAATATGCTTATCAAGACAATTTTTGATTAACATTCACATAGAAAGTGAGAAAATACTAATAATCGCTCACCAAATACATACGATTTTGAATTTTCAAACTCCAACATCATCAAAGTCCTAACCTTTATTAGGAAAAGTTTTCAAAGTGAAGCAAATCGGTTGGAGGTTTCTCCAAAGTAGCAATGTGATATCAATATTAAATCCCAATTGATTCCACGGTATGAGAAAACGGTAGAAACGGTGAATGTTTTTGAACTACACACCAACTACTACATTTGAAGTAGAGTTCATTGCTCGTCCTCAAATTACAAAGATAACATGAATGTATCAGGAAGGTAAAAAATAATTGAACGTTGAAATGAGTAAATCTGTTCACTTGAATCATCCATATGCCTTGACTTTTCATATCTTCTGAGCTATATATACTTTTTCTGTTTAGTGTACAGTCATTTGTGGCATTGAAAGTATAATTCGTATGTTGGTGCAGGTATTGCACAGCCTATATGGTGGGACACTGTGGTGACAGGTGCCGGCGTTGACAAGAATAAAGAAGCTGTACCGATAACACACTCCCCCACACCCCCAACTCAACGCAGATTAGCTAAGAGTTTTAGTGTTGCACCATCTTCCTCTACTAAGGGTTAGAATTTAGATGATTTTTCTCTTTTGGGTATTTTTCTGCAACAGGCTTGGTCTTAATTGCTGAAACAGTTTGGAGGTTTCCTTCTGATGAACTATTCGATCTAGGGTTGCCATTTTTACAATGTTAAGAGAACTAAAATAAATTTTAAGCATGGAAAACTTCTTTATTGTATAAATTCGTTTGCACACGCTGATACTAATGGCAAGTATTCTGGGAAACATGAAGTGGATAGCGCTAGTTAAAAGGGAGGTTAGGTTACATGTCTTTTGGTTCATTTCTATGTTTTTTCATATATGATAGTGGTTAGTTTTGATTTCTTGATTCATTTTTCAATGTTTTTACGGTTGAACCACCACCTTTTTTTCCAATTTCAGCAAAATAATCAACAAAATACCATGAACAGTTCGTTTTAGTTTGTTGAGACCTGATCTGACAGAAATTAATTTTGTGGTTTAACCTCCACCTGACGCTAGGGGCGCCTGGTGGTAAGCATATTAACGAGATATCCAAAATATGGGTTTAATTAGGGAAAGAGTAGTATTGATATTGGCTGTGTGACTAATATGTATACAGAGCAGTGGCGGATCCAGGATCAGTTCAAGAGGGGATCTATAACTCAGAATATATATATATATATATATATATATATATATATATATATCAGAAAATTATGAGCTACCGTATAGCAACAACTAGTCAAGAACCAAAAAAAAGGTGAAAGAGATTGACATGAGCAAAATTTGAAGGTGTAGCCAGGAGGTAAAGTTTCGAAACTTTACTTTTTTGAATCGAGTCGAGTTGATTTAACCTAATCAACAGCATATTCTACTCATACATAGTATATTCAAATCGTTACCGGCATACACAATACTCATCACAAATGTAACAAGTATAATTTTTCAAATACTGCGCCAAAAAGGATCCGATGGCAGCACTGTCATAAATTTCTCAAACTTTTCCTCGATAAGCCTGACAAGTGTCAATTTTCTTTTAAGTGTCATCGAGAAAAATTGCAATTTGATGGTTAAAAAAAGCATTTTATTTTGAACCTACAACATGAAGAGGACTCTATTTTCATATTTTACTCGGCTTGATCCAGCGTCTGAACCGACTGAACCAGAAAAAAAAAGGAAAGAACAATCGGTGAGTCCAAAAATTTCAAGCGAAATTTGTTTGTTTGTTTGGGTAACATTTAATCCAGATGTTGTTTGTACTATTTTTAATTCTAGAGAATTATTTTTTTAGGAATTGGAGGATTATTGAATTGAATAAATTGATGAAATTGGTTGTTAACAAATGAAAATTTACTAATGTTTAAATGTAGCCTGCTCTTCAGTTTTCAATGGAATGTAATAATAATAATTAAAGTTCTTCAATTTTAAAGCAAAAAAATTTATTCTATTTTATTTTTTTGTCTTGCTCATGTGACATTTTTTCGTTTCCTAACAAAATTTGGAAATTAGGAGCCGATAAAAATTGAAAAAAAACTCTTATTTTCCCAATGGGGAGGGGGGTCCGAACCCGAAACCCCCCGTGGATCCGCCACTGATACATAGTCTTATTTTGTGACTAGAAGCATAAACGAATCATGTTATTCTGCAGAGAAAACTTCAGTATTTCTCAGTGAAGAAATAAATATAATCTTCATGTAATTTTTTTTTAGGGCTACGTAAAAAAAAGCAATCTTTTTAAATGAATAATCAAGATACTACCAACAACCCAGTGACTTGGGGTGAGGAAAGTCAAACCCTCCCGAACCCTTGTTTATCATGCCATTAGTTCAAAAACGGATTCCTTTCTAAAAATAGTACTCGGTGGAGTCGGTGGGATAATGTCCGGAATTTCATCGAAAAATTCAATATTTCTATGAATTTCGAAAACAGTTCATTCAAGAATTCAATCTTTGGTAAATACACTTTTCTGACTGGCAGGTCCACTGTCTCTAGCGACTAGGATTGTTTCACTAGACAACTGTATTGTAACTTTCAATTCATAAAAAATTAAGTTAGTTGAAATTATGATTTAAACTTTGCCTTCGGACCATATGGCCTCCACTCTTGTACTGTTTTATTTTTTTGGCACTTTTAAATAGAAGGTGTTGAGTTCTTAGTTGTAGTTTCCTTCAACTGTTTCAGTTCAATTGTCTCAACAAGTGAGTTTGACAATATATGAAATTATGATAATCACTATTCACTATGAACATATGATTGAAAGTTGAACTGAATAATGATTATGGCACCATTGGCACCTTTTATTTGTAGATGTTTATGCCCCGAGGGCAAAGGTCCAACAAAGCCAAGGATTTTTTTCCGAAGGCTTGTAAGTCGCCTGAAGACATACACATCTGTTAATACCCGTGGCTCATATATATATATATATATATATATATATATATATAAAGTATTAAAAAAAATTATAATATTCAATTTCAACAATTTTCTTCTTGTTTCGAAAGTAGATACTATTTTCTCGGAAACCACTCAAACTTAAAACGTTAAATTGAAGGAAATGGTTTATTTTATTTGCTTATTTATTTAGAACTCCCAATACAAGAAATTATGATAAAAATAAAAAAAAGCAAGACTTCCTAGATGAAATTATGTATATAATTTTTTGTCTGAGAGCATATTCTGAAGACCATAACAATTTTCACTTATCTAATATATTTTTAGTTTTTGTTAGAAGTTTCCTTTCAGAAACGGCTTCATGCAGATCTTTCCCCCATATTTTTGAGTAATTATTTTGTTCGAACTTTTGTAGCCTCTTTTGCACATTTGAGCACTGGCACACATCTCCCATATTTTCGTCTGGTTTGACTACTTCTGAATGGAAATCATGACAGTCTCGGAAAAAAAATAATAATATTCAATTTAAACAATTTTCTTCTTGTTTTGAAAGTAGATACCATTTGCTTGGAACCCACTCAAACTTAAAACGTTAAATTGAAGGAAGTGGTTTATTTTATTTGCTTATTTATTTAAAACTCCCAATACAAGAAATTATGATGAAAATAAAAAGAAAACAAAACTTTCTAGATGAAATTATGTATATAATTTTTTGTCTGGAAGCATATTCTAAAGACCATAACAATTTTCACTTATCAAATATAATATTTTCAGTTTTTGTTAGAAGTTTCAATTCAGAAACGGCTTCGTGCAGCTTTTTTGAGTAATTATTTTGTTCTAACTTTATTAGCCTCTTTTGCACATTTGAGCACTGGCACACATTTCCCATATTTTCGTCTAGTTTGACTACTTCTGAATGGAAATCATGATACTCTCGGATTTATGGTTTGCTTTTCCTTTGAATGATTTTACTTTCTCAAAGATATTTAATTTGTGCTAATTACATTGTGACAAACTAATTTTCGAAAACTTTGTATCTCATTTATCTGCCTGTTATATATAGTTTCTATTAAATTCCTTGTTTAAATTACGTTTCATTGTTGTACAAACCATAATCAAATATTTTAAATGCTTATTAAAAATATTTATTTTTTAACAATTTTGTTAGGGGTACCAAAGGCATCTTTAATTGGCTTGACAACTAGTCGAAGCTCTGCTGTACCTACTCCGTCGGTTTCGAACTCTGGCCCATCTTCAGCTTCAAGTATCTCATGTAAGAGTTTCCAGAAACACAGCTTGGGTTTTAAACATTGGAAATGTACTTTTTCTATGGTTATAACACAAAACAGCGCTATCTCAGCTGTTCTTGATAGAACAATGAGGTACATTGTATGTCTTCAATTTCATTTCTCATTTGATGAAACAATGAATTCATTGTATTACAGTTTGCAGTTATTACTATACAATAAATCAGATCGTCTATGGAATGTCAAATTTCAAGCAATGATCTCTTTATTTACTTAATTGTATCTAAGTGGAAATTTTGAATGAGATAAAGTTCATGTTATTGAATCATTTTGCTATTATCTGTTATAGCCGTAGAAAAAGTGTAGTGTATAACTCGCATGGAATACTAGTTTTCCACAATTATGATTTCAAAACTTCACATCCGTGGGAAACGACTATATCGTTCCTAGCTCTTTAAAAAATATGCTATTTTGACTGAAAAAGTATCAGTAAAGCATGCTTTCTGGTTGAAAAAAATTTTGAATGCAATCTTCATCACAAAACTAGAGCGATGGTTATACATAGCTATGATATTTTAATGTAAGAATGTAGGCTTTCACGGCCGGTGTTAATACGTCTCTGGTTTTTCGGGCTTGAGGGCCATGTAGTGGAATTTTGACTTCCGGAGCTTTCGGCTACATCTGCGGCAGCCATCTTCAGCGGCGTGGTCTTAGTTGAACTCCTCTATGTGAGTTTACTACGACTGATTGCAAATCTGGAATTGACTCGTTATTATTTTTCGGTCCGCCAGCGTTCTGTTGGTCGTCCGATTCCCTGGTTCTATCTGGCTTTTTAGCTGTTCTTAGAACTGGATACCAAATTTTGTTCAAATTTAGTCCTTCTTCCTTTCTGTTGAAGTTATCTTTGTGCTTATATATCTCAATCGCTTCCCGGTATAAGCGAGTGGAGTAATGCGTCGTCGTTGACAGAATTGAATATTATGGTTGTTCAGAAGGGCGTGCTCAGCTACAGCTGATTTGTCCGTTTGTTCCAACCGACAATTTCGACTGTTCGAAATATTTCAAATCATTTGTATGATATTTTACTTGATAATTTGATAAAAAAATTGCTAAATAAAAATTCCCCATAATGTTTCCTGCAAACAAATAATTCTTATTTTACCTATTTATGAGTGAACTCAAAGTTGCGTATTCTCTGAAATCTAACTATACCTTCTGGATCTGGAAGAGTTTGGAGGGTGGGCTAGGCTCACAGCCAGGTTCCTAGCTCCTCTTCTCCCTGAGGTGGGGGAGTTCAAATCGAAAAGAAATCAATCTCCCCTCTTCCTTCCCTCGTCTGGGCCCCCGTCTGCGCAGCCTTCCGGACTAGAAAGTCGGCAACTCTAATAACTCTTTACTCTTTATTTGGTATACCCCTTGGACCTGTTCAGAGTGATAATGTTGTTGGGTTGAGTTAATATGTACTAGCCATCCACATTCTTCATTTCATTCAGTTGTCTGCTTTGTTATTTGTTTATACTGATAACAGACTATGTCTAATAACATGCACCAGTTTTTATACACAGTCAAAACTAAAACTAAACCTAGACACTGATGTGAAAGACCTTAGGAACAAATGATTTAAACATGAAATTGGAGGAAATCGTATCACAAGTTAGAGAGAAGTGAAGTTCTAGAAATACTCCAGATACCAAGTTCTCATAATCTTAAGAAACTGTTGATGGTAGTTAAGTAACTGTCAATAGGGGAATTCTTAAAACATATTTTGTAAATCAATTTTTTATGATTGTGGCCTCGCACCTCATCATTTGGATCCAGACAAAATACCGACACGATTTTTTCTCGTATTTAGATGTCCTCCTAGACTTTTTGAATAATTGTTGTGGGTCATGGAGATTTAGTTTTTTACGAATCATATTTCATAAGACATTTTCAAATATATTTTCTGTTTGTAGACAATTGTTTCTTACAAACCATATAAAATTCAATGGGTTTTCTTCAACTCAAATAAATCTCATTTTCAGCTCTAACATCTTTCGGTTTGGAACCGAGGACACCTTTGGCTCCGGGACGAGCAAAATGCAACACAATATTGCATCTTTTTGGGGAATGGTTGTTCGAAGCAGCCTTTATTGGCTGTGAATTGCCACAAAGTAAGTTGATCTTTTTTCTACTTTAATTTGTCGACATCATTTTTCTTTTACTTTTCTTCGAAATAAATGAGGGTTGTTACGGTAGTTGGTGATATATATCACAGACTGAGGAATTTAGGATGTTCTTGCAAAATTGTTCTCGAGATGGAATTGAGAAAATGCCTGTAAAAGTCTTCATATATTCAAAATTTCCAATTATTACCTACCTTTCGATTATCCTAAATATTTTTTGAAATTAGACTAAATAACTGCCTGAATGAGTTCAACTGCATTCAGTTATTTCCAAACTTTTGCTTGCATCGTGAAGCTTATAATATTGTCATGTACATTTTGTACAGTTACCGGCTATTCAAAAATTACTGATGGCTTTATACCCAATGAATGGTACAGGCCAGGCGATGTTAGAGAGTATTAACTCTTAAATATCTTCAAGTTGACAATATTCAAGATGGTAGCTCTAGAGAGATCCGTTATTATTTCATATTCTTACCAAAGTTTCCAATTACCTCCAGTACAAAAAATTATCATTTTTTGATTGTATATGAATTTTCCTAAGGAAATTTGATGGATCAGAAACGACCAAATTCTGTGGTGATGGATAGCAAGACTTCTTTGAATTTCTCTCAACCCGGTTCCATGACTGATACAAGCGACATGCCTCCTGGTTTGACAATTGATAAGTATGAGAGTGGTAGAGCTGAAGCTTTGGGTACCCTTTGCCGAATCATGTCCGCCAAAAAAACTGGAGAAGAAATTTTACCTGTTTATCTTGCCAGGTAAAGATAAAGTTCCAATATTATTCGCCGTCACCCGAGAATGTACTTCCAGGTTGGAAAGTGTCCAGAAGAAGGAGAGGTCCGAAAGGAACTTTGCCGACTTCTTGTACTTCTCTGAGTTCTCTTTACCAATGTCATTCTGCTCATAGAAATTTGAACTTTTTGTAGAGATAAATTACACTTCCACCAAACTGATATTATTTGCACTCGACGCCCGTTTCGCTATAACGAGGTTAGCGTCGCTTCAGGAGAAGAAAACTGATACTTGTTAGTAAAACGCGCGTTGAGTGCAAATAATGTCAATTTGGTGTTAGGGTATTTGATCTCTACAAAACATTTCAACGTTTATAGTATTTTTCACAGTAAATGGTATTGGCTTATTAACTGCAATAAACTACCCGATTTCATCCCATTGTGTAGAAAATCATCTGGTAAAAGATGCAAATGTGCTACAGGGTCGAACTTAAGAAATTGAATTTTGCATAATGTAGGAGATATACAAGTAATTTATTTAAATTTTACAATTCTATTCTATATTTAGTTCAGTGTCGCTATCGCTATCCTAATCTAAATTAATTATAATTGGCGCAATTGATTTTACAGAAAGGTACGAGTTTTCAACATTTATAACATGACTAACAGAACTTTTCCAACTCTCGGTAGGAATGTCATTCATACAGTTCCTAATTAATTCTACCACACTACCACTCAAAGTCGGAGAAGTATTTTTTCCGCGCACGCTCGATTTAAGTTGGTGCCACATAAGCTCTATGGGATTGAACACGCAGTAGTAGGGAGGTAGTGGTAACACTGTATGTCCCAATTCTTCTGCAATTGTATCACAAACATACGTTTTTTTTTAAGAAAATGACTGCAGCACTTGTAAAAGTTCTTTTTTTGTACAATTTTCCTCAAAATATATGTCATTTGCAGCCATGAAGTTTTGAATCTCCAATTTCGTATTCTTTGAGCCAGGAATTTTTTGCAATTGTCGACTATGATAGCTTGCGTTGTCCATTACTATATCGCTGTTTGGCGGAATGTTGGGTAAAAGACAATTTTTAAACAAATCTTCAAAAAGCTCTGCTGTCGTATCTTCGTGATAATCAACACAAGAGTCCTTAATATTTTTGGCAGAAAGCCACATAGCGTTTGGGATCCAACCATTTTCTGATCCTGCGTGTAATATTGTGATTCTCTTCCCTTTATTTGATGGTGCTTTTGTTTTACACTCATCAGAGGAATCAGACCATCCTTTGGAAGGGTTGTCATGCGTGTCAAACCACGTCTCGTCGAGGTAGAGTATTGGCCGATTTTCAGACCGGTATTTTCTTATTGACGTTATATATTCAGAACGCCAGTTTATTAAACGTGTGGATTCCATTATTACTTGTCTCTTGTCAATTTTGCGATATTTAAAGCCCGTTGCAGACATAGCTCGCCACAGTTGATGTGAGTTTCGTCATTGATGAGCCGCTGTTTCAGACTTTTGATTGTAGGGACACGCTGCTCATCGTACATAGTGTAGATTTTTCGCCTTATCAAATCTTTTTCCCAGTCGTCTAAACTTTTTGTGACACCAGAATCTTTACGCTTTTTTCTTGATTCCATGGAATTTTCAACAATTCGTCTAACTGAAGTAAGAGGCACCTTCGTCAAATTACTGGTTACTTTTGCTGCAGCACCCGCGTTATATCCTTGCTGAAGTAATGATTTTCGCGTCACAAGATAAGTGATTCTTCTTTAACGAACCACTGGAAGAAGCACTATTACTTTTTATCCACGGACGCCACATACTGCCCATTCTGTACGTTGGGGTATAAAATCTTTGCTATTAATGTCTGTAATAACAAATAAATGTTATAAAATTATTGCACGCCGTAACACAAGTGAACACTTCCAATGAAATACAAAGACTAAAATGAACAAGAAGTGTAAGCTGTAATCCTCTACAATCCCTCTCTGAGAAACAAAATTACCTGAATCCGGTCCTTTTAAATTTATGATGTGCATCTCGGATTTTACAACTTAAGGGTCTAACTGGTTTTATTATAATCCTTCAGTCAATATCATTTATTGTGAAAACTACTATACACCAAAAGTTCGATTCTCATCATTTATCCATCGAGTTTAGTGTTTAGATTTCCGCTAACATGTTCACACCAACGTAGTTGTAGAAAACAAGCAAACCTTGACAACATATATATATTTTCTCAGTACCGAATAATAGGGGAGCCCAAGCGGGGATTTCGGGATTTACTAAAGCGCGGCAGGGGGATACCTTGTACCCGGTTAAGTACTTCCACCATATATGAGCCCTATATTAATGGCCGCCCTTAAAGGTTGAAAGATCAGATTAGTAAAACAAAAATATCATCTGAAATCCTAGAGCGCGTCAGATTAAGGTAGGGTGAGTTAGTTACATCCTGAAACGTGTATATTCCACTAATCTGACAACTCGAGAGTGACATAAAGAAGAAGGAGGGCTACAAAGTTGTAAAAAAATATATCATCTCGACATTCTCGAGCGTGGCTAATTTTATTTCGAAGGGAATAATTCAAGAATTGCAAAAAATATATAATCTGACGATTTCCACAAGCCGAAATAATAAAAATTCATCGATAAAGTTCAATGCGTGCAGCTACGTGATGCCTTTATTTTCCTCTCCACATTTTTATTTCTCTCTCACTCTTCCTCTATCTATTGCTCTCCCACCCCGTCCCCACTCTGGCTTCTGTTGCTATGATGCCATGACAGTTGATCACACAGACTCCAACGTTTTAAAATTTTAAAAATTTAATTGCTTTCAATTATTTTCTTATAAATACAGATATTCTACTAAAAAAAACGTACACTTTTTTTATTTGCATGCTTCTTCCTGAGATTTTCAATTACTTAAGTTCAATGATCCAAAAAAAAAATCAAATTGGCAGAATAGGCGAATCCCTCCAGAATCGTCAGATTATGAGAATGCAACGTCTAGGGCGTAAAGATGAACCATATATATCTTAATCTGACGCGCTTGTGTATTTCAAAATGACGAGTTTTTTTTCACATTCTAATAACGGCCGCGAGTCTGCGTCACATCCAAACCGTCAGATTATTATATAAGAGCTTTTTTTTAAGTTTACTTAACATCCCCTCAGAAAATCTGACGCGCTCGAGAAAAAATTATTTTTTTCATTTTCAACCCTTACGTACGACCACCCCCACCATGGAAACAATCAGATTAACATACGTACACTTTTAAAAATATGTAGAACATAGAGATATCAATGTCTGACGCGATCGAATATGTCCATGCAACAGTTTTTTTTACATTTTTGAAAACCCCTAGCCACTTCCCCCTCAGATGAAAAGGTATACATTATATAACTTTTTTTTCTTTTTATCATCTAAGCTTCGCAACTCAGTAGGTCTCTATGACGCTCGAGTAAATCCCGATTTATCATCGTGGGCCCTCCTACTAGAACATATACCTCATAAAATAACTGGACTGGCTGTTACTTAACTTTCACATTCCAATGAAGCCATTCAAATCAACCCAGGGAGACTCTGTGAAGGATGGATTCTTGTTTGACAAATGACGTCATTATTATGCTTATTTTCATGCGCACCGGACTATAGGAAGTGGTTAGACCTCCGCTGATTCCAGATATCCGAAAAATGTACCACTCGAAAAAAGGTTTTTCAATTCGATATTACTTAAATTCAATAGTCAAAGATGAAAACTGAATGGGTACACCATTTCGCCTTCAAAAAAAATCTTCAAATTCGTCGACAAACGTTCTAAAGCCAGAAATAAGACTCTACCGGTATAATATTCATATAAACAGCCACGGCACTGCATATTTTCTTAGTCTTAAAATCGATGTTCTCTCTCTTAGGTGCAGTCTATATATTTAATAATGTCTATGGTAGGTACCTAACGGACATAAAAGATACGGACATAAAAGATAAAGGTACTCCGATCATCAGTCATTTTATCAGCCACAGAATCTCTATTTTTGGCATCACGTCGGTCTCTTTTGCTCAGTGCAATCTTCTTTGAAAATAGCTAATTATAAGTTATGCAAGATGAATAAAAACCCTGGTGCGTTGACCGATATGCTTTTGTTTACCCAATTCCTCGACCTGAGAAATCGAAGAGTAAACTTACATTTTTTGACGGTAGGTAGGGTTTAGGTGGTAATACAAATGCGATTTTCTAAGGGTACATTTTCATTGAGGCGGCAGCTTATGAGTGATTTTCGATACCGGCGGTCTTATTGGATAAACTTGCGGGATCTTTCGTTCACCAATAAAATTATCAGTATACAAAATACGTAAGCTCAAGTTCGTCTAATTAAAAGCTATTAATTTTTTTGAAATGTTTGACAATTCGATTTGAATTTGAATGCATTTGAAAGTTCCTTTAATATTCAAAATCTTGCACCTAATACCTTGTTTCTTTTCACGTTTTTCTTGTTTATATTCTTTTCAAGTTTTTATCGTTGCTGTTCTTGTATTTGTTTGATTTTATACTGATAGTTAGATTTATTATGAACCAATTTACAAAGCTCAAAATAAAACGCTCGTGTAACGTGTAGGTATTACTTATCTCTCATATCCATCGGCTCGTAATCACATTAAAATTGCATTTTTCTTAACACTATGAAGAAAAAAGTACTAACCTATCTTCGGTTCCTCAGAAAGTAGAACGATAAGATACCAATACTTTCCAGTTTCACTCACAACTATCGTTTCGGAAGATTTTAAATCACATCACAATCAATGAGTTTTTGATTTATTTTTTTATCAAATTGAAAGCAAAAGGAATACCTAATAATCAGTCAAAATGTGATGACTACATAATCTCTAGCATTTCGCGGGAAAGCAAGAAATTGCATGCAAAACATGAGACCATGAAATAAACATAACCTATAAATCTATAAATAATCGAATGGCCGTCGAGCAGACGGATATCATGGCATCACAGATTAAATTAAAATCACGTGAGGTGCGCCTCTGCTGGCAAACTTTCGAAGGCATCTCTTCAGTTAAAATTGATCAAAATCAAGATAGCGAAAAGTCGAGAAAATTTGCTCACAATCTATTAGGTATAAGTCAACACACCAGGGTTTTTATTCATCTTGGAGTTATGAATGGAATGTCAAATGCATTCATAAGGTTCAACTTCTTCATAGACGTATGATATTTACAAAGAATGGCAATAATGGCATTTCTTGGGAGCTTCATGAAATTCTGTTTGCAATGCTTACTCGAAACACAAAAAATTCAACCTTGTGGAAAGCAAATATCGGAACATGCGAATCTCAATGCATTTTGGACGGGGTCCGCAGTAGCCGTTGATCGGTTCAAAATGAGAGATTCACTATAAAAGTGATTGCAAATTTATGTGCACATTTTATAGAAACAATAGACTGACACAAAAAACTTGGGATTAATCAGCCAACTCAATATACCGATTGTGTATTCACAGTTCACACAACAATATTGTCCATTGAACAGTTATATTATAAATAATTACAAAAATCATTACATTAAAGGAACGATTCTGGCCGACGCCATTGAATCTATATTCATCAATAGTCAATTGCAAGTACCTCTCTAGGGACTGTCAGCTGTCAGGTTGCTGCTAAGGTGAATTCATATTTTAGTCTTTATTACATATACACGGTCCGCTAATTACATATTGTTCAATGAAATAGGTGGTCGTAGGAAAAATACTGAACATCACTTGTGCGAAAGTGATTTTTCACACTCGTGGGACTGTCGCACATGCCTTACGTCTCGTGGTACCATATAACCCACTCGCGTGAAAAAATGTCTCTTTCCGCACTGGTAATGTAATATACTATTCCACCTCTATACTATTTCACTTTCTACTTCAATAGGTTCTATTTAGCCATCATACAAGGTCTCAAAGTATCGTCGTCCAGAGAGTGTGGAGAATGTTTGGCCGCTATTCTGATAAACTCGCCCGATTTGTTTCACTTGGATCTGGACGGTGTAAGGATACTGATGCCGTTTTTCATTTCTGCACTGGAAGTTGTACTGCCCGATAAAGATCTGAAATTGAGTAGTAATATCAATAAAGTTGAACTTAGGAAGGCTTCTATACAGCTTTTATTGTCGATGTTGGTGCTACCACTGCATTTCCATAGTATCGTCATCAAGGAACTTATAAATACTGGTAAAATTTTCACAAAATCATTTTGACATACCAACTAATCGTGACCATTTATTGTAGGATCCAATGAAAAGCCTGTCACTTTTCTGCAGCTAAAGCCAAAGTTGATGAATCTGTTGATGAATGCCTTACAAATAGAATCGGATCCAGCAAATACACACATGCTGCTAGGTGGCTTGTTTTTGTGTGTTCAGGATTCGGCTATTTTTGAAAAAGTTGATAAAGTAACTCAGATATCCACTGAAACTTCTTCCAATTTGCTCAGCTCAGGTATAACCAAGATATATTCACCTTTCAGTAGATCAGTCCTGTTGAAAAATGGGGAGAATGTAGAGTTTGTTTTGAATCCCTGAACTGATAGTCGTTTAAAACATTTGAACTTCAATTTTTGATATACAAAGTTATTCGAAGTAGGTATTGGTTTTATTAATTCTAAGTACTTTCAAATTAATTATTATTGTTTGATTCATAACTTATTTGAATACTACCTAAAAATGTATACAAACTTTGTTCATACTTTACATCTTCGACTTTTCTAAATGATATTCTTAAAATTACTTCTTATGACATTATCAATTTGTACCTATCTAACAGATGACTTTTTTTGTCGAAACAGCAATGAACTTCTTTTTTTGGTAGAAATAATATTTAAATTATGTATGGAATGTTTTCAAAGACAAGTGAAATTATAATAATGAATTTATAGACAATGCATGTTGAACTTGAAAGATTTCATTTGGATAAATAAAAATTGATGATTTCTCTGAAATTGTATCCAATAGCAGGATGTTGAAATAGTACTGAAACCGTAACTTCAATTCAATATAAATTGACAAAAATGTATGAGAAGTAGTTGTTATACATGAAAGTTCAAAACAGAGTATTAAAAAAATGAACAAAAAAAATACAAAATTGCACATGAAAACGCGTCCATTTTAACGAACCGAAAATCATTTCATTACTCGTTTTTAAAGTTCACTTAAATTCAATCTAAATAATTCCGTCAAAAGCTAAATATAACTATTGAAAAAAGATTCACTAAATTATTAAGAGAAAAAGTATTGACTCAAATATCAAATTTTAAAAGGATTCACCTTGTTAGTGAATCAGATGAATTAGATGGGCATAAAGAAAATTGAATGAGCTGATATTGATGGAAAGCAGTCAAGCTCGATTGTTCTAAAAAATAGAGATATATTGGGTTCAAATCTTTAACGAAGATATCCACTTCAAAAATGATTCATTGAGTCTGAAATGGAAAGGTAGAAGGTTGCAATGGAAAGTAAGTAGTTATTTCTAGTTGATCCTTTGAATGTTTGAAAAAAAAAAAGAAATAAATACGTTCTTTTATCTTTTTATTGCAGATAACATCAAATTGCAAGTCGACCACTCTTCGGTGGCAAATCGAGAAGGAATATGAAATAAATATAATTTTTCAATTTTCATTCGTTCCAAGGTCTTTTCATTCAAGTTGCTAGATATGCTTCGATCGAGTTTAACAGATATACAACTGTTCGTTTGTGTCGATCACTCGATATGATTGTCTTCATTTGAGCCGAGCAAATTGCCCTGGATCAGATCTACCAGGCTATATCTTCTCGGTGAAAAATGACAAAGCAAGAAGAGCAGATCTGAATCGGACGAGCATAACCCGAAAATCAAATAGAAAAAATATATAAAAGGTCATGATATATTTCTCTTTCAGAGTTTGATATAAAATTCCTATTGTATATAGAAAAATAATTCCTTGTATGAATTGAGGATATTAATAAATATTTTTTCGAGGTTATATTCACCAAACTTTATGTTCGTTTGTGGCCAGCGTACTTTATCGGATGCTTCGTGACTTCGCTTTTTTCGTTATAATCTGTTTGCACCAAGCATGACAGAGGGCACGAATGAACAAACCTCAACTGACAGCTTATTCGATATCCAAGGTTCGTGTTTGGCTGCGATTATGAACACAATGACAAATTTATTTAGTTGGAATTTGAGTAAACATCAAAAACGATTAATGATTTTAATTTTTTTTACATCTATGCAGACCTGTTATAGACACTCTACGTATTGTTCTGAATATTCAAGTTCTAATTTATATTTCTGAAAATGGTGGCAGCGACAGTCTGAGAAAAAGCAAATTTGTTGGTTTTATTTTTGGAATCGTGTAACAAATGTCACCAATTTGTCATGTAATAGAAGCGATTAGTTTTATAGCTCATAACAAAGATTTCAGTCAATTTTTATTGTTGACAGTTGTTAGAATCATTGACTGACAGGTCTCTACAGATTACAGCGCAGTCTAGCGAAATATATCGCTGAGCATCCTGCCATTGAATTAAACTTGCGATGAATAGCGATTTTGGATAACATAAGTGTTAAGTTAACTCCTGATATTTCACAAGCATGAAATTTTCATCCACCTCAATAGGAAGAAATAAAAATCATATCCATAATCCCTGCAATAATTTCAAAGAAACATATTTCAAATGAGATTATATCTTTCAAACCATTTTGAAAAACTGCTTTGGCATTTGTTGAACTGCACTTTGATTTTGTATTTTTCATTCCACTTTTTACTTTGCAATCTGCATCTGCTTCATTTATGGCTTATGTAGCTTCTGACACTGCAAGTATGGTGAGCATGGCTAGCAGTGATCGTTCCACAACACCCGATCAGTTTGGTGCCACTGATTATGATCCACTGTCCTTACACTTAGGTATGTCGAATGAAATATTATGTTGCACTTCATTTTCCTTGAGAGTAATCGATTTTTAATTCCTTGATCTCGGACGCTAATGGAATGAGGAACATTTTGATAATAAAATAATCGGCAGTTGAAGTACAAAGAGCTAGTACACTTGTAAAATTGGTCATTTTATAAAATAAAGTGTATGATAATTTCTTGCAAGTTCATATTCTCTTTGAACTTCCTCATGTTAGTTCGGTGTTAATCTATTTACTTTTTGTTTGCTTTTTATAGCATTTGCCGTATGAGCCGTGGAAAAATATGAAAAGTGACTCCTTTTTTTATTACAAACGAATATTCTTCAAACTGCGATTGTTTTTCAACTCATTCTCAATTTATAATTCTGTACTTTGAGAAGGAACTTTTTTGCAATATCATATTGTACATTTTTTCTCGCATATATACTCTTTATCTCTAGTCATAATGATGGAAACTTACTAAGTACTGTATGTCATTTCTGTCCGAATATAAACAACTCATTTTGTAGATTCGGCCCATGCTCTATTTGTGAGAGCGACATACTTGGTCTGTCATCGATTGATTTCTTCATGGAAAACTGATTTGAATGTATCCCTTGCGGCTTTGGAACTTTTGTCTGGTTTGGCTAGAATTCACATCAAAGGTTCAGGTTAGTATCATTAACTTGATATTTCGTCGATCTTGAACAGACTGTGGAATCATCTCTTGATTGTTCCAAGCAGACATAGCATATTTTGAATGAATCATAACACCATTTATTCATTTTGAATGTGCGTATGAACTATAACGAAAACAATTATACTAGTGAGAACTGTTTCAGGGTCAGGAAAAAACAATACAATGATACAATAACCACCAGTCATCAGTTTTAACAATTTTTTATTATCTCAGGAAATTGTTTCTACTATGATTATTTTATGTAACTTGGCTTGTGATAGGAACACAGGTTGTTTTTAAAGAATAATATAGTTGAACTTAAGCAGAAGCTGTGAGGATGACCCTACTTTGGATACCGATCGTCCGAACTGAGTGCAACTGAATACGTTTATTAACGACGTCTTACCTTTTAACATGCGATTCCCAATGAAACAATCATATTTCAGATGCGATGGAATGCAAGAGAGCAGTAAAGTGGCTCTGCGACTATATTGTTTCGCAGTGTTCGCGCCCCCCACCTGCACACTCGAAAGATTTACATTCTACAATTGTAGCAGCTTTCCAGTGTTGCTCGGTGTGGCTACTGGAACATCCGTATCTACTTAGGGATAAAGATTGCCTGACTACGGTAAGAAACATATATTGGGCAAGCTATTAGTATATTATCAGACGAAAAATTGTGAAAGAATGGACTCAGAATTTTTTTTCTGTCAACTAACCGATGCCCCCACTGGTCATTGTCACATTGTAATTTGAAGAGTTTAATTCAGACGAACAGCTCATCGCAAATAAGTCTTTCATAACGTTTTTTATCTACACCCCTACTCTAATAATACACTTATATGCCCACAACCCGTTTTATAATGAAATCCATTTCGATACAGATTTTTCATTACGATACAGATTTTCAACCAATAGAAACCCATTATTTTTCAATCAAGCATGATGTGCATGCTCTGCATTTGACGTTTGTCAAGTCAAAATCGCTATAGGTATTGAATTTTTGAAGAATATAGCCAAACTTCGATAATCATAACAAAATGTCTGATTCCAGCGATATGGGAGAATCACCTTCGACACATTCACCGGCAGAAATACAGTTAGAATGATTAAATTTTTCATTTAACAAATGCATGATTTATTCTTTTATTTTTTCAATCAAATTTTCCGAGCTCTCCGTAGGCGAGCGGTCTAAGGCGCTGAGATTGTATCAGCTACTTGAAATAGTTGGAAGAGACATAAGTTCGATTCCGGCCTCGAGTAAATCTTTTTTATATTTTTGATTTTCTCTTCATTTGTCATCGTTTTATTTTTCGGAGTTATACCATTGATTACAATTTTGTAGAATTTTTCAAAGAAATGCGTTTAATTAGTATTATTGTGTGCAATACAAATATAATATTTGTAGTTTTTCACTATTTATCGAGTGTAGATAAAATAGCGTATGCAACTCTCATGTAATGGTTATTAATACATAACCATCATTACATGATCGTTGCATAATATACCATTAATTTGCCTCAGGTTGATATTATGAGTTGACTATACAATGTGGGTATACTATATCTTCTCCAAGCATTTATCCTGCTTGAGGAAGCGATATTGTAAACCCATTGTCAGTGAGAATCATACAGGAAGCTGTGATATTGTTTGTTAATATGGATTTTCATCAAGTATCGGCCAGATCAACTCCATTTCAGGAATATAATCATTAAACTTTGAATATTCATTGAAAAATAATCTTCATCGCGTAGAAGGACCAATGCTTCTACTGAATACCTATGTTTACGGCAAAAAATAAGAATTCAAAATATTTGATACCTTGTCAAAAACTAACTTATGCTACTATGATGAACATTTCATCGAAAACAGTACTGGTGTACAAGTTCATTAAAAAAGTAAACAATTCATTAATCTCAGTCCTTAACACAGGTATTAGAAGTGGCCGAACTGGGAATATCTGGAACAAAATCAGTTGGTAAACCGGGAGAACCAATAAAAATGAAAGAAGACAAAGAATTGAAACCGGCTTCTATGAGAGTGAGGGATGCGGCCGAAAACCTACTGACTAGTATTTTAGAACAAGTTTCGTACTTTCCCAGCGAATGCGGTCCTGAATCGATATCATCGCTGTTGGACGAAGTCTCTCTGTTGAAACATTGCAATTCCTGGCCTACCGATTGCAACGATCAATCGGCAGCTGTCGAGAGATTCAGGTATTTCGTGACCGAAGGATCAGTGATGTTGGCTCTGCTCGAGGAACCACTCGGCAATGATCAGGTAATAATTTGAAAGCTAGCGTTTGGACCTCAACAACCTCCATCCGAATGTGAAGTTCACAGTGGTAACCCTTTTACCCACACAGTATAAGTATACACTACACACACACACTAACACTAACCGATACCGGAAAGCTGACTCCCACCATCACTCAGCACTATTTCCGTTTTCAATTCTTTCTTACATAGATCCATCAACTTCACAGACCCCATATCAAACCACTAAAACTGGCCGAACTTAAGTCAGCCCTTCTTCGAAATGGTTACACAGACTATCAAAATGATAGCTCTATCTGTTGACAACAAACTCCTCAATCCAATAGATGATACCATTTTTCACAAAGCTTATCTTCCCTATATTGACAAAATAAGCCGAATTCTGGAAAAACAGGACATTAAAACAATATTCACCGCCAAAAATCAGATTTTCACCTGGAAACCTTCAGTTTTCCGACGTTCAGTACTTTCCGTGATAGTACTTCCCTAGAAATCCCTCTCCCAATTCTAATTAGTTGCAGTTCGTTCATTGACCAACTCTGATGTATAAAGATATATGTTTAAAGATATATAACTCGTGACTGATTGATAGTTCTGAAGTGAATCTTTTGGGGTTGCAGTCGGTTGTGTTGGGCTATTTTACAAAGATAACTGTAATTCGTTAATTTTCATGTACGAATTTTGTCTCTTTTTTATTATTCAATCTGACGTTAACGTCCTGAGGAAGGCATTAAAGATGGCCGAGAGCTTGACGAATAACAAAGAGTTATCTTTGTAAAATAGCCCAACACAACCGACTGCAACCCCAGAAGATTCACTTTACCTTTCAATTTCTCGTTAAGACCGGAATTGTACTTTTTAGCCTTGATAAAGGCAATGAACGTTGTCGAAAGCTCAGTACAGTAAAGAAGAGTTTTTCTCCTAATAAACGACTGAATACCCGCTATAACCCAACTTTGTATTGATTGACAGTCGAAAACTTTCTACAATGCCACCATATGTATTAATCAGCAAAGAGCTGAAGGCATTGAAACATGTTTATATTTAAATTTTGTTGTGTACGCTGTTATAAATTTGATTTCTAGGATCCCCAGCCTACAGTGACTTTACTTATAAGAGGACCATTTGGAAGGCACGCTTGGACAATGCAACTGAGACATTTGCCTAGACATAAATCAGGTACAAAATATCACGCTCATAATGCCTGTCGACCAGTTGTTATGCAAGACGCTCCGGTTCGACCTCAGGTCAAACAAAAATATTTTCCTGACGGTGTAGATAGAGTGATGCAATGTAAAGTGTGAGTAATGCTGATTTATTACATGTTCTCATGCTAGTTCCAAGGAGTATCAAACATTCTATATTCTCGTTATACTTATACAAAAACGTGTATCCGCCATGGAATTATTCCCATTTTCTGTAAAAATGACGAGAACCAGAATTGAATCGATTTTTCTATATTAAGACTCATTCAAGTTGTGTCTATTCTACTCTTTCTTTTTGGAACCTGTGTGTTCTCAAGAAGTACTTGCTGCTACTAACAGACTGAGCTCCTCTAGCTCTCGTGATATCCATGATTTGAACAGTTATTTAATAAAGGCAGTTGCTGACCTTATTGTTCCATCTCTTACCAACCTAATTAATCTTATTTTCACTAAAGGTATTTTCCCAGATGTACTGAAGATTTCTAAGGTGATACCATTATTTAAAAAGGGAGACAAATCCTCAATGGATAACTATTGTCCGATCAGTATTATTTCTATAATCGGTAAAATCATTGAATATATTTTGAAGGAAGATTGTATATGTATTTCTACTTTGAAAAGAGATTATATTTCAACGAATCTCAATATGGCTTCCGCAAAAATAAATCCACTACAAGCTGCCTTCAAACTTGCGACTGAAATAGTTGAGGGTCTTGATCTAAATAGACATACTTCACTCACTCTGTGTGACTTGATGAAAGCTTTCGACTGCATATCGCATGACATACTTATCGAAAAATTAAGCCACTATGGAATAAGAGGTGTCACCTTAAGTCTTCTTCGGTCTTACCTCTCAAATAGATTTCAATGTGTTGAGTTGAACAATATAAAATCTGATTACAAAAAAATTTATCATGGGGTACCACAGGGGTCAGTCCTCGGACCTTTCTTATTTATCGTTTACATCAATGATTTGTGCCAATACATTGGACCCACTAAATATGTCTTATTCGCTGACGATACAACGCTCATAAGCTCTGCAAAATCATATACTAGCCTTATCAAATATAAATCTGAGAGCCTAATTTCAGCCAATAAATGGTTTACTCAGAACAAGCTCAAATTGAATGAAAAAAAACTCAGCATATGATAGTTTCTTCCAATAAAAATTATCAAGAAAGAAAAAACGTCACGTTTCTTGGTCTCATCATCGATGATAGATTGAATTGGTCCTATCATATAGATCATGTAGTCCGAAAACTATCTAGTACTCTGTTTTTACTGAGAAGACTGAAAAATATAACAAGTTGGAGTGTATTGAGAATGACTTATTTTTCCTTATTTCATTCAGTGCTGTCTTATGGTATTCTACTTTGGGGCAATCCAACAAACGCTATAGCAGTTTTCAGATGCCAGAAAAAAGCTATCAGAATATTTGCTAACTTGGGTCTTAGAGATCATTGTCTTCAACATTTACTCCAGCTTGGTATCATGCCGCTGCCTATTAGAAATACACCAAAATGTGAACAAATTTTCCAGACATTCCGATTCACACGACTATAACACAAGATCGGCTAATTTACTGACTTTTCCACGACATAGATTAGCTGTTAGCTGCAAAAATTCTTTGAATCTCAATCTCTATAACATCCTCGATAACTCCGTCAAAATATTGGAATTCAAAAGTTTCCAAACTGTTATAAAAAAATTTCTACTGAGTCATTGTTTCTATGATATCAACAGTTATATTGCTTCAGCCAGTTCATTGTGTGTTTCATTTTGATCTTTCAAACTGTATTATTAGTACTTTTTGAACCTGTTGACAAATTTGTATTGTTTAAACAACTTTCACTCCTGTAAATAATTTTGTTGTCGACTTTCAGCTAAACTACATGCGAATTTATGTATTAGTATTAGATATAATCTTTCTGTAAGTATCTTAAACGGTCCTTATCGACTATATAGTGATATACTTCCTGTATTCTTTGTGACTTGCTATACATGTACCATGTACATAACATAGTTAAATGAACTACTCTACTCTACTACTATGAAGGCAATAGTGAATACCAGCTAGATGATTATGGTGTTGAACCAACGCTCTATTGAAAGTTCTTTACTTGGTACTGGAAGGCTTGAACATAACTTAAAACATCGGGTCTAGGAGTCATGAATTCTAAATGACATCCAAAAAATATGAAAATGTTTGCCAATTTAGGAAATTGATTGCCCAGGGCGGATTGCATGAAGATTTCTCTGTATGATACTCCTCTGACTCACTGAAGTAGGTACTAGCAATTAATATACCCATTACCGTCTTTTTATTTTAATGGGCAGTTCCCTTTCTGGAGGACAAATGGACAAATTTTCATTAAACTCTTTAAATGGGCTAGCCGGTCCGATATTACGGGGTGTCAGAGGTAATTCAGGGGATTCAACAATCCCAATGGGGCTAAGATTGCACTGCAAAAGCCTGAGCTTATCTTGTTTCAAACGTCTCAATATTCAAATGGGATGGCAGAAAATAGTTGAGCTACAGTATGCCACGCCAGAGGTTCTTTCGAACATGAACTGGTCTAGGCCGAAAAATAAGAAATATTGGAAAGTGTGCCCCGCCAGAGGTTCTTTCGAACATGAACTGGTCTAGGCAGAAGAGAAGGAACAAAAAAGGAGAATAACCCTGATATTAAATTATTCCGTACGTAATTTAGTTTGTAAACCATATCACGAATATATATCATGAAATCGACTATTTCTTTTCTCAGACCCCTTTTTATTGTAACACCAAATTAATCATGTCCATTAATGTTTAGTTATAAAAGAATGTTTGGCACTTATCGGTATTCATCTACTTTGAAAACTGCGAGGGCAATTAAAAAAAACAAATGTTAAATATTTCCTTATTACCAAATCACTAGAGAAGGGTCATTTGTTGAAAAGCAATATTGAAGTTCAAATCGAATAAAATATCTCAATCAACTGTTCGAAGCCGTGTTACTATGAGATTTGACATAGAGCTCCCTGAGGGGGATTCAACTGTGAGTTTCCTTAATAGTGATGGTAATTCGGAAATCATAGACGAGGTTACAAAAATAAAACATTTATTGAAGAACTAACACACTATACTTACAGTAGAATATAAAACATCTCGGGGCTGCTGGGAAAGTGTCAATTACGATGTTCTTCGCCAGGCGTGTCACGATCAACTCCCTTATTTTCCGTTTTCCAATTTCAAAGGTAAACCTATCGAACGGCCCGCTCTACAGGTCATCGGTATTTTCGGATTTTAGTCAGCATTATTACTTATTACCGATGGGTAATGCATTGATGCATTGATGAAATTCTACGCCTTACCTGTCAGACTCGCAATGCATTTGATATACAGGACGTACATTTATTGAATGCCAGAATTGTAGAACTGACAAGAACTAAGGGATTTTCTAGACATTGGGAGCGGTTACTTTTATTTCTTCATGACACTATTCTTGGTATAGATATTTTTTCACCCCTTCTTCATTGATATGAATATTAAATGACGTAAGATTCAACTATGTTCCACTGGCTGAGTCTCGTGAACAGTTAAGAACGGTTCAATAGATAGTCAAATATGCGAAGTGCCAGTTTTCAATCCGAACATTATTATTATTCAATCCTGACCACTTACGTTCTTTGGAAATCATATCGACAAGGTAACCTAGGCACGATATCAAAATTATTCGAAGTCACCATCTTCTCATTCATAATACTTGATTTTTATATACATTTTTTTCAGTGATCAGTCGATTCCGTCACTCGAAGCTGTATTAGCCAACGATGAGACGTTGAATAAAGAAATAGAATTGTTATCTCAGTTGATGAGTAGGCAAACTTCAGTAGATTCAAACACCGTTCATCTGCAGTCGTCTATGCCTTTGGAAGAATGTGCTCCTCCCCCTGTTTGTCATGACTTTCAAACTGCACGACTCTTCTTGTCACATTTTGGGCTCTTAGCTTTGGACGAACCTGAGGTATGCCATGAAAAATTATTACAGAAAACATTATATGACTCACTTTCCATCCTTATTGGAACCTTAGGTGTTGAAGTGAAAACTAACTTTCAATAAAGATCGATTACCCTAATCTAACAGCAAACTGATATTTATCGCAATCGACGTGGGTTTTGCTAACCAAGTTAGGTCCGAGTTCACCGAAAACAAAACTGAGTTCAAACTCCAAGTGGCGCTTAGGGAAAAGATTTTGGCAGAATACGCATGCATTTTCTTTCAGTTTCTTCTTGAGCGCCACTTGTGTTCGTTCTTGGTGAATTCCATCCTCGGCATGTTCAGCAGACAAAAATGGCAGTGAATTCCCAAAAACTAAAGTTAGTGATAGTTATTATAGACTAAGGAATTCGAGAACTACCAGCGAAAATGCATCCCAATGAAGGAACTTTTCTTTTCAAGTCTCCTAATTAGAATAAACAGCGGGCTGAAGGGGATTGACCCTCTGTCACTATTCACACTGCTACTACATTCAGCTATTTCTAGACTCGAATGTTATATACATATTTGATCAAATATATTTCCCCTTGTCGAACACTTACGAACGCGTCCATAAAGCAGCGCCAGGATCGGCTGATTATTTTTTACGGTAGTGCATTCGCTATTTCAATTGAGGAAAACCCAGAAAATTCGCAGTGCTAACGGGTTATTGCTTCGAATAATCATGTGATCTTCATACTGATATCTTGCTGGACAGAAATGAATTTTTCCGTTTTCTGTATCATACAGAAGCATAATAATTCTTCTTGGGGCGAGTTATCATAGCTTGTCGACTTTGACCCAATGTACTTTTTGCTGCAGTGTTCACAACTGATTTCGTTCATTATTCTTAATTTTTTTAATTTTTGGATTACCTTGACGTTGTGATTTATGAAATGTTTCCAAACGAGTAATTCTTCGGTAATTCAAAAGATGAATAGGAGAAGAATTGAAAAGTTGGGGATAAACGAAATTAGTTGTGAAGACTGCAATAAAATTACGTTGGTCAAAATCAGCGAGCTATAGAAGCTAGTTTCAAGGATAATTATATTCACAGCCGGAATCCTCTATTATAGGTGTTCTATAACGAAGTTAATTAAGAAAATATGAAAAAGAGCTCCTTCATAGGATGAAATGTTGCAGGTTTCCTTCGTGATGAATATCTCTAATCACAATATTATTTTCGGTTTCAATTTATTCTGAAGATTCACTAGATTAACTAGATTAATGAAATGCGCCTCGAGTGCGAGTGATATCGAAACTGGCCTGACCAGCCTTCTTCGAGGAATGTTCAATTATGAAAACGACCTTCGAATTGTTGGTGAAAACTACCTTGCACTAACAAGGAGACGATAAGCCCAAAAATTAATTCCGGCACTTGTGGTTGCATTCTGTCAAGTGTCAGCCCATTAACCTATTACTGACCTGAATACATTGTTCGAAAGATTATATGATACTAACTCGGTGATAGGATAATTGATCACTGTTGAAAGTTATCGAATTCTTACTCGTTGGACAATATGAAATGATATTCTTTCCCTTGCAGACTGGAATAGAAGAAGGTTTGCATTTATCAGCTCTAGACAGCAGTGCCAGCGATTTTTGCAATGATCTAACGTTCTTGGATAACATGAGTCCGAGAACCTGTGACACAGTTCATATATTTTATGTAGAATCACAGCAAACCGAAGCACAAGACATAGTTAATAATGTCTCGAATGAAAACATTTCACCCTACTTCTCGGAGTTTATTCATAGTCTGGGATGGCCTGTAGAAATTAGTAAACATCCAGGTAGGTGGACGTCAAAAATTATCAAACTGAATTTTATATGGAGTCTGTACAGATTATCGTTAATATACAGAGTGTTCCACTTTTAATGGAGCCACACCCACAGAGTTGAGAGAAAATTGTTCATACAGTGACGGTGTATTACTACGGGCCTCGGAGCCCACCCTATCTTTTTTATTTGGAAATATAGTGTCCTAGTTGCTATGGACGAAATGATCCCTGTCGAAAAAGATTTTTTCTAACTTTTGTCTGCCTGTACATCGTCGCAATTATTTTGAAACAATTGAAAAATGGTTTGAAACATGGGTTGTTTCTAGCACTCATTGAAGATCAAAGTTCGTAGAAAATTAAGATTTTTCTGATATTTTTACACGCCATGGATCTTATAATAATACTGATAACTTCATCCGAACTTTTTTTCGAAAACTAGAAAAATTCAGAAAAATAAATAACTGATGTAGTCATGTACATCATGATCATGATGTAAAGATCTCAGGACGACCCAAGTTCGAATCCTCAGGAATACCAGAATTTTTCCAATTCGATATTTTCAGTCCAGCCACGGAGCCAAAGTGGTTGGTTCCTCAAAAGCAAAATTATATTCATCCCATGAAATACTATTCGAAATTAGATTTTTTCAAGTAATATCAATAGTTCGGTAAAGTATTGAAGGAAAATATGATATATATATATATATATATATATATATATATATATATATATATATATATATATATATGCTGGCTGGAACTGGGTGATGATAGCCAGCTAGTGAGACAACTCAGACCTAGACGCAAGGTCACTCAGTCTTGAAAATGGCTCCGAAATGGGAGTCGAAACGTAGACAAGTAAATCTTTCCAGACGCGGATCAACCGGAAGTTCCAGCCAGCACATTTCTGACCGCGGAAGCCTAGCCGATCAAATATATATATATATATATCTCGAAAACTATTGAACATTTCAAAAATCAGTAGGAGGGAACCTCTATAGCTCCACCAAATCCTATATAAAAAATATTTGGATATTTTTGCTGTAAAATATTGTTGAAAATAAGAAGAAAGAAAGGGAATGCCGCTAATCTATCTCAACAATTTCAAAATATCAAAAACAACCAAGAGGGAAACTTTGAGTAAGTACGGAAAATATGGACGAAAATATGAAAAATTCAAAATGAAACTATGAATTTACCAGGATTCGAACTTGATACATCGAATACTATAAAAAATGTCTCAACATTTTCAACATATCATTAGTTAAGGAAATATTGATGAAAATTCGTGAAATTTAAGAAAAAATCTTCAAAACGATGGAATATTTTGAAAACGACCAAGAAGACTTTGCAGATAATAATAATGTTGTTTCTCAAAACAATTCACAAACAGCTTTACAATAATAAAAATAAATAATATGAACAAATGAATGTATTAATTCGTCTTTATGTCTGGTTTCGTCCGACCATCCTAGATGAGATATTGAAAATGACCCAAAAAAATTAAGTAGATGTAGAAACTACTAAAAATGTCATATTCTGATCTAGAATTGTCTCAGAAATCCAAGAATGTAAAAATATACTGGGTTAAAATTTGTAAACAGAGGCTATTTTTGGTGAAACCCTAAGTGAAAAATGTGCAAACAGTCTCCGCTTCACATACCCTTTATTAATACCAAATCTCATATTGATACAGCTAACATTCTCGTCTAATAGATTCGTTGATACCCGATATTTACATAAATATATGTTTACTAGAACTTCCTGTTGTACCGCATCAGAAATCGCAGTGTTGTCGATATCGGCTCCTACTTAGGCTGGATTCAGACAGATCCGAAATCCGATCGTACGACGATCCGATAGCTTTCTGATTGGTCTGAATTCAAATTTAGACCAATCAAAAAGCTATCGGATCGTCGTACGATCGGATTTCGAATCTGTCTGAATCCAGCCTTAGACATTATCAAGACTTGCGAGACTTGACGACGACGACGTCTGAGTCCTCTTATTCTCCAGCTCACATTGAAACAAACTGAAGACAGAGGTTGTGTGAATGGAGGACTAGTATTTATAACCATATGAGGGGCGGAAGATGGATCTGTAGTGGTTTTTTAATTTCATATATTCTCGTTGAGTATTACATCTTTGGGTGTGCACAGAAAAGATGATTTTCGAACTGTCCTGATGTTGTCTCATAATCCGGTTCAGTTTATTAGTGGCTCTTTGAAAGGAAGGAAAGACTGTCCGAGAACATAAATATATAGGACACACGAACAGACAAGTATCCAAAAGATCATACAACGCGTTTCTCTAATAAAGTTAGCATCTTCAGAAGGACATTGATGAAAATTGATGAATTGTTTTTCTTCTCCTGAAGATGCTAACCTTGTTTGCGAAACTTATGTTTGTTCCTTCTCGAACCATCTCAACAATTAATTCGACCACACTTCCTACTAATGATCCATCGCCCGCCCCTCATCGTTAGAAACACCAGACCTCCAACCACACTACTTATCCCCACTTTGGTGTGATGATAGCTGGGGAAGAAAGAGATTAGACCTGGACGTCTAGTGACGCAAAAGTCAGAACCAGTCAAATCTGGACCCAAAAATGAAATTATCAATTACAGACCAGTTTCATTAATTTCCTGTCAAGGTAAAGTTTTCAACAAAAAAAAAGCGAAGAATGGAAGATTTTTCACAAAAGTAACAAGCAATTTGATTTTCGAAAAAAAATATCAACTCGTTTCTATTTTCCAAATGTACTTGTAATTGAGGTGGGAGAATGGCCGTCTTGAAACGAAAATTCAGACACACGCACAGACGCACTAAAAGCATCGACAGCTGTATTTGATCAATTTACCAACTCAAGTTTTGTGCGGGAAATTTCGAGGTTTAAGCTCAAGTTTATAAGCAAGTATATCTTGCTGAGATTTTCAGCATGTGCTTTTTTATCGTAACTATTTTCATTTTGTTTTATATAAATCATTTCAAGAAAGTTTCTTCTATGATAATTTCGTTCGCTGTGTTGAACCGTTAGGGATATGGCTGGATTCAGACAGATCCGAAATCCGATCGTACGACGATCAGATAGCTTTCTGACCAATCAGAAAGCTATCTGATTGTCGTACGATCGCATTTCGGATCTGTCTGAATCCAGCCTATGACGTATTCTGCCAAGAGACATGACTTTTTTATATTACAACACTTATTTGTAACTATAGCTTCTGCCCGCTACTTCGTCCGCGTAGCAGTCGAACCGAACCGTTTAGTCAGCGCAAGCCGATAAAGCAACACATCTTGCCCGCTTTTCTTCGACTGAAATCACATATCCTTTTATTTTTCACTGAATTTTTTGTTCAATCATAATAATATATATCACATGATCGGATCAGTATTTCCGAAACAAACAAACAAAATTATAAACTTTACCTCTTTATAATAGTAGTAAGACGATAGTGTTACGTAACCTAGTAAAGCCACCTTGTTCACACGAACTTTTCATAAGCTAGTAAATTCTGGAAAAGACAACAGTCTTGAAGTTCTTGGGTAGACCCCGAATCTTTCCTTCTAGATAACACAATCCAAAGAATATTTACGTATACACGAACAAGAAGCGAATCTCACGAATTTGACAAATACACCCTGAATGCGCATGTCCACCAGCAATGTCATTCGGCAGTCGGTCATTGGTCAGTAATACCAAAAACCAACTAATGGTGTTTCTTGTGTAGTAGTTTATTGGTTTATTGCTGGTAGTCATGCGTAGTCGCAACAAAAATAGTTTGCAGGTCATAAAATTTTATAGTGGTGGGGACCACAGGATTAGGGGGAGCTGACGCTTATTGTTCGTGTAAACGTTAATATTCTTTGTTCAAACCAATGTGAATAATTGCCTCGATTCATTTTGTCACGATAATCACAATTCTATGTCATGGGGGGGAAGAATTAGTCCTTGACTTTATTTGATAAACCCTTGAAGGAATATTTTCAATCAAAGCTCATGTATATCTGTTCGTGATTGGGAATTGTTTTTTCCAGAATTTATTTAGAAGTATGAGTCACTTTTAAATTTGTTGTGAGTTAATAAATAACAATTAGTATACCAGAGAATAGCAGTCGCGCAATTAACTCTATGTGAACGTTCCTATTCATCAATATCAGTGAATGTTGCCATTGCATTGATTTTGTCATCCATGACATTCAAGTTTTGGAATTGTTTGGACTATATCACGCACAAGGAGCAATCTTGCGACAGCTCTTTCAGTGATGCCATTGTTTATTTATTCAGCCCACAAGTACTTCTCATATTATTCTTCTGTTTTCAAGATTGTGAATTTTGATAAATAAACATTATTAATATTATATATCTGTCAAAATAACTGCACAGGTTCCTTCTATGAAGGGCAGAGTCCGAGAAGATTTCTGTTTGTCAGTTCGATTTCAATGTTGATATTAAGCTAATGACACTTCAAACATGTGTTGTTTAACCATTAAGTTATGAAATTGATCCACGGCAGTCCCAAAAATTTCTTCTGCTGTTTCTTAGTCAATTGTAATTCAGTTGCAACTTACAAAAGCTAAGAAGAAATATGACTTGAAAAAACTAACTCCCTAATACCATCTATTTGTTGTTTCCATTCCTTTAAATCATAACCCTTTATCTGATGCCTCTATAAACAATTGGATATTTCAAACCCCGCTAGAAAGTATTCGATGTGACAGAACTCACTGCATTTTATTCTTCAGGGTGGACTGGTCATACATCTACGAGTTGGAAAGTGGCAGGAAGCACAGAACAGGGCACCACCCAAAAACAAAAGTTATACGATGGTTCAACTCACATTCTTTACTGGGCAGATGCGTCTTCTGAGGTTGCATTTGTCATTCCCTCTCAGTGGAAGCCAAGCGATGCTTCTTTGGAGCAGTCTAGTTTTAATACAAGCAGTTTATCATGTGAGTTCATCTTTCAGCACAGAATGTTGAATGTTACCAACAACCCCTTATTGTTGAGTATGTTGTCAAGCCTTGTGCATGAAATATATGCACGAAACTGAAACTTATTCGAAAACGGTATATCACAGACCAAGGTGTTCACAATCATTCCAAATTATATTTTAGAATTAACACTGAATGGATATTTGCTAGGGAAAATTCGATACAGTTCGTGTTCCAGGGAAGGCATTGCAAAAAAAACAAACTACACATTAGTCTCCTTCTTCGCGAATGTCATTCGCCTACGTGGATGTTGAAAAATGATTAAATTTATTTTGGTTTTAATAAATGCGTTTGACATGCCCATCATATCTCATGAATATTGGTGGAGTTACCCAGAGCAGTCAGTAGCATAAATTTTGTAGGTAATTAATTTTATAACTTTTTATGCTTTAAGAAAAACTAACCCCATCTACCTGCCCAAGAAATACCCTTGTCAGTCATTAGCGTGTAGTATATCACTCAATTCCTGTGATTGTAACCATGATAGTCTAAGATCCGAACCTAAATCGACCTTTACCGAGCTGATAATAGGATAAAACATATTTTATAATGTTTTTAGTATATTAGAAAATATATTAAAAATGGGTTTGCTATAAAAATCCTGGACAAACTATTTTTAATTGTTTTTCAAAAAATGATTTTTAATAAAATTTTGCAACATCAAGATAATAAGAAAATTTTATCCTGACATAAAGTATAGAACGTATAGAATGCGCAGCCGTTGGGTTGTCTATTATTTACCTGGCCGAACTACTGGGTTGTCAGGTATAAACAGGTATGTCGATGACAGTTACTTTCACTTGATTTGATAATAGAAAATTAAATTAAAATTTTATATCACCATATGCGCTGTTCTATTGTGAACACGTTGATATAAGGTTGTCTGCAAAAAATCGGTCCTAATAGGGGTTTGCGAATTTTAAAGATTTCAATTTGAACGCGCTCGGAAATGTATGACAGAGAGATCCAAGGTAAGTATACCGTATAATAATAAAGGACCCAACATCGCAGTCGCTCGGTATGGGACCCTGAATATTAGGAAATGCACATCATTCAGGGTCCCATACCGAGCGACTGCGAT
Source organism: Zygogramma bicolorata (assembly GCA_032362365.1). Classification (NCBI taxonomy): domain Eukaryota; kingdom Metazoa; phylum Arthropoda; class Insecta; order Coleoptera; family Chrysomelidae; genus Zygogramma; species Zygogramma bicolorata. The sequence continues at coordinate 104,097 of JAVJAQ010005786.1, forward strand.
GTTGGGTCCTTTATTATTATACGGCATACTTACCTCGGATCTCTCTGTCATACATTTCCGAGCGCGTTCAAATTGAAATCTTTAAAATTCGCAAACCCATAGTAGGACCGATTTTTTTGCAGACAACCTTATATCAACGTGTTCACAATAAAACAGCGCTTATGGTTATATAATTTTTTTTTTTATCAAATCAAGTGAAAGTAACTGGCATCGACATACCTGTTTATACCTGACAACCCAGTAGTTCGGCCAGGTAAATAATAGACAACCCAACGGCTGCGCATTCTATACGTTCTATACTTTATGTCAGGATAAAATTTTCTTATTATCTTGATGTTGCAAAATTTCATTAAAAATCATTTTTTGAAAAATAATTGAAAATAGTCTGTCCAGGATTTTTTTAGCAAACCCATTTTTAATATATTTTCTAATATACTTAAATCATTATAAAATATGTTTTATTCTATTATCAGCTCGGTGAAGGTCGATTTAGGTTCGGATCCTCTACTATGATGATACCTAAAAATCTTCAATAACAATAAACATTTATTTATAGCATGGAGCGATAGAAGTTGGTCAGATAAACGAGCTCTGAGTCTGGATTTGGATAAACAGCCTGTTCCTCCAAAAAGGTCTGTTCACAGATCCAGTTTACATCCTCACACTAATACAAAAATTATGGTGGTTTGGCTTGAGAGTTTCGAGGATCATTTGAATTTTCCCATAGGTGAGTTTAAATTGTTTGTTGTTGTTCTTAAATTGTTCGTTCCGTTAACCAGCTGACGAACGTCAACCCTCAAAAGTCGAAACTTGTGCGAGCCTGGATTTAGAGACTACCTTCTAATGAGACCCAGCAAGGTGGCCCGGAGGTTCAACCCCGGCCTTCCATTTGATAGGCAGAGAACTATCCATTCTTTCCGAGACTAATTGTTTTTATAAAAGGCCTCATACTAACACTTCAAATTATTATCAATAGTATCAATTGTCACGTGCTGTTTGCTCATAACTTATATTGATGGCTTGTCGTAGGATATTATCAAGTCAAATAATCTTAGAACCATTTGAATCTTTAACACGATATGGTTCATAGGGGAGTTCAACTTTCAAAAAACCGAAAACGCATTTCATTTGAGATATGATTAAATTGTCAAACTTGCCTCATTTTTCGTCTATATGTAAATGGCACCTGCATGTTCGAAGTACATTATCTTAATAGAAAAGGTGTTTTATCTTCGATTTCCTTTTCTTCTTGGTCCGTCCAAAGAAATTAATTGGGATGATTAATAGACGAACGAGAAAAACCTCTGCATCGAGTGCAAGAAATGTCAGTTTTGTGTTATGATAATTGAACTCTAGAAAAGTCTTGTATTCATTATCTCTCCCGTCATCTTCCGACATTATCTTGACAAAAATGCCACCACGTGGTTTTTGGAAGAATTGTAATAAAACTAAGCTCAACCCAACGTTTGCATATGGAAAAAGGTTATGAAATGTCAAAGTTTCGATCAAGCACTAGAGAGAAATGAGCTTGCGAATTATCTTCTACTATATACTACATGATTGGCTTCAAAGAACGGATAGTCAGTGAAATATTAGAATTCAAAAATGAGCTTTATGATATCGATCTGGTGAAAATCAAGCATTATGTTGATCAGAGGTAGATTTACAATAATCAGCAAATCCAATAAAAATTCTTAACTTGAAGTTATTGTTTCCAATGAGTAGAGTATGAGAATCCTGATTGATGAAAACACAATATTGTTGATGAAAGTCTGTTCTCCTCACCAGAGCCTTTTTAAAACATTGGTCATACTCACGTATTTTGATGCCTAGAACACGAATCTGTTTATATAGCTTGTCAATAATCGCTGCGTTTTCCCTTCGTTCGGAAGTAATTTTGATTTTCAAAAGTTGGGAATTGGGCATACCTCATGTCCAATCTCTTTTTTTGTACAAAACTTGTTGAATGTCCAAACGGTTCTCGTTCGTTTTGGTCATTTGCTAAAGCTGTCTCAAAAAAAATCACTTTTAGTTCATTTCCCCCTTTAACTAAAGATGGATCGCAAGCCACCACTGCCCAACAAAAAGCAAATATTTTCGCAAATATGTTTGTTGGAAATTCTACTCTGGACTCATCGGGAAAAGATCCCCCGAATATCATGACTGTCGACAGTTTTTAATGGACCTGAAGACGAATGAGGCTTGCGGATCTGATGGAATCCCAGCAATTGTTCTGAAAGCATGTGCCCCTGAATTGACACCTGTACATTGCGAATTATTCATCCCTTCATATAACTTGGGGGTTTTTCCTCAGTCGTGGAGGACAGAAAGAGTTCAGCAAGTTCCTAAAAAAGGAAAAAAACTACCTTGTAATTATAGACCAATTGCATTGCTTTCTATCATTTCCAAAGTCATTGAAAAAGCAATCAATATGAAGCTTATCTAGAGAAATCAGGAATAATTAATGATCGACAATACGGATTTCGCCATCAAAGATCAACCAGTGACTTATTGGCTCATGTTTCTCATAATGGGCAGCATTCAATCAAAAATTCGGAAAAACGATAGCTGTTGCACTCGATATTTCAAAAGCGCTTGATCAAGTTTGGCATCGAGGTCTCCTTTCTAAGCTGCCGTCTTATGGTTCGCCTCCTTAGTTGTGTGCTTTGTTGAAGAGTTTTTTGTCTTATAGGTCTCTGTATGTGGTTGTTGATGGAGTATCATCTGATATTCTCCCAATAAATGGAGGTGTTCCACAGAGGGTTCAGTTCTGGCGCCCACTTTGTTTCTGCTTCATATCAATGATTTGCTCTAGAAAACATCTTGTTCAGTACATCGTTCTGCGGACGACAGTACTCTTCATACCAGTTCCTCTTCCAGAGTCCCTATACCAGCTCGAGAAACAAAAATTGACATTCACGTCAATAAAATAACGATGACTTGGTAAAAACAATAGAATGGGGTAACATGAACTTCATTGGAACATCGTAGAAGAGTCGGAGACTTGTCTCTCTTCTATAAATATTTTCACGATCGATGCTCTTCTGAATTGTTATCAATCGTTTCACCCTTTGCAATATCTACACGAATGACATGACTAGTACAGAATTACCACCCCTTTGTTGTGAATTTGGAGACCTGTCGAACTTCTCTTGCTCAGGGATCTTTTTTCAATAGAACAGCTGAGCTTTGGAACTCCTTGCCGAAAGAGGTTTTTCCTGAGGCTTCCAAACTTCCAAAATTCAAAATGAATGTTAATTCGCTCCTGTCCCTTGATTCACGCGGTGTTCTTTGAACATTACTGGGCTTCCCTTTCGTGTGAATCTGCATATAAAAAAAGGCTCCACTTTTACATCTCAATTCATTTTCTACAATACGTTTTGCCTCAATATTATTTTTATTCTTCAGGAAAAAAATTCGACTCAAATTTCCTAAACCCAATCGATTTGGTAATCCAACTCGAGTTTTCGTGAGAAATGGCATCAGTAAACGCGAAGAAAAGGCCAAAAAAAATGGAATGAGGTGTAAGGGGTATATGATGGTTGAAATGTGTTTGCTCCGATCTTGAAATTCTACCAAGGAATGGTGGAATACACCTTTTTACTGAACTTTATAGAAGAGTGTCGCGTTTTGACTCCAAATTTTTGTTTTAATTATGTATTTCTAGTCTTTATCATAAAAAAACTAAAATACAATATTATCTCTCGGGAAGGATTGATTTTGAGCGTCAAAAAAAGTTGAGCTCGAACTTAATAAGGATCATATATTGATATTCTTGAATTTTGGAATCTCTCCACATTTAAAAATTCCATCTAAATACGTTCTTCCTTTTGGAGTTCTGATCCTTCTAAGGAGCATTTGTGACTTCTCACAAATGCTAAATAAGTGTACCCACACACCAGTATCACCAGCTGAAAACCTCTTGGAGATTGACACTTTTGTCTCATTTTTGAATTTTCCTGAAGGAAACTAATTTCGAAATCATTTCATTCAATCAGAATTGGAACTAACGATACTATGAAATTTGCATCCCCAGCGCAAAATAAGACAAAAGTCAAGACTGACAATTGACTACACAAAAAGTCAGAAGAAAAAAAAAATGAAGTATAGTTTTGTCCTTCGTGCCAATGGAATAAAAGGTTATTAAAGATAAAGCACCATTTGCTTGAATGTGGTTGACAATGTTCCTTGCAGAGTGATTTGGTTCCATTATCTATATTATTAACTCCAATTACACCTGTTACTAAGCAAAAAAGCGAAAAGTTTATAAAAATACAAATCGAATAAGGTAACCAAAAACAAACAAAATGGATTTTTTTTTATCAAAAAAATAAAATTAAAGGTTTGATTAATCATAGATAATAACATTGTTACTAAAAAAGATATCGAATATGAAATAGCACAGTCAAAAAATTTTAAAGAAATATATGAAGTAACCAAGTTGGATGTTTCAGGGGATTTACTGAACTGTATGAATACCGGTCTGGAAAAAGATCATGTCCCGAAAACGAGCGAAGTTTTGGTGATATTTCTGCATCTTCTTTCGACTGGTTTGTTTAGGATTCATTTACAAGGTCCAACAGGTCGGGTAGGCCTAGCGTCTCCGCTGGTTGATGGCATGGTAGTTAGTAGAAGAGCCCTAGGACCCTTAGTGCGGCATACTGCGTTAAATATGGCTAGAAGAAGAAGGCTCGACTCAGACAGGTAAACCATCCTTTTTTATTGTCATTCACTTCCAAATAACATGGAGCTCGCTAGTGGAATGATTTTTAAGCCAGGGCCAAACCAGTTTCAATAATCTATGAGATGATTCTAAGCAGTATATGAATGTAGGAAAATATAGTTGATGGTATGAGTAAGGAAAAATCGACCCTGTGTAAAAATCCAGAAATGCTATCACATTTTTCCAAAGCAAAATATTTTATTTTCGAAAAAAATAACTAACTTCCAATGGGAAGAATTTGGTTAGCAAGAATGTCAGTCCTCATGTAATTTTATTTGAAAGTAAAAACCAAAAAAAAAACACTGAAAATCGATTCGTAGGTGAAAATCGCGATTATTTTTTTGTTTATTGTGAATGAAAGATTAAAAGACGAGTAATTTACTTGTATACTTATATAATTTCAATAATTATGTAAAGTTGTTGAAATTGTTACTTATTGTTTATTTTGATTTGAACATATTTAGGTTCAATGGTTCCTTATACCAGAACTTGTTCTGTCTGGTTTTTTGTCAATAAATAAAATTATTTTGGAAAAATATGTATAAATTTGATTATCAAGCACCGACAAAAAATTTATACAAACCCAATCAGCTCTTAGCAGCTATATCTTCAATACAACACGGCATCAGGACACTTTTTACGGCAAACCATCAAATATCCTCTGTTCTACTCTCACCGAAAGATGTAATACCTAACGAATCTTAAGGAATATATGAAATTCCTTGCCGTGACTGCCCGAGAACATACATAGGACAGATGACTATCGAATAGGTCGTACGAACACGAACTATCAGTACGTAATTATTTTCATCAGAGAATAAACCAAGAAATTGAGTTTGTAGTTTAAGGATTTGCCATTGAATTCAATAGGTATGGTTGTCAGATAATTTTTTCAGGAACTATAAATGAATAACAGTATATTATGCAACGATCGTGTAATAACCATTACATGAGAGTTGCATACGCTATTTTATCTATACCCAATAAATAATGAAGAACTAAAAATATTATAGTAGGTATTTATATTGAACACAATAATAGTAGGTAATCAATCGTATTTCTATGAAAAATTCTACAAAATTATAATTAATGGTATAACCACGGAAAATACAACAATGACAAATGAAAAGAAAAAATGGAAAAAAAATTCTGCCGAGGTCAGGAATTGAACCCGGACGTAATTGATCACTGCCGGCGCCATTGACCACTCGGACATGAGAGCTCATATAATTTGGTTGAAAATATAAACATATGTGTTGCATTTGTCAAATGAAAAATATAATCATTTTGATTGTTTTTTTTTTCTTGTCTAAGACATCTGTGGAGGAATCGCTGGTAATTCTTCTATATCACTGCTATAAGACATTTTCATACGATTATCGAAAATTGTCTAAATTTTTCAAGAATTCAATATCTGCTGATTTTGACGTGACAAACGTCACAAAATGCAAAGCATGCTTGATTGAAAAATAATGGGTTTCGATTGGTTGAAAATCTGTATCGTAATGGATTTCATTATAAAACGGGTTGTAGGCAAGTGTATTATTAGAGTACGGGTGTAAAGTTTTTTTTTGAAGTTTGATGCTGATTTATGAGTTTCAGTCCGATAACAAAATGCATTGAAATATTTTTCAATGTTATTCTTAAGGTTTTGTTCATTATTGCCAAAATATATGATATTCATATCACCAGCATTTAATTTGACTTTTTTGAAAATTTAATTTGAATCAATGATATCATAATTCTTGACAGTGAAGTGTGGATATTTGATCACCATTGCTTTTCTTTTTTTTTTCAGTTATCAAGCCCCTCATCTTCGTAGGAGATTGAAAATACAGGAAATTGTACAGAAATATAAAAGAGAAATGACTAAACCAGAGTTATTCACATATTTATTCAGTAGTACCTAGGTATTATACTATTTTTTATATTGTTTTAATTGAATATATAGTCATTTATGTTTGTAATGAATGTTGACCAAATATTTTCTATATTTTTGTTAGGAAAGAATATGTGATGGATCATTCAATAATATTATTGAAATGAGCAGAAAAATCTGAACCTTAGTTCCATAAGAAAAAATTATAAACAATGAAATTAAGTATCAATGGATTATAGTAATAAAAATTATTTAATTCCAGTTTGACAATGGTTGTATAATAATTATTCTAATCAGTCCTATCCCCAGACTTATCTAACCTTGATTTCTTCCTTTGGGGCCACCTAAAATTTCGTTTTTGAGGCGAAACCTTACTTGGAGCAACCAAAGAAATATTTACCAATGTACGTAAAAAGTTTGAAAGTAGGCTATATTATTTTCTTGTGAAGAATAGAAATAATTTTGAACATTTCTTAAATTAACTCGTAAATTAATAAAATGAAATTTTAATTCAACTAGTGTTTTATTCAATAAACCAAAAACTGTCATATCAAATGTAGCTTTTTAAAATTTCAATCCAACTAGTGTTATATTCAATGAACCAAAAACTATCATATCAAATGTAGCTTTTTATGGTACCATTGAAGATAATTTCTTAAGAGCTTTCAAATAAGGTATCAAGTAAGGGGTTGGCATTTAAGAATATAAAGTTAGGGTGGCCGGGGCGAGTAAGTTTTTCAAATTGTCACCCCGTATATTTGTTAGTTATAATAAATCATATATTCAGTTTTTGAATTCATTTTATTCTAACGATATATAGAGATACTTTTATATTGAATTTATAATTTTTCGTTTCCTCATAGAATCCAACCAATCACTGAGTTGTTCATGTGGCTTCTTAGGATATGGCAGGTAATAATGTTCAGGAGGTATTCCTTCTTCAAGTCTTACAAAATAATGGACGTGACGATAGTGAATAATTCCAAATCTTGCTCTAGCATGTCTTCGCATTCCTTTTATCACTACCCCTTTTCCAGTAAAAGATTCAGCTGAAAAAAATATCAACTGTGTGGAGTAAATTGCAACTGAATGTACAACTTATACAATCCATCATGGAGTTTTTCTCTAGTTGAAAACTGGATGAATATACCATGTCAAATCAAAGAATACAAACTGGAAATGAATTTTGACTCAAGACTTTAATTCACAGTGATTGCTTCGCACATGAAATATTTCCCTACCGAGATGGATTGGTTAATATGTCTATCATAAAACATATACTCATTGCTGTGAGAGCATCATAGCAAAATTTGAATAGAACCTACTATTTTTAATCACACATTTCTCATCATATTACATCGAGTTGTCATATTCCATAATAATCAAATTGAACTAACCAACCCACATATTACTAGGGAATTCTACATTATGTTCTTTAACAGCAAGTTCTTTGGCTTCTTCTAGAACTTCTCGAACATCTTTGGCCCCTTTCTTTAGAACGAATTTCAGTTGTCTGATTGCTTCATCGACTGGCATTCCTCTTATGAAACTAGCTATGTACCACATCTTCCAGGGACTATATTTGATATTTGTTCTTTGATGGCAGACATACTGAAAAAGAATCGAATCAACTGTGGGTTTATAGACTGAAAACATTTATTTACGGCAGGCCTTCTTTCTTCATCCGGAGCTTGAGGAGGGAACAGTTTTTCATTGTATTGCAGCCATTTTTTGGTAGCATTTTCGTCATTTTTCCAGGCTAAAACTATACTCGAAGAATGAATATTTTTAAATTGTGTAATAGTCGGTTGAAATAATTTAGCAGAAAATCTAGGAAAAACTTTTGTATGTGCCATTCTTCGAATTGATAATGAACTCTCTATGCTAGCCACAAAAACATTAACATAACCAAAGAGTAAACTCTTCTTCTTCTTCTTATTTATCGTATGGGTTCGACGTCTGCGGTCATTTGCCCAGTTTCGACGGAATATGGATATTCCGTCCTTCTAGTATGATGGGAAGGTTGACGGTAAATTACCTCTTCCACACCATATGAGTCTGCTCCATATACTTCATTAACTTTTAACTTCACTGGTACAATATTATTGACAATCGGTAGACTACTTCTACTCTTCTTCTGTTTTGTTTATTGAACTTTGCAACATTGCAACTAGTGCAATTAACTCAGTTTCGATCTGTGACCAGAAAATTCGAGGTGGCAGAGATGTCCTTCATACTCGAGTCCGGAGTGGGACTCTGTAAGCTCAAAATCGAAGCGATAGCGACTCTGTTAGAATGTTTTGTATGTTTTGTATCAGCCTAGTTCTAGGGAAGATACTCTGCTCGAGTATGATTTTTAATTATGGGAAGTCTTATGTTGATGATGGCACTGCCTTGCACTGACGAGAGGCCAAATAGCCTGAAACCGGTTTGCAAGTGTGTCCCGTCCCAATAATTGAAAATCAGTTCTGGTGGTGTAGTATCGCCAAGAGTATATGTGGTTTCTTCTGTGAATAATCCCCCACTCCCTCCTGTTTGTTGTCATCCTATCCCCTTTGTGGTTTTTGCCGGGGGGGTGTTTTTTTTCTTTTTGGTGTTTGTCCGTCCTCCTCCTTTGTTGGTGGTGCCTTTAAAAATTTTTTTTTTTTTTTATTTTTTTTTAATCCCTCCCTTCTCCCCCCCCCGAATGTTACAGTTGAAACTGTCATTAAGTAGTAGAGGGAAACAGAGTCCGTCTCTTTTGAATGTGAATTTTTATGTTTTCTGTTGTAGATTTGTTTTTATATCTGTTCAGAGCCCCACGAATACGATTGTATTTTTCAAAATTTGATACCAACCAAGTTCCATTAGGGTTTTTATAGCAAAATTAGAACAATTACAGCCGAAGCGCCATCTGTGGGAATGAATAAGAAGTAGAATGAAGTGAATCATAGAATCTGACAAAATAAACATTTTACGTCGTTTCCATATGTTAGAAAGAGATAGGCACTATCTCTTTCTGTTTTTTATATGGATGACCTCAAGTTCTATGCCTCAGGGCGGAGCACGATTTCACGCATGCTGTCGGTATGGAATTTGGGATTGACAAATGTGCACTGCGGTTCATCTCAAAAGAGGACGATGCGAGGATTTCGCTGAGGATGTCCAACTCGTAGACCTAAGCATTCTACATCATTTGAATGCCGGAGAGATATACACCTTTTTGAGCGTGGAACAACGCCACACCCAAGAGGTAGACTCCGAGAAAAATGCTCTCCGTGGCAAGTATAGGCAGAAACTACGGCAGATCTGATCCTCAGAGCTGTCGGGCAAAAACAAAGTTTTTGCCACCAACATGCTTGCCATTCCGATTTCTACTCTACTCCTTCGGAGTAGTCAAATGGACTCAGGAAGAGTTGCGGCAACATGACGTAAAGACTCGTAAAATGATGCACATGCATCCCAAATCGCCCGTTCCACGGTTGTATCTCCTTCGACAACAAAGGGGCCGTGGACTTTTGAGTTTGGAGTGTCTTCTCAACAGAATGGTACTGAATGGAGCGTGTAGAATAATCAGGAGTTCAGATCTCCTACACTGCATGCTCCGAGATCATGAACATGCATGAGTCGGGGCCTTTTTATTCAAAGCAGCAAGGCGCGCTGCTGATGAACTTGGTATAGTCGTCGACACCAAGCGGGATAACCAACTCTCCGTCACCGGGTTGGAGCCCGCACGGAGAAAAGCTTACATCAAGGCTGCAATGCTGAAATGCTGCAGCTGCACACAGACAAGCTCATGCACGGAGTCTTATTTAAGAACATCGAGGACCATGGATTTTCTGTTAAGCTGACCTTTGCCTTCCTCAGGTCAGGTGAGCTGAGGTCAGAGACTGAAAGGTTTATCATATCGTGTCGAGACGGTGTTTTCAACCCCCCCGTCTATCGGAGCTGCGTGATGGGTATAGAGGTCCCTGATACTATATGCAGGGTCTGCCGACAGGCGCCCGAGACTTTGATGCATTTTCTGTCATCTTGTGCAGTTTATGCGGTCTCGGCCTATATCCATCGCCATAACGCGGCCTTACGAGTGCTATACTATTTTCTTCAGCACTCGCATGAGATAGACAGGACACCGGTACTGCCTCACGCACCAGTGGATATTGAGTTCGTTGTGGAGAATGAAAGGTGTTGAATATTATGGAACTTTTCATTCCCCACCCTCAGGCAAATACAAGCCAATAAGCCTGATATAGTTCTCTTCGACCACCGAAGTAAGACGATATTCGTTATCGTTATTTTGATTATATGTGTTCTCGGTAGTTCCAGACCAAAGCTACTCTCGGAGCTCAAGACCAAACCGGCATGCCGTAATGCGGCAGAGATCTTGGCCGGCCGCATGCTGAAGGCCGTTATTCTCGGTTCGCGTTGCGTCTACTCAGGACTCACAATTCTCGGAGCCAATGACCACTTAATCGCGGTGCGGGGAGTGGTCATTGGTTAATGATACTAGCGCGTTCGCCCACTGGGTTGGAGCAGTGGGGAGTACGGACCCGACTAGGTTTGTTCAAACGAAAAATAAATAATAAATATCGTTTTACACCCTCCTGACCAATTCCGCAAGCAATTCTCTCTAGGGAGTTGCATTATATAGGATTCAGCTACAAATCCCTCCTAGTTTCATCTTGACAGTCACTGGCTATAATAATGATAATGATAAAAATTATCGGTTTTTTGGGAATTACACCCTTCTGACCAATTCCGCAAGCGATTCTTTTTAGGGAGCTGCATTCTATAGGTCTGTAGCTACAAAATCCTTCCAGTTTTATCTTGACAGTCACGGGCTATAATCATAATAGTGATACAAATTATCGTTTTTTTGGAATTACACCCTCCTGACCAATTCCGCAAGCAATTCTTTTTAGGGAGCTGCATTCTATAGGTCTGTAGCTACAAAACCCCCCCAGTTTCATCTTGACAGTCACTGGCTATATAATCATAATAATGTTGAAAATTATCGTTTTTTTGGAATTACACCCTCCTGACCAATTCCGCAAGCGATTCTTTTTAGGGAGCTGCATTCTATAGGTCTTCAGCTACAATTCCCACCCAGTTTCATCTTGACAGTCACTGGTTATAATAACAGTGATGATAAAAATTATCGAATTTTTGATGTACACCCTCCTGACCAGTTTCGCAAGCGATTCTTTTAAGGGAGTTGCATACTATTAGGTTTACAGCTACAAATTCCTCCTTTTATTTTGACAGTAACTGGCTATATAATGATAATAATCGTAATTTTCATTTCAGTCACATCCTCCTTTCATGAAGTTGCATTCTCTAAATCCCTTGCAACAGTTTATTCAGTTTATTCAGTAATTTGATTGACATGAAAAATGATTATGTGAAAATTTCAGTTTCTCATTTTATACTCAACATAAAAAATGAAAAACTCCAACGGATTATTTTGCATCAATGTACATCAAAAGATAATACCCCATCTACATAACTCTTTTCTTCATAGATTTGCAGAGAAAGCTAAAAAAACTCCGTTCGCTTAGTGCATATTACAAATTAAAGAGACTCCATTCGTCATGTGTCATGACGTGAGTGAAAATTCAATTAATTAGGGTCGATTGCACCGCTCCTACTTAATGATGGTTTAACTAAACTAGGTTTTGTTGCTATGGATTTGCCAATCAGATTCCTTGTTCCTTAGCGATTAAGCCAAGCTTAGTTAAACCTTCATTAAGTAGGAGCGGTGCAATTGTCCCTTAGATAAGCTTAATCGATTTATTCATATCCTTAACAAATCCTAAAAAGGGGGGAAACTCCACCACTGATATGATCGTTCGGCAATCTTCGGAAAATTTAGCAGCCAGCTTTGGTAGCCAACTTTACATCGGTATACCAAACCACAGAACACCCTAAGCACAGACCATATACCCTATCTATGACCCTAAGGGTGTTCTGTGACCAAACACCACTCAAAAGAAGAACAAGAATTAAATGAGTAAATAAGGTTATGGTCGAGGTCGAGACAGAAAATCCTTCTGATATACATTTTTTGAGTTGATTTTCAAAAACATTTTTTAAGCAATCAAGCAGTACTTAGGAGTTATTTGAGAAATGTCCACATCTATGGAAGATGTTCTCCTGCAAGTGCCCCATGTTCGTTATAAGAAAGGTGATGGGTCACTCTTCCTCATGGATCAAAGACTGATTTGGATGGTAGAAAATAAGGACACGGTGGTTGTATCACACGCATATGCAGATATCAAGTGTGAGCACTCTGATTTTTTTTTAAATAATCATAAAATTAATTTATTTGTAGCTCAAAAGATTTCTCCAGAAGGTAAAGCCAAAGTCCAATTACAAGTTGTTCTGCATAATGGAGTTTCTTCCACATTTCACTTCACAAATAAAAATGGGCTGGAAGCTCAAATAGCTGATAGGGATAAAATCAAAGAAATGTTACAAGGCCTTCTTCCAAAATTCAAAAGAAAGGTAAGGTTAGGAACAGTTCTAGTGGTTTGCTGTCCATAAACAGCTCATTTGACAGTTTCACAGTCCTAGAAGTAGTTATCATTAAGGCAATGGAAAATGCTCCTAAATATAACTTAACACGTTGAGCGCTACGGCCGAATCGACATACTCACCCTTGGGACCAATTTTTATTTTGGATGTTCCATATCTGAAACTTATTTTTTGGTTGTTTACAAATATAATTATGACTTTTTTTTCGATTCAACGTTTTTATTTTCAGTTTTCGAGTAGTGCCCACTGGTGGCCACTTGGTTTATTATTGATACCTACCTGAAATTGACCTGACATAAAACTACTTTCGACATCGAATCTGCTCAGTCCATAGTTAATTCGGATGTTCTCTGGGACCAAAGAAAAAGCTTGCATACGTGAAACCCATATAAATCATGCCCACGAGTGGACACGCGGCGCTAAACTATACTTCACAAAATGTCCACTGGTGGGCACGTGGTCTCAATGGAACAAACGAAAATGACCCACCGATGGGCACATGGCGCTCAGCGTGTTAAACCCTTTTGAAACTTGATTACTTCTAAGAAAATTTTGAATATGTGAACCGTGCAAGGCTGATTTGAATTTGATTTCAATATATGTTTCGAAACAGTGATAACTTAAAAATTATCCAGCAAATTTGAATTTCTTTGAACAATCAAATACATGAAATAGACATTCTGCTCCATTCATAAGAAAGTGTCCTTGTTGAAATAAATAATTGTGTTGGTGATTTGTCTGAAAATACTCAGAAAACAAGTTGGATTAAGAAGGGTAACATCAACACCAGATTTATTCAGCATTATTAAGTAATAAGAAATAAGTAATAAGCTTCAAATGACGAGCTTTAAGGTCAGCGTTCACTTGGGCTTGACAAACTAATCCGGCGACGGCGCTACGATATATTATAATGAATATTTATCTCATATATAAACCCATTTTACAGTTTGTCTTCGTCATCATTGTTTTCATCAATATATCTGGCATCAAAACTAATTTCTATCTAAATGTTGAACTAATGCTGAATTGATGTTGAACTATGTTGCCGAATCGTTAGTTATCCCTACTTCTTTGATGGTCTCTTAGACCTTTCAGACAAGGACGCAATATACTATCATTTGGCAACGCCTGTCTGTATTTGGAACAAGGGTGAATTTATGACTGGTCGAACTAATGGAAGAAAGTGAGACGGTGTGCTTGAATGATGTTTGATAATGACAAGGATAGATTTGCTGAATATTTTTTATGACTTATTTATTGGAGTGCAGGGCAATAACTTTCTAGGTGCATACAAGTTTCAGTGAATACGTTTATAAAGAGGGTAATAGGTAATAGTTGATAGGATAAAAACCCGATCCAACATATTTTTATACATGCAATGTAAACAAGATAGTCGTCCCAACTATATAGAAAATTTCAGTTGACAAGATTATAATAATAATAATAATATTGCTTTTATTGATAAGAGAAAAACATACACAAAAAAAAGATCATAATATAAGCTCGAATCGAACGGCAGGATTCAATTTCTGATCATGCCACAAAAAAAATCGCGGGCAACAGTTTTTCGTGAGGAACTTGTCTTTTGTGAAAACTCTGAATTTATATTGGAAGAATTTATGATGATTGATTGTGATGAAGTAGTTATATATGTACGAAGGGAATGAAGTAGATGTTTACGCTCCATTATAATATATTATGTGATCAGATAGGTTTCCGCGGTCAGTTGTATGTTGTCGTTGAGATCGGGTTGAACCGCATCTGGATCGACGTTTCGGTCGATTTTGGAGCCATTTTCAAGGAGTTGATATGACTTCACTGATGTGAGATTTCAGTTCATCACTCCTCAGCTGTTGTCACAGGAAAAAGATTTGTGACATCAGGAGCAGCCCCATCCCCAATAGTATAGAAAATTTCGTTATATTTTGATTACTTACGTTGTTGCTAGAAAAACACTGCGAAAACTGGAACGTTAACTTGCGAAAAAAAATGTGTTTTTCATGATAGGTGCGAACCATAAAATAAACTATATCCCTTCATGGGCATGAAGGACTACACTGTTATGTAGTGCGAAATTAGGCAATGAAAGCACAACAATGTTTTGTTTGAAAGTCATTTTTGGTAGTGCATTCATTATGCCTTTTATTTTTTTGGATGGCTAACCTACCACAATGAAAAAAAAAATAGGAATTATTATTGGAATCTATACGTAATGCTATATGAAATCTTTGATAGATTTTTTTTAAGTATTTATGAATATGTTTTGAAAATGGAAACGGATTCGGTTTGGGCTCGGAAACGTTACCGAAGTTAAGTATTTTCATATACTTTATACTAGATTCTGCCGCCGACTTTGTCCGTGTAGAAGTCGAACCGAACTGTTAGTCAGCGCACGCCGGTGGAGATTCACATCTCGCATGCTATTCTCCAACTTGTTTCACATATAATATTTGAGTTATTGAATTTTCGTTCAATCATACTGAAAAATAGCATATATTAATCTCTAATTTCCGAAGATTACTCTTCAAACAAAAAAGTAATAGACGTCACCTCTTTATAATAGTAGCATAGATTAGTTCTTGTATTTTCGTGAAAGGCAAATTCACATTATATGAGAAGTTGACTGATAGGAAGTGTTTCATTTACAAGTAACTATTTTCATTTAACGCAGCAACTTTTCGGAGTAGATTAGGAATATATTATTATATAGATTCTATCAATTTCTAATTTTTAATTACATGAGAGTTGCATACGCTATTTTATCTACACCCGATAAATAGTTAAGAACTACAAATGTTATATTTATATTTGTATTGTACGCAATAATACTAATTGAACGAATTTCTTTGAAAAATTCTACAAAATTGTAATTAATGGTATTACTTCGAGAAACTAAACAGTGACAAATGAAGAGAAGATCAAAAATTAAAAAAAAAAACAGACCAGAATCGAACCCATGTCTCTTCCAACTAGCTAACATAATCTCAGCGCCTTAGACCGCTCGCCTACGGAGAGCTCAGAAATCAGTTTGAAAAAATAAAATAATAAATCATGCATTTGACAAATGCGAAATTCAATCATTCTAACTATATTTCTGCCGGTAAAGGTGTCGAAGGTGATTCTCCCATATCGCTGGTATCAGACATTTTGTTATGACTATCGAAGTTTGGCTATATTCTTCAAAAATTCATGCACATCATGCTTGATTGAAAAAATGATGGGTTTCTATTGGTTGGAAATCTGTATCGTAATGAAAAATCGGTTTCTATTTATAAAATATAACTTTTTCACCCGAGTCGAAATAGGGCTATAATTCGAACCATATTAATCTTACACAAATTAATTTTTCGAAAACCGATGGACAGGAAAAGGGAATCGTCAACAAGAAATATTTCAATGAAAAACTTGTTGGTATGCCGTGCATTTAATTTTCATTCAATTTTTGCTAGAATTTTTATGATAGAAGTGCCTACGTCGCAGCGTCAAAAATATTTCAGATTGATGTGAAATTCACTGAATAATTTAGCATTGTGATTTCCATAAACGAATAAGACACAAGAGACCGAGAGTCATGCTATACAGTTAGAAAACCATTGAACTTTTTATGGTTCAATTTGTTCAGTAGGTAGGTACGTAGGTACTGTCACGGGATGTTCAAATGCTACCAGCTTGAATACCCAGAAAACTAAGAAGAAAAAAATACTCATTCAATGCACCTATAACTCTGAAAATATTCTCGAAGGAAACGCTTCGGCCCCAAGAAATTGTATCAATTACAATTTTTTTCATTCCATTTTTCGATGTTTTGATCAGTTTCATTTTTATTTTATACTAAATGGCATCAAAATCATTGTTTTTCTATCATGTTTGATATCATATCTAGAAATGTGTTTCTTTCCCAAAAAAACCAATACCTACATATTATACCCATTATCGATAAAGGGCAAACCTCACTCGTTGTAAACAACTACGCCAATGTCTAAGCCAGCCATGTGGATGGAAGCAATAATAAATAGACCTCCCTTCAGCGTGTTTTAGTAATCGAAACTGCTTTCCGAAACCACATGCCTCATCACCATCTGTCCGTTAGGGGCTGAACTAAAAATGTCAGTAAGTTGCGACGTATTTCATGAAACTGGTTCAAATAGTGGTGAAATGCCGCCCAATTCTTAATTCTAATTGCATTTTGCGAGGAAGCATTCTAACAATTTGATTTTTTCAGAATATACGTAACTTTCACAGGGCTTTCGGATGAAATAATAGAAATGCATCGTTTCCGAATTAATTTCGAAAATACAAATTTTTTTTTTGGAAATTTTGAAAAAAGATAAAATTTTTTATATTCATTCCAAAATTCAACATTTTTTCAATAAGTGTGCCAAATTTGAACTCAAGATGTCTAATAGTTTCCAAATGCAATTGGAAATGAACATGGAAGACACTGATCGCCCGCCTTGAAAAGTTCAACCATCGCTTTCTGAAAGCATTTATCATAAGGAAGTTGGATAATCTCCTGCTATATTACTTAAAACTGCTGCATAAATCTGGTGTCAATGAACTCACCAATTGTTTATAACATTATTGAATTTCCTGAGTTACTCTTTTTTTCTTATTCCTCACTACTAGAATGAGTTTCTCAATCATCGTTGAATATTATTTTAACAGGTAGACAAGGAATTAGAAGAAAAAAATAAGCTTCTTTCGAGTAACCCTGCGTTGCTCCAATTGTACAAAGATTTAGTCATGACAGATGTTGTATCTTCTGAAGAGTTCTGGTCACAACATGCTCAACAATACACCCAAAAACAAAAACAAGTACCTCAAGAAATAGGTAAGTATATTGTATGGTGTAAGACATCATCTGAACAATCTACAATTTACAAAAAAATCTGTTTGAAATCTGGTAACTCTTCGAGAGAAAAATTGTAATTCTTCTGTTATTAGTGTGAATTTACTATTCCAGGTGTGTCTGGTGCATTCTTGGCTGATATCAAGCCACAAACTGATGGGTGTAATGGGCTCAAATATAACATCACTCCTGATATCATTGAATGTATATTCAAGACATATCCTGCAGTAAAGAAAAAGTATATTGATAATGTTCCTTCAAAGTTGACTGAATCCCAGTTTTGGACCAAATTTTTTCAGTCACACTATTTCCACAGGTATTATCTATATTGTGGGAGATTTGGTGATCTAACTAAAACTATTGACTGTTGCATTTGTTGGATTAGGGGTCAATTTATACATTAGGGAAAATGGGGGGTTTGAATTGCAAGAAGTAATGTAGGTTTGTTTTACTCTTGAAATGATTAGAGGATGCCTCAGGGCAGATAATGCCACCCTCTTGGTATGTGCTATTTTGATATACATTTTATAAATGAAGGAATATATTTTTAGAGGAATTGAAGACTATTATCATTCCTTTCTTGTTAAAACAATACTTCTGGAGTTATTCAGGATGAAGCTCCTTATATTTAATTTCATAGCCCTCAAAACTCTCTATAACTTTTGTCTGCAACTTTTTGTGACTAAATGTGTAGAAGCTATGTGTCATATAAAATAAGTGACTACTTTTATTCTGCATGGACTGCAATTTTAAATTGGTTTGAAAGAAATTGGCTTGAAATAGGTTTATCTCCAAAGTCGAAACCTCTATGTAAGAATCATTGGGGTCTCACCTTCTAAAGGACCAAGCATGGACGAATATAAGGACCCTGCCCAAGTAGGAGGCAGTTATTCATATCATAGTCACAATGAACATTTGACCTAAGATAGTCTTGACTAAACACCACTAGCCATTTCGAATTCATTTGGTGACATAACTTTCGCACTGTATTATGAATCAATAGTAACAGAAATATTTGGAATACTACCTGTACTTGCTTACCCCTAATCATTTCACAAAGGGAACAAACATGTCATTTTCTGTAAATCTGGCTCCATTTTCTGGCTCTTTTCCTTGGAGTAGAGAAACTATGTTTTTACCAACATTTCGAATGCAAATAATTTCACCTTCAAGGATCTTTGAATATCAACTTTATAATGAAACAAAATATGTGCCAATATATTTTGCAAGTAAATGTTTTTTGTATTGTAAAGTTTTGATCTACACTAATATTAAAGAGGTTCATTTGTAACTTTGTTTGTTTGTAGGGGCTGATCTTCGGAAATACACTACTCAGGAGTGATAAAGAATAATTTTTTATTGATTAACCAAATGATTCAGTGAGAAATAATAGTGTATGTCAATCGAGTCGGATAAAAGCTAGCGAGATGTGATGCTTTAACAGTGTGCGCTGATAAAACGGTTCGGTATAGGCGAACAAACATAATTTTCACCAAAAATGTCAGTCTCTATTAGTTCTACAATAGTTCTACAAAAAAGTCCTTGGTACTATAAAGTTAGCATTTATATTTGAGTCACTACAAATATTTTTTTATCTATACATATAAAATACTATGTCCTGAATAACTGCCTGACGATGCACAGCCTAAACCGATGAGCTTAGAGACCTAAAACTTAGAGGGTGTTCTTTGTATGACCTAGGCATCCGAAAAGAAAATGCTTTTCAAAATTCCAACCCTGAGGGGATGAAAACGGGGTTTGTATGGAACAACGTCATGGCTTGGTCCAATCTACTTGAAATTTCCTCAAAACATTCTTTGACAGAATTGATGGAAGAAGTGTCTTGTATTTTATTGAAATTTATCGCTTTACGGAGTTAAAAAGTGGTAGAAAGTCATTTTGGTTCAAACCGCTGATCTTGAAGACCTGAAACTTGTTGGTGTGTTCTTAGCATGATGTAGATGTCTGATAAGGAAAGGTTTTCCGAAATTCCACCCCTAGGGGGGTGAAAAACGGGGTCAGAGTTTGGATGGGACAACGTGGTTCCTAGGTCCAATCTACTTCAAATTTGCATAAACATATAATTGCATCACAAAAATAAATAAGCCCAAGGAAGTGGTCTAGTAAACTATAAACATTTCAGAGAACATACATACGGAAAAAGTTCTTTCAAATATATATCATTGTTAACTTTCTTCACATGGCAAAACTAATGGTTGGATGAGTCTTATTTCAAACTTTCGACAGAAATTATATATTGGCACATTCTTTTGTTCCTGATGAAATTATTCTATAGAATCCGAGAAGGAACTTTGAAATCTCCTCAAGCTTGTTTGAGATGAAATAATTATTTTCATTCAGGGATCGAAAATATGCTGAAAGCAAAGACATATTCACGGAATGTGGTAAAATAGATGACCAAGAGATGAAAAAAGACATACAAACTGGGGTTGAAGATCCTCTGGTAGACTTAACTGAGTTTGAAGACAAAACTCTCGATGAGGGTTATGGTATTTCCACTGAAAAGTCTACGAGGAATACGGGTACCGTTAGTCAGGCTATGATAAAGAGATTCAATCAACATTCAATAATGGTTAGTATTTGATAATTTTTCATAAATACTAATACCTAAAAATTTTACTGTGAAAAGGTTTTGAAAAGTGGATGTGCTCTTCACTATACAATGGCTTCTTCAAAGAGAAATAGTATTGCTGTATTTTTGTGACATTTTCCTACATCAACAAATATTATTTTTTGCAGGTATTGAAGTCATCGAAAACCCAAGACACTGATACCCCTTCTCAAGAAAACGGGGTAGATCCAAAAACTTCTAGTACAAATGGTTTGAAGCCAAATAGTAGAAAGAGAGATGATGTTTCAATTAGTAAAAGACAGAGGATATTGAAAAAAATAACTTATGATGATTTAGAAGATACAAATGAGAGTACTAGTCAGAAGGGTGCTCCTTTGAACTTATCAAAAGTGAGTTCATGATTTATACATGAAGTATATTATTTCTGAGGTATTCAATATCAGAATGGAAATATGATTCTAAAAATATTTAGGGGGTATATTTTCAGTTTGCAGAATTCTGTTTAATGGCAAATTTCCTGAGAAAATTCATTATAACTAAGAGACTTTTATGAATTTGTTATCAGATGGTTGGCTTTCTCTTATGATATAAAAAAGTTGAAGTTGGACTATAAATTAGAATCAAGATAAATTAAAATGGTGTGAGTCAAGGGGCTTACTAACCAGAGACGATTGATTTCGACAACACAAAGACCATTGCTACAAAAAACATTCCACTCCAGAATAATTCACGAAGCAATAGAAATTGATAAACGACCTGACAAATGAGACAATTCTCAGAGACTAACCAATGCCAGGAAATTATTGCTGTCCCATCAAACGAATTCTTTAATTGAACCCCAAACCACCCCAACAATAGGGAATATGTATAAAATTTAAATTTCTCAAATATATTTCCTGGAATGTACTGTGTGAAAACGGTGTGCTCCATATGCTGGAAATCAAGACAATCAACATTATGATTTTCGTCATCTTCTATTTTTTGTGTGAAGAGAGGACCAATTGCACCATCAAGCATGTTCAAGTAAACCTCATCAATTAAAGTACCAGGAATAAAAAGTGATCTTATGATATGAATCAGTGATATGCTACGCCAGACGTTGATATTTTGAAGGTACTGGGTATGAACCTCGCCGAATGAATGTGGAAAATTGTTATCCCAGTAATGACAATTATGCCTATTCACAGCTCCATTCAAATAAAATGTACACTCACCACTTGAACAAATTTTAAATGAAAGGTGCGGATCTTTAATTGAACGTTAAATTTGTTCTCACGAAATTGCAGCATCTTATCAGAATCTTCCCTATCAGTTCCTATACTAATTTAATTTCATACGGATGAAATTTTTCCGCATTCAAAATCCTTTTATAGACGAACGGGAGACTCATGAGGATTCAGCTAGTTGACGGGTACTTTTAAGTATGACCCAAATGAACTGCCCCAAAAAAGAGGCTTCCACAGCTTCATTTCTGATGGGGTTCTACGGTTGGTGTTTCACTGTTACTTGTGGAAATTTGATTGTGATGAAAAATTACAACATTGAAATCTTGCTTTTGTTGAGATGAAGTAATTCAGAAATGTTTGTAGTTATTTTCATTCTGAAATCTCAAAACTGATTTGTATTTTTCTTCAGTACTAAAATTATCGGGTTGACGTTCTTAACGCCGATTTTGCATTCAATGTTCGTGTAAATTTCAATGATAGGGTATATTATTGAAAAGATAATTTTGTACTTTTTTCCCACATTACCCCCCTCGCTAGGGTGATAAAAAATCCTGTGCTAGGGGTAACGTGTCTGAGCCTTTCGTTGTACCACTCTGAATACATATATATATATATATATATATATATATATATATATACATATATATATATATATATATATACATTTATTCATCACTAAAGTTTCACACAGTACAATATATAACAGTACAATATATAACAGCACAATATAAAACTTATCAGACTTGTCAGAAAGAGATGCAAAATAGCATGATGCACTTAAATCAAATATGGATAAGTATGGTATTATGGTTTAGTCCTAAAATATATAAAATTCGGGATAAAAAGTGCAAATAGTCATTGTTAAAATTTCAGAAACTCTTCTAATGAATAATGCGTGATTACTCATCAGGAAATCAAATAGTTTTGCTTTAAACATAGGTACTGAAACTTTCGATTTCCCCAAACAATTCCAAAGTATGGTTGTAACATAGAATGCCCTGGTAAGTATAAGAATTCTGAGCTATGTGCTATGTCCTAACGTGCATATGGTAATCGAAGATGATTATCATTGCGAGTGGTGTACTCATCTATCATACTTCCTCTTATACATATATGGCTCTCTTTTTTTATGTTGAAGATATTTAGGAATATGTATAAACATGGAAGTGTCAGTATTGAAGCTTGATGATATATATATATATATATATATATATATATATATATAATGTGAGAAGGTTAGACGACTGGTTAGGATTCTTCTATATATATATATATATATATATATATATAAATGCTGCTGACGATGTTCTCTCAAAAATTCATTAATTTATTCCCATTTTAGGTTGAACGATATCTACATGGACCGATGCCCGACTCTGCCACAGAATATTGGAATACAAACGAGGCATCTTCAGTGTTAAGGGGAGTAGCACAAGAAACTAAACAGTGGGGAAAGAGGCATCCCTCTAGTAATTTAGTGAGTCCTGCTGCAGCAGTAGGAGCCCTAGGTGAACTATCACCCGGAGGAGCTCTTATGAGAGGCTTCCAAGAACAATCATTAGCTGGTAAAGAGATCAACCTTTATTTGACAGTTTTCAAGTGTAAGATGAATTCCGTGCTGAGGTTCCATATATGGCCCGCGACATATGCGCCATCTACCGATTCACCGGGCGTAAAGTGGTTCGGGCTGGCCCTTATAACTCTTTCGTCTCTCTTGGTATCGGCGTGAAACTTTTGCGGTTCAAATGAAATCACAATTTGAATTAATTGGGTCAATATTTGTTATTATAGCGTTTCCAGTTTGACGGGAAATTCCACCGACTTTGGATTTTTAAATGGAATATCCAATATTTTTAAGAACTTTTGATTCACTAGT
The DNA here is from genome assembly GCA_032362365.1 of Zygogramma bicolorata. Lineage (NCBI taxonomy): Eukaryota > Metazoa > Arthropoda > Insecta > Coleoptera > Chrysomelidae > Zygogramma > Zygogramma bicolorata. Next base: position 127,756 of record JAVJAQ010005786.1, read on the forward strand.
TCATTTTGTATCAGAATATAATATTTTGATGAAAAATCTTGTGGTATTATATCTCGTGATTTTGCCGACCACTCTCATTGCCATTACAATTTTCATGAATTTGGACAAGTTGATTTGGATATAGCAATATTTCTGAATAACATGACGATACCATTCAAAAAAGATATTTGTCATAAACAGAACAATTCTCTGAAATAATTTTTGAAAAGTGGTTACAGAGAAATGCTGAGGTACTGATGTGATTTGCTCATAGGAACATAGCAAATGTTTTCCAGGGCTCATAGTTTTTCACACTCAAACACAAACTATTTCCCGGATTTGAAATGACCTATAATCCAAAAATGCCCAAATATACTGGATATTTCATCAAATGATGTAATAGATGCCATGAAAAATATACTGTCTCTGACGTTCTATCTGGGAGCATAACATGACATTTGTAGAAGTGGCCTTCATAATGAACCAAAGTTTGTCGCTTTGAAAATCATTTTTTCACTTTTTTGTATATCTAATATCAGTTGAAACAGGAATTAAAGAGATGAGTAATGTTGAAATGCATATGAAAATTGCTATACTACCAGCGTTTTAAGTTTCAAAGCGTGGAACAAGCATCCAAAAGTTCAGTCGTTGTGGTTTTCCCTATTTATTTATTTTGCCAATCTGGCATTTTATTGTGTAAAAAAACTATGTAATGTACTTTCATTGGTGGAATCAGTGCCGTTCCGAAAACTTATTTTTCCAGATTCTTTATTTATGTCAATTGCCAATGGCTTCCGATAAATATGTTCTCATCTTAATGGAATATTATTTATTTATATTTATAATGTTGGGAGGTGTATTTTTATCGTCTAAATGGTTGTTTTTTTTTTAGAATTGGTACCTGCAGATATAGAAAAGGAGTTGAGGAATTTATATCTTGCTCTTTGTGAGCTATTGAATCATTTCTGGCATTGCTTTCCTCCTACTACAACCAACTCGGAAGCCAAACTTGTTAAGATGCATGAGGCATTGAATAGGTTCCACACTGCCAAACTGAAGCCATTTGAGGTATGTGCTCTGGTCGATTCAGAAGGATGATTTTCAATTGTTTTTCATTTATTTCAGGATAAGTTGATAAGAGAACTATCCCCACTTTCCCATCATCTGACTAAACACCTTAATCAGCTATTGAATGCAGCCTACCAAAAGTTCAATAACTGGCAAAAGGTCAAGGGTCGGTAGAATGCAACTGCCAAATTCTCAGTATTTTGTTGATCTGAATAAAGAGCAATATTCATCAATTTCACGGTGCCAGCAAGATTATCATTAAAATGGTGATTTTCAGATTTTTTTTCAAATTGGTGCTGTGAAATGGGTTTCATATATTTATAACTTTTTTATGAACGTTATTTATTTATTTTGTTCCGTCTGTTATCAATTAAAGTATGATTCATTTCAAACGTATTTTAACCTCTTGATTCGTGTTTATTGGCCGTTGCTTCCTAGTGTAGGCGCATTTGGGGTAACCTCTTGTTGACTTTTATGTCGCGGTGAATTGACATTAGGGCTAAGCCATTGGCCGCGTTTAACAGCTTACATCGCTCAAACAAAGCCACCTCACAAAATTTGACAGTTTTCCATGGTGAAATGTCAAATTCTGTGAAGCAGCTTTAAGCGCTGTAAGCTATTAGACGCCGCCAATATTTTTATAAGAAAAATCATCATCAGGAAAAGGAAATGGTTTTAAATGAAATACGACAGGAAAATTGGATTATTAAGGGGAGGCAGTTGAAAGATCATTTAACAAGCGTCTGTACTGCAAATGGAAAAAATCAAAGCTGATTGCTCCTAAAATGGGAAATTTACCAATGATGCACCTTACACCTGGAGTGAAACCATTTACTTTCACTAGCATTGATAACTTCGGTATTATGTATGTTTTGGTTAGGTGACACAAATAGAAACGGTATTCATTCAATCGTATGAGAATTTCTGCAATACATGTGGAAATCATGGCTCTGAAAAGGATGATAGGCACGGCCCAGCTCGTCAGGTTGACTGACAGTCATTCGATATCTGAAGTTAAGCAATGCAGGGTTAATCCGCGTCGAAAGCCCATACAGCTGCAGCAAAATAGCATATCATAGCCCACAGACAAATATATCAATGAGTAAAAGATATATTGAGGAAATTGCCGTCCTTCGGAGGGGACGTAAAGCCGGCGGTGAGTACATGGATGCTGTGCTGGTAAAAGATCCCTACCTCTGGTTGGAATATCAGGAAATATTTCGGATAACAAAATCGCTTCGTTAAAACTGACTAATCGCTCATATTTGGTTTTTTGTAAGATCATTCGTCTTCAGCACTTTTCACGTCCCTTCTTATAGCGAGACCCTATGAAATTTTCTTAAAAATCTCCTCAGGACTACTTACAAACCAGTACTTCTAGTACCCTCTGATATCGTGTGAAATAAAATATCGCAAATCGTCGACAGGTATCTGTAGGTTCCTGCCTATTTAGTGTCGAGTCCGTCCATACCTAACGAGTTTGTACCTACCCCTCTTGAGACGTGGCTACTATGACTATTTCTTCTTGTGACAAAGTTGATAATTTGTCTTCGACGCTCAGTGCCCCGTATGCTGACAGTTAAATTTTCAACCGATTTTATCACTCTAACGTTGATGATACTGAATTTAGATAATTAATTTAGTGAAGTTTTACATCGCTATCATTGAAATTTAATGGTTTTCACAGTGTGGGTGCCTTTCTCGACCCTTGGATACAATTAAGTTGGGGTTTTTGTTAATCCTAGTCTCGAGGGCGCTCCATAGCTGCGAAAGAAGAAGAGTTATATTAACCTACAAATCTTCGGGAACTTGATGGGCGGGTCTCATTCGAATCGAACGAAACAATCACAGACACACTGTACAAAAGATGCCTCCTTCTATCTTGTTTTGTTGGGTATATCCACTATGCGAAGGGACAAGCGAGGGTTTAGCGAGTCAGCTCCATACACGTCAGATTCTCGTTGGTATGAAAAATATCATGGCCAGAGGGCAATTCTTTTACTTTTGGGCACAATAATTTATTTGAATATTTTTAATTTTGAATGTTATGTTATTATATCTCCAGGGTGATATCTTAACTGTTAGTAGCTTCTTGATTCGGTTGCCTACATTTTCTCTGGTAATTATTTCATAAATTAAAGTCCTCTGCATCTATCTATTGATCGCAAAAAACCCAAAAATATCCATACGGATTTTCATACAGTTTTAACCAATATATAGAGTAGTTCATGCGGAAGGTTTAGGTATATATTCTGTCAAGATTTTGTGTGAATTTATTTAATTAGAACTATAATTTTTGGAATTGTAGGAAGAAGTCAATCCGCTGAATTTTCGTCAAGAACGCTGCCGAATCCATCTGAAATATAACAAAATCAAGATGTATATATTCATCTATGTATACATCTTGAACAAAATTATGCATGATGGGATCTTTTTTTTATAGAATTATTATCTTTTATTGAAAAAGTGAAATGACGTCAGATGGTCTCATTAGTACTCGATAACGGAAAGACCGATTTGGCTATATTGGTTTGGAAATATTTATAGAAAATCAAGAAAGAATCAGAAGCTGAGAAAATATGAAGAAATGTAGGTTACATTGAGATTGGTTCGGTTAGGAGTTAAGTTGTGATTCTGGCAGTTCACAGAAACACCTTCCTGCATTGAATGAAGACAATAGTTGATGAACGGCTCAAAAAATATGTACTATTGGCTTGGTGAGTTCAGTTTAGCCTAAAAGGTTGGACCGATTTGAAGTGGATTCGAATATGGTTAAGATTCACAATTCGGTCTACCACATAATATTTCTTGAATTTTTTTCATTTATGAGTTGTTGTTTTGAATCAGATTCGGTTAGGTTAGATTATGATATTTATATGGCAAAACAACGATGGCCGGGTCAGAGAGTTAGATAATATTTTGTTGCAATCTAATTATCAATCGATTGATAATAATGATAGAATGAATAGGGCATTCAATAAATGTTATATTATACCAAAAATTGTTATCACTTTGATCAAAAACCCGCATTGTGGAAATAGGTAGCTGGTTGTGAGAAAGATAAAAACCAGAGTAATTATCTCCTTCGCGAAGGAATTGTTGAAAAAAATGGCTTCGTAGGTAGTTACTTCCCTAATTTGCATCTTTTCTGAGCAAGTTTTCTATTATGTCGCCTGACACTCATATAGAGTTTATTTTTTTGCCAGCCTTCCCGTTGATGCAGGGAGTTATTTTTCGACAATCAACACTGAATGAATAAATAGCACCTTGCAACTTACAACACAAATATTCCTTCACTGAGTTACACACAGCTAAATGCCGCAAAGCAAACAGTGCTTTTTCTGCATGTTTTCACAGTTGAACTACACGGAACCGCAGTAACGCTTATTTGTCAAACTGTTTCAACCGATATTTTTGGCAATGTGGTTCAAAAAATTTGTGTGAACAAATTACATTTTGCGATAATCGCTGCATTATGCAGAGTCGAGTTGTAAATGAAATCTCCGCCACTGTTACTGGTACATTGGAAAGAATTTCTACCGATGAGGGCGCTGATGTCTGTTCAAAAATGTCGGCAACAAACCGTAATCAGCTGATCGTAATCTGTAAAAAAATATATATTTACGTTGTATTTTGTATTGTACCTTGTGTTTTTCGAATTTTGGCAAAGTTCTGTGTGAAACAAATGTGTAGACTAATCAGTGTGTGGGTGTATTAGAGAAGTTTACCATAATTTCACATTCAGAAGTTTGTTTTGTTTTACGTGATGAAATAGTTCAAATATTTTCCTATAGAGGCGTATCTGGATGATGAACATCCCAATAAGTCAAGTGAAGCGCATCCCAAAGTTTACGATTCGCACTGATATGAAGGCGCCACGTTCAAAAAATGACGATATCTTGATCTAAGCCATTTTAGCTCTGCCTTATTTCACCCTGAAATCGATATGGAAATTTTGTATGGGTTACTTCTTTCGATAGATATTGTTTCGTGGATCAGCAAATATCATGAATTATATTTTGTTTCAATATGAAAGTACGCTAATGCATGAAAATCGAGCGAACACTTTCCTTCTGGCATATTCGAGGAGAGTAATAATCATATAAACACTTGTGATAGTTCCAAGGCAGGGGGCTGTTTTGGGGGGTAGTTTCTGAGCGGCTAGAAACACCCCAATGAAAAAAATTGTTCTAAAATTGTTCGTTCCGTTAACCAGCTGACGAACGTCAACCCTCAGAAGTCGAAACTTGTGCGAGCAATGGATCAACGAGGCCTTACCTTTTAACGTGCGAAGTTGTGGGGTTCGTAGCATTCTGGTAATTGAATCGAGTACGTTACTCATCAGGAAAAACGCCAATAACATTGGCATAAGTGTTACTGCAAAAAAAATATGGACTCGATGGATTTTACATACAATAGAGACAGGCGCGTATACAGCTCAAGTTTATAGGGGGGGTAACCACTGAGAAATCTTTTCGTTTCCACCATTTTATCAAAACACAAATGCATATATTGGCCTTTTGTCGCTGCAACTTCAGAAAATTGCGTGTGTTCATGCAAGTTTTTCGAGTTGCATGAATCTTTTTTGGTGCGATAAGTTGCAGCGACTTAGTTATTTCTATGGTGAATTTGTTGCCGCAAACCACAAATATATATGGTGGCATTATTGTGAAGAATATTGATTTTGAACATTTCAATTATTTTTCGAGACTTGAGGAATCAAGTTGGGTAATAAGGTGATTTTATTACAATATCAATTATTAGAAATGAATAAAATTATATATCAGTTCTGATAAATGTAGACATTCATCTTGGTAACCTTCAGTGTTATTTTTTAATATTGGCAATGCAAACTGACAGCTAGATGACATATCTCGCAGCGACAAGTCGCCGCGACAAAATTGCATCGTCGAAACGGGGTGTTATAAGGTTCAATCGGTAAACTCGAATTTATGCATATGCTTTCAATGTCGGAATCATCTTTTGTCATATTTTTAACCGCGATTTCACTGTATCTGGCTCTTGCTAGAATACCTGCTGAATTCGGTTTCCATTCTACAAAAAAGAGCTGTGCGATACTTATGCAAGGCTGCAGCTAGAGACCATTGTAGACCATTGTTTGTCAACCAAATAATATTTAACTGTGTTCATTTTAGAAACTGTTTGCCTAATGCACAATAAGAAATTTTCACCACCAAATACTACTAGTCACTATATAGATACTCGAAATTGTGCTCGTAACAACAATAAACTTTGTTTGCCAATTCCTAAAATGACTCTTACAAAAAACTCTGTCATTTATGAAAGCAAGAAAGTGTACAATCATCTGCCGTCTCATTTTAGAGCTGTGAACAATTTGATATATTCAGAAGATCAGTAAAATTTCTTCTTTCATCTAAAGCATACTATAACCTGCAGGAATATTATGATGATGATTTCAGAGATCCATATGAGCTGATGTAATGTAATGTAATAATATTTGACACTAATTTTATATATTATTGATGTGTGTGTGTATATATATGTATATATTTTTAGATATTTTGGTATATATAGTGCAAACTCGATTTCAAATTAATTTTATTTCACTTCTTGTACTTGTAAAATTGTATAAGGACGCTGTGGACATACACAATAATCTTATAATTTTATCTACCTCAATGCTTTGTCACTAAGAAATGTATTCTTGGACATTAAAGCACAGTTTTGATTGACTGATTAATTTTGGCACTATATTTCCGAGGCACTGTACTACTAATTCGCTATACTACTTCGATACTTATAACTGAAATTATTACTAACCGTACCGGTACTGTAATTTGTACTGTCACTCACTGTGATTCACTTTGTGAAATTGCATTCCTTTCATATGAAAATTTCGGGTGGCAGAGTTCAGGAGTGCTGCCGAAAACGCATAAATAATGAAATTCTTTGTCGGTCAATTGTTTATTCAAGTGACAAAAAAATGATGGTTATATCACTACAAGCGGTGTCGTTTCTTGGTCAATCGAACCTTCTGACGGGTGTCCGTTGGTTGTAATTCATCGCCAGATTTATGATTCTGAATCGAATAGAACTTATATTTCAATTACGAGTCCCGTGCCGAAAATTCACTTTTTCATCAAAAAATACCGCCATATTTTTTTCTCTGTTATCTTCGAGTTAGGTTTCACTGCCTGTGGGATTGCTAAGTTCGGTGAGGTATCACGGTTATTATAGTACCATGAATTGTCATAATTTTATATGTAACTGATTGTTCGAGCCTTTTTCGAAATAAGATTTTACTAGTTTTCAAGTAGATGTCTATACAGATAGTACAACCAATATTCTTATGATATGTGCGGTAGAAACATTCTTGTTTAGTTTGCCACAAACGATATCAATTTGCAAATTCCATGAGAAATTACAATCAAACTGCATTCCTAATAACTTCACTGTTTTGGATGGTAGGAATGACTCCCCCAGAAATAGGAAGGTTTAGAGGTGTTATAAACAATACTGGTGTGTGTTTCCTACTACATACATGAATTTACTGGTCAGAAAATTGAAGATGTTCATGTAACAGATCTTTAATGATACAATCACTCGTTCGTAAAATTCGGTTTTCGTTTTTCTATAAATGCAGCCATTCCTTCCTTTTGATCTTTGGTAGCGAATGTACCATGGAACATTCTCTTCTCAAAACGAAGGCCTTCTTGGAGAGTACTTTCTAGGGCTACGTTCACGCACTCCTTGGCTATGATATTCGCTATCTTGGAATTACTTGCGATTTTTTCCCCCAATTTTATAGATTCTTCCAGAAGCTTGTCCACGGGTAGAATTTTGCTTACCAGTCCCATTTGTTCCGCTTCTTGGGCCGAAATGGGGTTTCCTGAATTCATAATCATATGTTATTATTATTATTCCAGAAAACGGTCATACTCAAATTATAAATGAAAGAGGTAGGAGGGTCAGAATTATTCGTAAATCTGATTGACATTATATTATTCATGTGGAGGCTGATGAAACAAATTATAGTTCATTTTTTTCTTTCTCTATTGAAAACACTTCTTGAAACACTTACATAATTTATTGAGTCACTATAACGGTATGATTTATTCAGAATCTTTTATAGTTTTGAAACTTTATTCTCTTAGGAGAAAACTGACTTCCAAGACCTGATGATTAATTTGGTATACTTCAAACGATGCGGTGACAAAAACATTAATGTTTTCTCTGGGATCCTGCCCATCTCTTGTGAACACATACTTCATGAAAATATGCCCTTCATCACGTTTGAGAAATACAACTAGAGATATTCTGTTAGAAGTGCTGCACAATTCGCTACACATCCATAAGAAAGATCTGATCCACTGCCCAGATATTTTAAAAAATCTACCATTTAGTCTTAGTCTATCCTTGATCTATTCCGAGACATATACAGTGAGTGTCACTTCAACATTATTGAAACATTGGTGTGAAGTTATCAAACAATGTTATATATATTTTATGAAAGTTTGATATAGCATTGCATTAAAACTTTTTTAATTGTTTACTAATAAAGTACTTATTATAACAGCGGAGCATACCAATGTTGTTTTTTCATACAAAAGAAAATATATACATTGTTTCCCAATACCTCCTGATAAAGATTTTGAAAAATATGGCATATGCAGTGGTGGACTCACGATTCGGCTACTGCCCTTTCGTGCCTGTTTTTTTTTTGGTTCAGGGTAGGTATTTGATCTCCACAAAACTTCCAAAATTCACACCAAAGATTTCATCGTTTAATCAATAACTGCTAATTAATATCTATGATTTATTATTCCTAGCTCTTCGGCATAAATCAAAATTGGTTCGATATTCCTTTCCCAAAATCGAGGTTCTAGCCGGAGGAAAAGAGTGTTCAAATAAATAAATTCGTCTACTGATAACTCAGGAGTCCGATTTCCAAAATGACCTATCAAACGAATTATCATAAGCACCCCATTTCCATTCGAAAAAAATGTTACCCCAAATTGACGGCACGCGAGTATTTTTTTCAACTAGAAAGTACTGAAAATCATGCCATTTAACGCGAACTTTGATCCTGACATCTTGTGTCCTGTGTCGTTAAAACACAATATTTGAAAAGACATTGTAAAAATGGTTCAATAACCCGAAATTACCGTATTTTTCCGTCTGAAACGAGACTGAAATTTTTACTATGGAATACATGTCAGCTTCTAATGATCTACAAGGCACAAATATCTTGCATTATAGTTCTCATGTAAGCGGCTAAGCACCAAAATATTCATTGAGGCTTCTTGATTTCGTTCAGAGAAAGGCAATCCAACTTGTTGGGGACTCTTCCCTCACAGACTCGCTCACTTCGTTGATGACTATTTGATGTAGTATACAATTATCCATCATTAGTCATCTAGAAAAATACGAAGGTGTCATTTTGAGAGGAAGATTTGGGTAAAATTACAAATTTTGTTTTTCTGTTTGTAAGTGGATGAAGATTTCTGGAAAAGGTATCGAATAAGAGTTGCAGAAAATTTGAATCCCCACAAAATAATGTTTAATGACGAATTCACGTAAGTTGAATAGTTGAGCCGGCATATACGCTTACAAACATACATTTGGAACAAACATCTTGTGTAAAAAAATTAAATTGCAACATTCCAAGTAATCAAATCAACGCGAACTAACAGTTTTAAAGCTCTGGAAGGAAGATCTAAAATGAGTTTTCCGAATTTCCGAGTTACAATTCTGGATTTTTGGTGAATCACGAGTTATTACTCTGAATTTCAGAGAAAAAAAAATAATTTCAGGTGTTCCTCCCAGTGGTAAGTTGAAATGGCAACATTGCACACGAAACTCGGACCGGTTTTATCTTTCTCTTTCTCACGCTGTCGAGTATTAATTAAGCCATTGCCGTGCAAAACACGACGATTTTGGGTTGAAAACAGTTTGTAGACAGCGGCGAACTATCCAAGTTACGTAACATTTACCGTTTCCTACTTATGAACCGAACACCAAAATTTTCAATTGTTTTCAACACTTCCTGTCAACATGGCACCTTCATATTTTGATAGGTGATTTATAAAGAACAATTGAATATAGTACATAAAACAATAAGCATTTCGGACGAATATCTATTTCAGAGGGAATTTGACGACTGGTACAAAAATGAAAAATGTTTTTTGAATGACATTTTACATGGAAGTTGACGTTCATCTGTTTAATTCGAATCATTATTACCATGGTTACGTTCTACTTCTTCTGTCGCCGGCGCCGACACAAAAGTTATTTTTTCATTACTAACCTGAGAAAGCACCAGTATTCAAGCATTTCCTTTTATGAGAAGTGACATCTTCTTAGCGTAGACAAATAATGATAAATGTGTGCTATAGAAAAAAAATCGACTAGTGAAAGTTAGTCCAGTCGCGTCTGCGTGAACTGAACTCTTTCACGCGCCGATGGGCATTCTTTTTTCTTTCAAGAACAGGAAGACGTGGGAGATCATGTAAATATCAGCTTTTTCATCTATTCGAATACCTGTAAGAATCATTTCCATTGCCTTGGATTTCCCTACCGATTTGGGCAATCGTTGAGTCCCACCACCTCCAGGAATTATCCCCAGAAGTATTTCAGGTTGGCCGAACTTGGCTTTCTCTCCGGCGTAAATTATATCACACATCATGGCGATCTCGCAACCACCTCCAAACTGAAACAAAACATTCTCAAAAGCTGCAATATTAGCTTCTGTAAAACTACAAAACTATTATTCAGTGCGTGTTACGACGAATTTCATCAAAATTCAGGGGTAGATGAGTGAAATTATCAATGGATGTTTCATATTAAAGGAGTAGTTGGTTTTTTTCCTCTTGTAATAAAATTGATTCTTGAAAAAATAACAAGGCAAAAATAAAAATTTTCACCGCTACCGAATGGGTAGCTTTAGTTATACCTTTTCCAACGGACTTCAGAATTAAATAAAAAGTCTTACTGAAATTCATTGAAGTTCTTTTCCTTCATCGACGTCACCAAATTGTTACAGAAATCTGAATTTTTGATAGATTTTGACGTTATTAGTTGTGAGTGTTTCAAGGAACAGGGCTAAAATCATTTAATATTAAGTGAGTGAGAGTGGGGATGGGGGTGGCGTATCCAAGTTGTGTTTTTATGAATTTACGGCATATTTCTTCACCATCATTCACTTTATAAATTTTGTCCCCGAGCAATTTTTATGTTAAATTATGTTTAATTTTTTCTCTTCGAAACATTTTCCTTTTCAATTTTGTCTACTCTTCCTGGGTACGTTCATAGATCATCTAATAATGAACAATGGGCAACCAAACATTATATATGAAAAAATCAGGTTTTCCGAAGAAATGCTTTTTTGTCGATAATATTGACTGAACTTCAAGTTGCAGAATGACAGTTTCTGTGAGATTATTTCAAAAACAGTGGCAAATGTTTTTGGTGTACTTTTTCGAACAGGCATTATAATACGGAATTTGCATGAAAAAGAATCAGAAATGAAAATTGTGAATATATATAAAACAATTTTTCATGGAAAATAAAAAAAATATATAAATCCATATGCTTTGCCAATTGTAAGATTTTAAAAGTTTTCAAGGTGAATTACTTTGAATATTAATTATCTTCATAAGGTTCATGCAATGAACTTCCGTACATGATTCACGCGGTGTTCTTTGAACATTACATGACTTTCCTTTCGTGTGAATCTGAATTTAAAAAAAACATAAATCTATCTGCTGGGATTATTATAAAATGAGGAGTATTGAAAAAAAAATATGCTATATCTCTATCATACGAAAGTAATAGATGATTGGACAGGCGGTTCATGAATTATAACGAATATCAAATCATAATGGAAACATTGCAAAGGTGACGTTGCAGTTACATCTCGAAACTCGTCTCAGTTATGTCGCAAAATTTCGCAACATTTGTCGTAATTACGTAGCAAAACGTGTCGCAAGGGATGCCACCTGAGTGGGGCATCGCGACTTGTGAGCACCGAAAATGCAACTTTCCTGTGACAAGTTTTGGAACATCACATGACACGTCTCGATATCGCAGCGATATTCCTGCGATGTAACTATGTTGGCTGGGTACAACTATATAATACTCACAGCATATCCATTAACAGCTGCAATAACTGGTATGCGTGTCTCAGCAATTCTGGGCCAGTCGCCCATAAAATTGGGTGTAAAACATTGGGAGTACTCGACCGTTGCATTTTCTCTGATATCAGCTCCCGCCGCGAAAGATTTCTCATTTCCAGTTAAAACAATTGCCCCAATGGAAGAGTCGTTTTCGAACTGGTCTAGAGCTTTAGACATCTCTGCTAATAAGGCGTTGTTCAGAGCGTTGAGAACTTTTGGCCTGTTCAATTGAATTATTCCCACATTATTCTTAGCTCCTGCTTTCCACACTTTAATATTTTCGAAGCTGTCTGAAAAAACATCGCCTTGAGATACAGCAATAAATTTTTTAAAATATTACAGAAACGTCTTTATTTCTATCTACTCTCAGGTGGGAAAGTGAACGACTGTTCATTGGGAGGAGGAATAGGTCTTAAAAGAACTCTATCGATCTATTGGTTCTTTCTCAACCTCTTCCTATTATCTTATTTGCGACATTCTGCTCATCGGAATCTAGGAAGTGTTTATATCTTCAACGACAATTGTGTAGGTTCGGTTTGAGCTCCAGGTGGCATGCATTTTCTGTCAAATCCGTGTAATTCCACACCATATTTAAACTGAATCTATACAACTGGCCCTAACTTCTGTATAGGATGGTCCAATCCCTATGTTGCAATGTAATCTAGGTCGGTCTGTCAAAAATGACGTCTCGTGATGTCAAGTATTTTTGGGTCAATACTGACGCCCATACACCAATACAAGACCGCGATAGCCGATACCAGACGCGACAATCTGACATTTGGGCTTCACGTGATGTCACACTGGATCACGGATTGTCCAAGCTGAGCTATCATTAGAAAAATTGTTTAGTATACCTGATACAAAACAAGCTAACCCTAACACGTTGTTACACACAATTTCTGTACCGAACGTTATATGTTATTAGTTTCTGCCTTTAAAACCTCCAACCTCGTTAGTTATCGAATTATCATCCACAGCATATAACTCTTTTTGAGTTGCCGACGTCGGTCTCTCTCAGTCAGGGCCAGTATATTTTGTCGAAAATGTCGCTAATATTGAAGATGGACGAATTTTGTGTGTTCTAACAACAGAAATTTGATGTGAGATATTGTGAAGTTTTACAATAAAATGGACCTGTATCTCCGAAAATATACGAGACCGCCAAAAATTTCATTGTGACTTTTTGTAGAGGAGACCGAATTACGTAAGTTCCACGTAAAAAATCAAAAAAAGGTGCTCATAGCGACCGAAGTATTACCGATTTTTTTAACCACACATATTGTCCAAAAGGATTTTCATTTCAATTCAATGCATTACTTTGATTTAAAAAAATGTGCCCCCCTAATATTTTTTGTAACGGCGTCCATGTGTGACGTGCACCTTACTCCATACAATTTTTATATTGCCAGTTCAACTTTCGTAGTAATTATAGAGAATTTCCATCGTATGTTAAAAATCCCATATGAAGCGGGACATTTTCGATCAATTACAGCGATTATTTCCCTCAATGCGAATAAACGATGGAACAGTTGAAGGCTAGACTGCTTTTACAGAGTTTTACAGCGATTAAATGCACTAGACCTTTTAACCGATTAAAATGTTCGAAATAAACCGGGCGTTTGGATCACTTTTCAGGTACTATCTCGGGTACTATATTGTTCCTGTGTTCGATTTTAATGTTTCCTGAGTTTACACGTTTTCTGGAAATAATCAAAAAATATATCCCTCCTTCACCAAGTTCAATCGACCAAAATGCGTGCATTTCCATGATTTTCAAAATTTTGCTTTCAAGCAAATGCTTTCGTGTATAATAATTTAAAATAAAATCCCTCGACCTGCGGTCTCGGGATTTTATTAAATTATCATACACTCATGTCATTTGCTAAGCAAAATTTCGAGAATGTGCAGCACACATTTTAACCGATTAAACTTGGTGCACTCGGGATATAACCCCCGATAAATTCCCGGCGGGACATTTTCGGGCTGGTAAATACCCGGTAGGTATCGAAAAATACCCGCTCGGTCCGTGTATCTATAGCAACGATTGTTAAAATGTACATTTGTCATCTTGACAGGCATAAATACTGAATTGTAAACGTCGTTGTTCCAACTGCGGAAATATTCTACCGAATTACACTCGTGCATCAAAATGAACCTGATAATTTTCCATTCAAGCATGTTGTTAGTAAAAAAACTGCATTCGGTTATTTTCATATTTTGCTAAAAGAGCCTTCCTCCTTCGGAGTCGGGCTCTTTCGACAAAATATGAAAATAAACTCATGCAGTTTTTAGACAACATGCTTTCGTGGAAAATTATCGGTAATTTTGAAGCACTTGTGTAATTACTCCCGAAAATTGGGTTTTGAGAAATTGGTGTTTGCACGCAGACTAATGGAGTCACATATAGCTTTACGAAGACGCCTCGTCGGCCCACTATACACTTCTTGCAGCGTTTCACTGTTCCATTTGACATTTCTGTTGATTCAAGTTTGCTGTACTATATACCTATACCTAGTTTTCAGATCATAATTAGTCAAACGTGATGAACAACCTTCACTGCCTTCACAAACAAAACATTGAAAACACTTAAAGTGTCGGTACTTACCAACAGAAGAACTAAAAGTACGAACGCCAGTTTTTTGGAATACATTCAAGTTCCGTTGGAAATTCGATTGTAAACCGGAGTATAAAATTTTTCCAAAAGTACGAGTTGCCATTATGGATATTGAGAACCTAACGTACAAGTAAACTGGCTTGTTTCAGATACTAGGTATATTATTCAATGGTAATGAAATAATCAGTTTGTTTATACTAGCTAAAAGTGATTATTATTATCAGTTCATCGGCTGAGTGTCGTACAGAGTTGCCAGATTATAAAAGTTCGGTTTTCGTGCAAGTTATTAATAAACCTACCAACCCACTTCCATAATTTGTAAATTTTGGAGACGATAATCAAAAAGTAGTTCTGTGATTTTTTGACTCAAGGAATTATTTTCATGACTCACAATGCAGCCCACGAAAAAACAGACAAAACATTCATAAGATATTCAATTCTTGTCAGTGATATATATTTGATCTCTTTACATAGGTATCTGCTTGTATGCCATTCAATGACCTACGTGGCATACAGCCAGGATAAATTTTTTTTTTCAGAAAATACCTATTCAAACTATCTCCTGCATAATTGATAATGATGTGATGAAGTAACGGTACAACATTGTTTTTACATAATTTCATTCATGAAACCGCGCGTTCATTTTGGCGATGTCGAATGTCGTGAGTGAGATAATAAAGACCTGGTAAAGGTCACCACAAATCAGTAATGTTATGTGATTTATCGATAGCCTTCGATTGTATTCCTTACGATATTCTCCTGGAAAAGATAAACGTCTATGGAGATGAAGGAGTCTCCTAGCCCTTTTTGCCTTTCCTGTCAAAGAACATAGAAAGCTGTGCAATTCAACAACGGATGACATTTTTCCATACCGGCGACACTGAAAAAATTGGTTTACTGCCTTGTAACACATTGAAAAAAAAGAACTCAGGCTTTTATTCTGCAGCACTGCTTTTATAAGAAACAAGAGAATTCTTGAGATCTAGTTGTGAAACCATCAGACCTCGACCACAGATTCCTCTGCCCTCCTAGTTGCAGTTTACATTTGAAGAGCACACGGAAAAAAGATGATGGTTCAAAAATCAAAAAATACTCGGGAAAGCGACTTTTGATTGAAATCGGCTTAGCAAGTCAGTTTTAGCCTATAAGAAAAACAGTCCCTTCTTAAATTTTATCTTATTTATGTGAACACGTGTGTAGCTATCAGATTGGCCTATCAGAAGATATCCCTCGAAATGCAATACGATTAAGTTTCATCGTTTTCCCCGAGTATGTGTATTTTCAAATTCACGTTTTCTATGTGACTCTTATCGATATTTCTCTTCGTTTAAGTACAAAAAGATGCAGCTTTTAGAGGAAGAATATTGTATACAAATGAATTTGTTAAAAAGTAGACTTTCATAATTTTTTCCTGTGTGCTCTTCATTTGTTATGAGTACGTTCAACAACTAATTGTGTCATCATCAACAGATGTTTGAAATTTATTCTAACAAGATGTCTAGAAGGATGGTGTACTGCATTATACCTGGGCATGTTTGGGGTATACTTGGCGACACATGCCAACTATGATAATAAGCATCATGGCTTTTCGACATCAAATCAGTTCAGATGGCGTTTGCAACGAAAAGAGTTACAAATTTCCTAGGAAATGTATAAACGGCCGACCTGACGGCTGGCTATACTTTTACTTTTGGACGCTGACTGGTCAACAACCTATATTATGACTATGCACTTCCAATTAGCGTCAACTAGCGATGAAATTGAGAAACACACCACGATACGTAAAAATGACACTAATGACGGAAAAGTGTCGCCATAAAATTCTAAACAATATCGCATCGGTCCCAGCACCATATCCTACTAGACATCGTAATTCTAACAAACACACAGAGTAAACGCTTATGATTTCAATGACTGGTTTTGAGTATATTCAGAAAGCAATATTTTGAACTACATCCTACTTTTTCATTTGTACACATTCTATTCCTTCATCTAGACCATAATAGAGTAATTCCTATATACAGCCTCTTGTGAAAACAACGTATAAAATTATAACTCGCAAGACGAAATAGATTTTGAAGGAAAACCTCGGAGATCCTGCTGAACATTCTATTTTTCCAGTTCCACCAAAGGAGGAATTTCAATAAGAAATTCAAGGTCACAATCATTATTATTCTTTTTACTTCATTTCTGCCAAATGATTTCATGAAGAAACTACAATTTTTCACACGCAGATGAGGGATGTTCTATCTGATTAAAATCCCAACAGATATTACTCCACAAATTTAGCATTTACTACTTTTTCTGACCTCGAATTCCTATGACGATTCATTTTTTTGAGTCTTGTACTGAAAAATGCTTATAACTCGGTTGGAAAGTTATGAAGAAGGTGGAATCAGTTGATTATATTGTGCCGATAGAAAGGAAGAATTTCGAGCGAAATTGGCTGAGAAAAACCATATGCGTCAACCCCAGTTTTCCTGTCTGTGGGGAGCCATATCTCCGAAACTGACTGGCGAAATGGATGTGATTTTTTCAATGGATTCAGAGATCTGACGACAGGAATTCAAAAAAATATGGATGATACGAAGAAGGCATTGTTTCAGTTCCAGAATGACCAATCCAACCGTTGTACACTCCTTTTCGGAGAGGAACTTATCCTGATATCCTGCAGGTTATCGAAAAAGCGTCTAGAAGGAACAGCTGTAGCAGAACACTTCTTTCCGTCTCTCTTTCCTATCATCCCAAGGTAGAGTAGTAGAGAGACTATAATTGTCCGTACAACATAACTAAAAAAGTGTTATTTTTTTGAGCTTCCTCATTTATTTCTCCCAGTGGCATAACTGATACCAGAGTATTTTCAAATCACATATTTATGAGTTCCGGCATCCGATTTGGAGTTTATATCAGTATTGGGTAAAACTATAAGCATTTTTGCATTTTCACTACAAGACTCTAAGAAATGAATCGTCATAGGAATTTGAGGTTATCAATACAGTAAAACGCTCATCGCGATGCGCGATGAAAACGATGAAGTTTTACAACAAAATGGACATGTATCTCCGAAAATAGACGTGAACGCCGAAAATTTTATTTGGATTTTTTGTAGAGGAGCCCGAATTACGTAAAATGCACACATTTTTTTTAATTCGAATGCTCACTGCGATCGAATTCATTTTAAATACTGATTGATGAATGTACATTATTCAAATCATTCATGATTATACAAAATGGGACTCACTTTCCCACAGTATTTCTTGGGACAGTCATATTGTCATTCAGTATTTGACAACGATGTTTCTTGAAGTATTTCCTACCTTTTTTTTAACTACACTTTTTATTTTCTAAGTCTAACGGGTGGCGAGTACCTACAGCTGACGAAACGTGTACGTTTTTTCAAAAAATTCTCCAGCACAATCTTTTTACGGATTTGTAAAAATCAATTAGATCGTGTTATTGGGGTTAGTTATTTATGTTATCTACAATACAAGATAGTGCGACAACTACCTGCAATGTTTTTGGTCCGATGTGGACTTCGTCTGTTACTACTACTAATGCATTTTAGTGTATCGTTGAGAAATTATCGGAATAAGTGGTAGTAAAAGACGAAGTCCATATTTGTCCAAAATCAGCGAATTTTATAAATAGTTAACCCTCGTCTTCATATTCAGTATTAATTTTCTTCTCCTTATATAAACCTAACCTAACCTTGTGAGTGAAATCCGTTGGATGTTTCAATCCAATGACGAGATGAAGTTTCACAAAACTCGAAATCGCTCTATTTCCCTTGTCTCTTTTTACGAATGCTCAAAGGTACAAAATCTTCGTTGTAAGTTTTTTCACACCACTATCAGAAGATGTAGAAATTCAATGTTTTGAAAGGAGGGTATCTTATACGTGAATCGGTATGGAATTATAATAATTCTTTCGGATCGATTTGTGGAAAATACCTTCAATCCAAGATGGCGGATCACGTGCAACCCCTCCAAGGTCAAAAACTTGTAGTTTTTATTAGGGACCCTTCCCCAATAACATATTCCATTGACCGGATTATCTGGTCTAGCTCCTGATTTCATATGAATTCCCGCATTTTTGCCTGATTCTAAGAGTTCCTATTACAAAAAATTGAGGGTCACAACGTTCGGGTAATGTAGCCGTTCTGTTTTAGAGCTCCCAGCCCTGGTCTCCGGTTTATTTATCAATGCTTTCTAGTGAACCGCTTTATATTCTACCTCAACAACCGTTACTTTTTTCCCAGTACCTACTCGAATCGCTCCACCGAATATAAAACAGGATTTTGGAGCTGAACGATTTTTCCAAGAAGCATATAGTTTTAAGACTCAGTTCAGCAAAATATAGTACTACTTGGAATCATGAAGTGGTTTCAGATTTTATTGAAAATCTTCCTGATGATCTTGCTAACCCACCACAATCTACAAAAATAAGAATTAATATTGGAATCTATACAAGTGTAGAAGGGCAGATTTCAATCTACCCCGAAAAGTTGTTGCGTCTATTGAAAAACAGTTCTTTCTAGATAGAACAAGTCCAATTAGTCAGCAACTTCTCGTATAACTCAAATTCTCTAACTCAAAAAAAAAGGAATTTGTGTGTGAGTTTTGAGAACAGAAGCGGTCTGCAAAAGGAAGTTGAACCGAGGAGTTTCATATAGAAGTAGAATGTGTCAAAATTAAGACTAGTTATAGCTATGGATGAGTCATGCCAGTGTCACATTTTGACACTACGTACCACAAATTGCAATTCCATTGAAAATTTCCCGAAAAAGGCTTGAAAAAGGAGGCGACTAGCTTCCGAAACGTCGCCAAGGGAGAATATACGTATTTAAAAAAATTAATTCAGCTGAAGAAGCTACTGTATAGTGAAACATGTATAGCGGTTTCGTAAATTGAATACTAAACATCACAGAAAAACACATTTGATTAATGACACCAATGTTTTGACACTGGTAACTTGGTTGCATCGAGTGTGAGTGGTACCAATTTGGTGTTTGGGTATTTGATGTCTTCGACAAAAACTGTAACATAAGTTATAACAATAAGTAATTATGATGAACATAAAAAGGAAACATGTTAAACATCAAAATAACGAAATGTGTATTTAGTATAGAAGTTTCAAAAACTATCGCATAGACGATTCCAAAGTCGTACTGAAGATATCCGTCAGTGATTCCAAATAGATATTTCAATTTAGCATGGCTCTGCGATTGCATTCAGATCGGAGTATGTCATCGAATTCTGTCGAACTTGTGAAGCTAGGGAGACCCTGAAAGTAAGGGACCCGAATAAAATATTGAGGACCCGATACGAATCTCCATTCGAAAATCTACACCCGCACATGGTATAGCACTAAATGGCTTGATAACTCGAATGCGGGCGACTCATGCATACTGGACGTTCGTTTCTGTAGTGAATTCATTACTCAATGAAGATTCAGGCATTCTTCTAATAGTGTGTCTGTGCTTGTTTCGTTGCATTGTAATGGGACCCTCCCGCCCAACTCTCTCGACGATTCACTTGCAGATAGGGAAGGCTCTTAAGCATACATAAATCTACTTATATTCGAAATATTTTCTAGTTTATTGAGTTTGGATTGTTACAATTTATGGTGTTTTTGTGGAATTGAATGATAAACATCGACTCTCACACCGATAATAAATGAAAATTGTACAGTCGAAAAGGCTCAGTTGATTAATGCTTATGCCCTCTGGGACAGTCCACTTTATAGTCGTCGATGGTTCGAGTCTCGCCAAAACCTGCTCTTTTGTTCTTCTTTGAATTTGACATCGCTTAACAATATGATACTCGAAAGAGAGTTCTGAAATATTTAACTGGTCGAAGAAAAAATTACCTGTATAACTCGAATGGATAATGGCCACATCGCACTCCGTCGTTTGAGCACTGTGCAGTGTGCTCAAACTTCGTCCTGGTGCGATATGGCCACCATATCCACTCTTGTTGAAAAAACTACTATTTCACAAGCCCCTCATATGGTGTATCAAATGAAAGGGTTCGACTAGGAGAATACTGCAAGCTCTGACAAATTTCAAATCTGAAATGGATAATGGCACAAAAAACCCAGATTTTATACTTGCTTTATTTATTTTTAATTCCATACTTGTTCCGATATAAGTGTCAAATGAAATTGCATGTCGAACAGTGCATGGCGGATCGTATAGTTTAGACAGTCTATATTTACATATGGGTATTGAGTAAGAAAATGGAAAACTGAAAACGTGAGGCAAAATTGAGTAAAAATAAATTTCGAGTTAAGCGGTTTCATTGAAAATAAAGATAATAATAAAGAAGATGATGTACTGAAAGTTAGAAAATAAATCTAGTGGAAACATCAAGTTAAATGGTTTTATCGATGTATATAATGTCCTAAAATAAAAATAAATTGAGTAGGAAATATTGAGATTAAACAGTTATATTTAAAATAAAGATAATAATGATGTATCCAGTGTACTAAAAGCTGAAAAATAATTTGGTAGGTCCTAGGTACCAGTCATCACACCACTCTCAATATCAATCTGATAAAAATTAAATCGTTGGGCGATAAAATATGTAAATATGATTTATAATGATTTAGCGGTTGCCTTAGTTCAAGGGCCCTACGATTTATTTTTATTTTTCTGATCAATGCTCTAGATCTGGATTGATGAGGAGTGTGGTGTAAGGACCCACTGAATTATATTTCAGCTTCTAGTATTTATCCTTGTCATTATTATTTTTAATTTCAAAAAAAACCTTTCAAATCAAACCTTTTTCTCCTTGGCTCTGATCTCTCAGATTAACACTGATTCACTCTGAAGTAACTTTCTTGCAGAAGAGCCAGTTTCACAGTATTTATTTAGCTCACGGTGGGATCTGATCCGTGGGCTTAGAGATCCACCTGTATTTCACTAGAGGTGATCAATCATTCATCAAATTAGAATAGTTGACTGGAAAGTTGTCGGTAAGGTGACAATGAAGATCACCATACTTTGTGTATTTCTATCTATTTGAATCACAAAAGTGGTGGACCGTGGACCTCTAGCTTGGTTGCTGAGTGCAAAAAAAATATTCACTCCTCTAATCTCCTCTATCTATTGAATTTCAATAATTACGTTCAAAACATACATGATATTCGATTTGACATATATCCTGATAATTAATATACCTACATATACAATAAAAATATAAGTAATTTGAATAAAAATGGCGAATTATAAAAAAACACGATAACAGAGTAAAAGAGTACAGTAATATTTATTTATTTTTATCAATGTCCAGTCTCAAACTTGCTATTTGGCTACGCATCTCATCTATAATCGTTTCTTGATCCTCCAACTGTAACAAAAACGTTTTTTATGTTCATTGGACGTTACAGAATAAAACAGAATATTCTCACGAATAATTTTCAGAATTTCGATAATCAAAATGATTGGTTGGTTCAAAGATCTCATTAGAGGCATTCGGCAGGACTTGCCGAATACCGTCTTTCCCTCATGGAACAAAAATCCTACTCTGGTGCACATGGTGTTCACTCTGAAGGCCGAACGTCATCAACTGGTTGACCAAACCACCACCATTTGCACCAATCATTGTCATTTTGTCAAATATAGAAAATGGTACAATTCTGTGTTATGGAAAACTTTAATAAACAGCCTGAATAAATTTTTATTGTTTGGGTTAATAATGTGTATTTTGTGTACCAATTGATTGAAAAAACTCAACTCCTATGTGATTCAGAAGCTCGTTCACTTTGTAAGGAGGGAAGTAATAATTTCAGGTGATCTATTTTCTTTTTACGAGCGAATAGTTTACTATGACAATTCATGAGTCATACGGATTTCATTCTCATACGAATAGAGTCAATCATTTCGTGGAATCTTCAATAAGATCTCTAACTTCACCTTTGTATATCCTACCTAGTGATAAATAATTATGGAGGACAGCTACGAAGAATAGTTAATGGATTAATTACTGTAAGGATGATCGATCGATATTATTTGAGGTGTTGTCCGTTATGATTGGGACTCCTCCATCCCTTTGTTTACCCAGCGATCTAATTGAAAGACAGCAATGAATCTTGGAATGCGAATAGTGTACCTGATATCAGGTTGTTATTTGTTTTTTGCGACTATCTCTATATTCGATAGATGTATTGGCGTTTGTATGATTAACGAATTGATGAAACAAATTAGAATTCGGAAAAGAATATCCTTGAGTTGTAATCGAACCCAACTCTTCCATAATTGATACTTTAGCTATTAGCTTGTAAACGGATACTCCAGTGGGCTCATGCCTGTTTGTATCTTTGTGGCCAATAAATGAATAAATAAATAAATAAACTAGATGAATGCACTTAGCTATCGAGGACATTGAGTTTTCCATCGCATATTCGGGAGTCATTCTTTATTAAGTAAGTTGTTATTAT
>JAVJAQ010005787.1:0-10976 GCA_032362365.1 Zygogramma bicolorata
CACCTTCCAGACTACTCAGATTTTTTGTAGTACGCACCCCCTCGGAGGGGAAAAGTAAGTCGAAAAGAACCTTGTTCTAAAGTTCTTTCGAATACCTTTACAACTCTGTTCAAAGAAAATTTTTGTGACGATTAGTTTTCGAAATAATTTTAAGTTTTAAAGGTATTTGAATTGTGTTCAACTCTTTTCAAAATGAATCAAATTGTTTTTAAGGTACAATTTACGTTCAGAACTTTCATAAAAAAAAATTTTGCTTTTTATGACAACCTGCTAATACGTGTCCATGTGATTTCATTTTTTTTGTTCAATTACGAAGAGAGTTTTTCGGGGGATGGGGTTGGTTACCACCCTTACATTTAAGGTAAATTGAGTGGCACCTCCTTATGAAGGTTGCCTTTTGACGTGGATATTTTATGCTTCTGATGAAAAAGTGAATCATACTAAAAACTTATCTACGTAACGAATACAACCTGCCGATTTCCTTTGATGCTGATGACGCAGAAAAGTTTAAAAAACTGTTTCAGGGTTGATGAATCCCAATAATTGTTTTTGAAGCGCACACAAATTTCCATCAACGAAAAATGGACCTATAATATGATTGCCTAATATTCCGGCCCAGACATTCAACTTTTGGGGATGTTGGGTATGTTTTTCTGCGTATTGTCTTGGGTTTTCATCCGACCAATAACAGCAATTGTGACGGTTCACGTAACCATTTGAATAAAATGAGCTTTCGTCCGGAAAACAAATGTTATAAAGCAGCTCGGGATTTTGCATTAATCTCTCACTCATGCCCTTACGAAACTCCTGTCTTCGGTAAAAATCATCCTCATTGAGTTCATGAACAAGTTTAATTTTGTAAGGATGGAATTTGTGGTTTTTGAGGATTCTCCATGCTCTCATATGGCTTATACCTGCCATTGTTGATAAACATCTGGTACTCAACCTGGGATTGGCGATGACTCGACCAATCACTTCAATTGCATTATCGTCATTCACTACCCGTCCCTGAACATTTTTTTTTATTTAAAACGTAACCTATCTTCCTGAATTCTGTGACCAAATCCAGATCGTGATTTATGCTTAGGTGTTTACCAGGGTTTTGCTCGTTGAATTAAATTGATGTTTTATTAGCATTTCGGTCGTCAAAAAATGAAACCCTTTCAGCAGTAGTGTAAGGCATTTTTAAACAAATAACAATACACGACCCGTTTCAACAAAACAATCGAACGATGTACTAATGAACACTGGAAGAAGAGGAGTGGGTATTGATTCCAAAAAAGGGATTTTATTCAACAAAAAAATGATAAGAAGAACGTCTTGAAATTTTTTTTATTTAGGCATAGAAGTTACCGAGCAGTCTGTCTAATGTATTATTAACATGGTGATTTTAACTTCAAATTATCTCAAAAACTAATCGTCACAAAAATTTTCTTTCAACAGAGTTGTAAAGGTATTCGAAAGACCTTTGAAACAAGGTGCCACTTGACTTACTTTCCCTATCTAAATAAGGGTCGTCGGACGCATCCCTCCGAGGGGGTGCGTACTACAAAAAATCTGAGTAGTCTGAGAGGTGTTCCCCTTTAATAAGAAATCGACGTGTCCGAGCTTTTTTAAAACTCTTACTTTTTATATTCAACAACGGCTCTGTTGAGTTTTCGTTTTTATACACTGTATACATGTCTGTGTATAAATTCATTCTCTTGTTACATTTGTTGAATTCAACTTATTTTTATGAATTATGCTTAGCTTACTCATTAGATCAATAATCACCTAGTGGAAGTAGCTTTTGTGTCGAGGTTGAGATGAAAAACGCGTATCTTTGGACACTTGCAGCTGATCTTCGGCTCTCTCCCGTGAAAAATTTCAGGAAAGTCTTAATTGTAATATCATTATTATATTTTATATGAATTTGGAGATGAGTTTGAGAGAATATTCTGAAGAATGCATATACCATTCCATGGCGACGTTTTGGAAGCTATTCTGTCTCCTTTTTCAAGACTTTTTGAAAATTTGTATAGGTTCAGAATTCAGATACGTAACTGATGTATATTTCGAAAAGTTTTCTATCCTTTGTGTTATGTGTTCTACATTTAGAATTTTTGAGAATTCAAATTTTGCTATGAATTTTCATTGAAAATCTTCCTCGTTATTGTGTATTATGTTGTTGAATGAATTTCGTACTTTTCTGCATGAGAAGTCAATATTATTATTATCATTCCATATGAGGGTTTTGGTCAATGGCAGTTCTAAAATTATTGATGACTAGGAAGAAGGTTCCGAGTGATAACTTTTCTAGATTACCTTCTCTGAGCCGATGGAAAATATTCTCTTTGATTTGTTTCCTATTGCTAGTAACTGCCAAGTCTGCGAGTATCGATAGAACATTCATCAATATAATTTGAATGCTCATAATATATTATCACAACATCGTTCATACATATTATGTGCAAGCTTTGTGTTTATCTGAAGTCAGTTGAATATACTGAGAACTGACAGTTAGTTGACGAGTGACAATACACTTCAACTTCAACCGTAATCTGAATTATCTCTCTAAAATCTGCCATTAGTCCAGTCTATGACCATTTTCCCGTGTATTTATCCCATACAGCACCGATTCGCATGAAAATTTGTATTCAGGATCTACATACACTCTTTTTCAGAATCTACCCTGTGCCGAGGGTTGCTTTCTCCCTGGGGGTGGATGACACCGCTTCTTGGGGTGTTTTTTTTATTGGAAATAAGTGCGGAAATCAATAGATTGACTAATTCTAAGCACTTTTTGTTCAATGGAGTTTTTTCTGAAAAGCAATACTTTTCGACTTATTCGCGAGTGAAATTGTCGGTTTTCAGTCAAAAAAAACACATTTTCAGATCCTTTTTCGTGAATAACTGGAAAATAATGCATCTAATCGAAAAACCTGCGGAAAGCAAAATTATAGCTTTTGAAAAAACAAAGGCGATTGTTCATTTGTGATGTATGCAAACCCACTACAAACTGAATAATTGCTTGTTGAAAGTTCATTGGTATTTTCAAACGCCGAAATGGAAAGTTTCTACGTACAATAACCAAAAACCAATGCATTTTTCGGGAAAAACTGATTGAACCTTTTCTGAAGTCCTTCAAAAATCCTCCATTTTTGTTATTTATGAAAGATTCTAGCATCAAAACTGACCGAGGTATGAAGGAAATAATGTTCAATCCTATTTTTTCCTTAAAAAAAATCGTGAATAACTCATCCTTGCTTTCCACCTAGTGGAACTTTATGTATATATACATATAGTTCCACTAGGCCTAAAATATAGTTACTATGTGTATTCTTCAATATACTAATGTACATACTCTAATTTCTACAAAAATTGTTTTTGGTTTTTTTCCCATAACTCGCTTAGTCTTCAAGCAATTGAATCCATCGAAAAAGTATTTTGTAGCTTTTTTCAAGAGCTATAAGCTCATTCACATAATTTTTCGTTTCAGATTATATTTTTGAGAAGTTTCATGCTGAAAGGGCTCAAAAAAGGTACTTTGCGCGAACCCTCACAATATTTAACTGGCCATATCTTACTCTATTTTTATCCTGCAGGAAAAAATGAAACACCGAAATTTTCAGAGGAGAATAGCCTTCAATTCCGTACTCTAAAAATTTTTGCATGTATCAATACTTTTCGAGTTATTTCGAAGAAATTGTGATTTTTCGCTGAATTACGTATATGATTTTTTCTCTTCAATCTCAATTTTTTTCAAAACTACGTACTTTCAATTGATGAAAAACTCAGAACTTATCGAAAGCACATGAATGAAGTGAATTATGGAGTAACAACGATTTTTTTTCAAGGGGGGAGAAGAGAGGATGATGAGTTATTCACAATTTTTTTTCAACAAAAAAATAGGATTCAACATTATTTCCTCCATACCTCGGTCAGTTTTGATGCTAGAAACTTTCATGAATAACAAAAATGAAGGTTTTTGAAGGACTTCAGAGGAGGTTCAATTAGTTTTTTCAGAAAAATGCATTGGTTTTTGGTTATTTGTACGTAGAAACTTTCCATTTTGGCGTTTGAAAATACCAATCAACTTTCAACAAGCAATTATTCAGTTTATAGTGGGTTTGCATACATCACAAATGAATAATCGCCTTTGTTTTTTCAAAAGCTATAATTTTGCTCTCTGCATGTTTTTTGATCAGATGCATTATTTTTCAGTTATTCGCGAAAAATGATCTGAAAATGTGTTCAAAATAGTTAAGGCTTTCGCGGCCGAGGTTATCAGTATCACTACTTTTATTCGGGTTTGAAGGCCGTCGTTTTTTGGAATTTCTTTCTGACGTCTCGCTGGCTCGAGTGGCTAGCTTCTTCAGAGGCTCATTCATCTTGAAATTCACTCCGATGACTGAAAACCGACAATTCCACTCGCGAATAAGTCGAAAAGTATTGCTTTTCAGAAAAAACTTCATTGAACGAAAAGTGCTTAGAATCCGTTAATCTATTGATTTCCGCACTTATTTCCAATAAAAAAATTTTCACCCCCAAGAAGGGGTGGCATCCACCCCCAGGGAGAAAGCAACCCTCGGCACGGGGTAGATTTTGGAATAGAGGGTAAGTAGAACCTATATCCAAATTTTCATATGAATCGGTGCTGAATGGGATAAATACACAGTTTACACTTTGTTCACCGTCATAGACTGGAGTACATGTACTACCAACCTATTTCACTGCGCCAACTTCATGCATGAACATTAAATACGTTTTGGAAACTGAATTCAGTTGATTCTGTTATTCATATTTATATCATTCATTTGTCCCGGGAAACATTGATACAATCATTCATGATTGAGATATCTTCAGATGCGATATGCCCTGTACTTAAAAGTTTTGATCAATTTCAAAGAGTTGCAATTTAGTTGAAGTCTTGGCCAAAGTGGCGCTGCGATATTATTTCGAAATTTCGGAATCTGATTGAAATCATAAAGTTATATGTTTAAGGAGCCCAATACAAAGCTGATAACACTCAAAAAAAACATAATGACCGCTTACTAAATACATGCCGTTTTGAAATAATGTCAAAAAAGTCATGGTCTTATCAATCCTAGTTAGCAATTGGAATTTCAAGAGAAGCGATACGCCCTCTGGATGAAAGTTTCAACCAATCTTAAAGTTTAAAGTAGTATAATTTAGTTGAAGTCGTTTTCAAAGTGGCGCGGTGATCTTATTCTGGAATTTCAGAATATGATCAAATTCAAAACTGATATGTGTATCAAACACAATTCATGATTAACATTCACACACCAATGACTCACGGTTCTTATATTTCGAAGAATTTCAGGAAGGTCAAATTCCTAAAGTTGATAAGGAATAGTTGGTGAAGTGGTGCAAATCAGTTGGAGGTTTCTCCAAAGTGGCACTGCGATGTTAATTTGAAATCTCACTAGTTGTCAAAGTGGTACAAATTGCCGTTGTTGAAGTTCTCGCAAAAGTGGCGAGAACCTAAACTGCGATCTCCATTTGAAATCTCATTCTCAGTAGCAAATTTTCAAAAATTCTGAAAACATACCCAGAAAATATTTTATAGAGGTTGAAATCGTGGAACACTTTTTTAATATTTTGTGAGAATATTCAGATATAAGATCATTATTCAACCATTGTCAAAAATTTTATAGAATATGTCCTTTCTGGGAATACGTTTCGAATTGGCGAGAACTTCAACTGCGATCTGCATTTGAAATCTCATTCTTGGTAACAAATTCTCAAGAATTCCGAAAACATACCCAAAAAATATTATGTAGAGGTTGAAATCGTTAGTGGAACACTTTTTTAATATTTTGTGAGAATATTCAGATATAAGATCATTATTCAACCACTGTCAAAAATTTTATAGAATATGTCCTTTCTGGGAATACGTTTCAAATTGGCGAGAACTTCAACTGCGATCTGCATTTGAAATATCATTCGTAGCAGCAAATTTTCAAAAAATTCTGATAACATACCCAGAAAATATTATATAGAAGATGAAATCGTTAGTGGTACACTCTTTTAATATTTTGTGAGAATATTCAGATATAAGATCATTATTCAACAATTGTCAAAAATTTTATAGAATATGTCCTTTCTGGGAATACGTTTCAAATTGGCAAAAACTTCAACTGCGATCTGCATTTGAAATCTCATTCTTGATAACAAATTCTCAAGAATTCCGAAAACATACCCAAAAAATATTATGTAGAGGTTGAAATCGTTAGTGGAACACTTTTTTAATATTTTGTGAGAATATTCAGATATAAGATCATTATTCAACCATTGTCAAAAATTTTATAGAATATGTCCTTTCTGGGAATACGTTTCAAATTGGCGAGAACTTCAACTGCGATCTGCATTTGAAATCTCATTCTTGGTAACAAATTCTCAAGAATTCTGAAAAAATACCCAGAAAATATTATATAGAGGTTGAAATCGTTAGTGGAACACTTTTTTAATATTTTGTGAGAATATTCAGATATAAGATCATTATTCAACCATTGTCAAAAATTTCATAGAATATGTCCTTTCTGGGAATACGTTTCAAATTGGCGAGAACTTCAACTGCGATCTGCATTTGAAATCTCATTCTTGGTAACAAATTCTCAAGAATTCTGAAAACATACCCAGAAAATATTATATAGAGGTTGAAATCGTTAGTGGAACACTTTTTCAATATTTTGTGAGAATATTCAGATATAAGATCATTATTCAACCATTGTCAAAAATTTCATAGAATATGTCCTTTCTGGGAATACGTTTCAAACTGGCGAGAACTTCAACTGCGATCTGCATTTGAAATCTCATTCTTGGAAACAAATTCTCAAGAATTCCGAAAACATACCCAAAAAATGTTATATAGAGGTTGAAATCGTTGGTGGAACACTTTTTTAATATTTTGTGAGAATATTCAGATATAAGATCATTATTCAACCATTGTCAAAAATTTTATAGAATATGTCCTTTCTGGGAATACGTTTCAAATTGGCGAGAACTTCAACTGCGATCTGCATTTGAAATTTGATTCTTGGTAACAAATTCTCAAGAATTCCGAAAACATACCCAGAAAATATTATATAGAGGTTGAAATCGTTAGTGGAACACTTTTTTAATATTTTGTGAGAATATTCAGATATAAGATCATTATTCAACCATTGTCAAAAATTTTATAGAATATGTCCTTTCTGGGAATACGTTTCAAACTGGCGAGAACTTCAACTGCGATCTGCATTTGAAATCTGATTCTTGGTAACAAATTCTCAAGAATTCTGAAAAAATACCCAGAAAATATTATATAGAGGTTGAAATCGTTAGTGGAACACTTTTTTAATATTTTGTGAGAATATTCAGATATAAGATCATTATTCAACCACTGTCAAAAATTTTATAGAATATGTCCTTTCTGGGAATACGTTTCAAATTGGCGAGAACTTCAACTGCGATCTGCATTTGAAATCTCATTCTTGCTAACAAATTCTCAAGAATTCTGAAAACATACCCAAAAAATATTATGTAGGGGTTGGAATCTTTAGTGGAACACATTTTTAATATCTTGTGAGAATATTCAGATATAAGATCATTATTCAATTATTGTCAAAAAATTTATAGAATATGTCCTTTCTGGGAATACGTTTCAAATTGGCGAGAACTGATAAGTTTCAAGATTCTCTGTGATAAATTAATCAAGCAATTTAATGAGTACTTCACGGAAAATTATTCTGAATTTGAATGGATACGTAATACCTTTCTTGTTGAATCGTCGTCCCAGGGTTTAAGTGCAACTGAACAAGGAAAATTGATTGATTTTTCATGTGATGGTGAACTAAAATTAGAGTTTAGGCTGAGGTTTAAGCAGTGTGACCTCGGTGAATTTTGGGCAAGAAGGAATTTTGATTACCCTTCTCTTGTAAAACGCGCTTAAAAATTCTTGATACCCTTTTCTACAACATACCTGTGCGAGAACGGATTTTCCTCGATGCTGTATATTAAGAACGTTTACAGAAACGAACTTGATGTAGAACCTGATCTTCGGCTTTATCTGAGTAACACCGAACCAGATGTCAATGAGTTATGTGGAAATACTCAAGCACAACCTTCTCACTAATTAGTTTGTTATTCTAACTTAGAACTACCTATGTATGGAATCTAAAAACATAAACTTAAAAAATAATTTTTGTTGAATTCTATTTTATCCACTGCTCAAAATTCCAGCATATGAATTACACTTAACTAGATTACCTAGCTATATAGGTATTTCAGTCAGGTGGTATCAAACATTATAAAAAGAATTTTGTGGTACATGACTCAAAAAGGTTGAGAACCGCTGATATAGAGGATGAAATCGTTAGTGGAACACTCTTTTAATATTTTGTGAGATCATTATTCAACCATTGTCAGTGCTTTCTGGGAATACGTTTCACCGCTATCACCATCGTCTCTACGCCGAATTTCGAACTTTGAACAAACTTGTTCTCCGCTCACCTGTGAAGACAACGAATAATTTTCTACAGGAATTCCATTTAATCTACTCGCTACATCGCAAGCGAGCGGAATACTTGCATTGTTCCAGCGAGTCTGTAATTAGAACATGCAGATTGATGAAATGATTACTGTGACTCCAGCTGCACAGCTCAATTTTATATCAGGATGAAGTTTGAACGACTCACTTCCACATTTTATCTATCTCGAGCAAAAGGTATTGTCTGAGTTCGTCTGAATAATAGAAGGACATTATCTTCGAAGGTGATCTTTGTCAAAGCTTCACCAAAATTGTTCTACTGTCCTTGGAATGAAAGATCTTTTGATAGTTGCATTGCTGAAAGTGCAGGTATTGAATTTGAATACCAATACGTCCATAATGGTGATGGTTTGAATTTTCTGAAGTATTGAACTTTCTCAGTCCCAGGAAAAGAAAATGAGATAATTGAAATCGTGGAGAGAAATCGAAAGCTCTAATACGATGAAAAAAAAATCGAAAAAATCATAATAATTATATGGAGATCAAAAGAACAAACCATGTGCTATTCAATGCTAGAAGTAGACTACAATTATTCACCTACAAAAAATGGCTTGGTCGAAGAAGCTTTTATATAGCGAAACACGTGTCATGTTTTGTGATACCCAATTCAACTTGATCAAAAGCGATAATTCCGTATTCTACCAAACATCACTTGTAGTGGTCAGGTCGTTTTGAACTTTTCTTCCAGAAATGTGTTCGATAATCTCTCAAACTATGGTGCAATCGCTGAAGTGCGTAAAATGACATATGATGGCCTATTAGCTAAATACTCTAATAAAAAAAAGTCAGTGTGCAATCGGCTCTAAGATGTATTTTTCCAGGGTACTTCACACGAGACCAAACATCATAAAATAAGACAGAGTTGGCATTCTGTTAATGCTTGTTGAGCGAACAATACAGAACCAAATCATAGGTTTTCAGAAGGTTATTTAGAGTGATGAAACCAATTGATTTTTCCCATGCAGTGGAATTCTTCAACAACCATATCAACCATATATTCAAAATATTCAATAGAGACTATGCATAAAATATAACCAATAAATTTTCATACGAAAATCAAAGAATTATGTAGGGAAATTCAAACATGCATAACGTTTCACCATTGGTCGAAGGAAATGTAACATCAGACGATGCAATAAAGGATTCATCGGCATTGATACTCTCATTGAAAATATGTAAGTGGTAAAATATTTCAGACCTATATTCCTATGGCGGTTTCTAGTGAATATAGAACATATGCTTGAGTTTTCTCATCCAAGCACAATCGGAAAATACACCAAAAATAGATTCATTCATGATCAGAGCATATTCTGCATCAAATATCGATTTCACGTACGCAGAGGTCAAATGAGTGAAAACTGCGTTGTAAACATCATATTATATGATGTATTCGAGGATTGTTATTCATAAATGCATAGAGCAGAGATGTATATTACGAATTTATATTTCTAAACTAGGATCAATTCACTAAGAGATGTATATAAATATACATTACGTTGGGATGACCTTAACAATATAAACACGATTTTGGAGATGTATTATCCCTTCGCATCAACTTACACCATTGTTTGCGTATTTTTGTATCGCTCGAAAAACGAAAAAATACCTTTTCCTACGATCATTATAGAAACTAAACTTTTAAAAATGTATATCAGTTGATGAAGAACTTCTTTTTCGAACACGTTGAAAAAAGTATAACATGAGTGAAAAAAAGTTCCGTGACGTTTCAATTTTTCACACATCCAAACTGCATTTTGAAATCGCGAAGTGGTCTATGAACGTCAGAACTTCAGGGTCACTTCTAGTTGACGCATAGCCGGTGATTTATCACAGTTGAAAAACACGCTGGTTGAAAGTCGTCCACAGTTGCAGAGGAATATGTAGACAATTCTGTTAATGCAAAACTCATCTGTAGCTTCAGAATGCACCCCGAAAACAATAGTGACGATAATTTACCATCATATTCGGGAGATAATGTTACCAAAGAAGTGGAACTTGAAGCATAATTGTAACACAAAACTTGAAAAACCCCTACAACTGAATCGAAGCCTTATATGCATAATACAAATGATTGTACTTTCAACATAACTATAATGAAGTAAAATGTTTATTAATCGTAAAGTAACAATAGTTCCTATTCTGTAATTTTATGTTAATTCCATAATCAAGTTTGAATAAATATGTTTTATGTTTTATTCTTCGGATAGGGACAAAATATTGCATGAAACTCATATAATACATGAAATGTCTCTTTATTCACTTATGAGATTGCGGCACCCACCTACGGCTCGTGCGCACAAATTTCTCATGCGTGAAAAAAGGCCTACTTTATGCAATTGTTGCTTAAATAACTATATCGGGTGAATTTCTAAAGTGTTTTTGCACTTTGATATACAAAATATATAATTCTTTGAGCGAAACAAGCTTGCCTGAGTTTGAGAAAGGA